>CM076973.1:45988269-45990769 GCA_039105355.1 Benthosema pterotum
TTTCCCACCCTGCCATTCTTCCAGCCCACCCTAGTAGGGCTGGCTAAATCCGGCCCTGCCTCTCAGCCTGCATGGTTTCAGACGATCACACGGAGGATGACACTGTACTTCAAACATAATTATTGGCTTCTTTCCCCCGTCCGCCTCTTTGGGTTATTAGAACATCGCTCGTTGGTTGGTATGATCAAAAAAACACTCCTTTCCCCCCCAATCATAATTTGAAAGTGGTGTCATTGCCGTCATCATCGGATTCGTCTGACTCAGACAGACACTCGGAGTCGCCATGTATAAAATCCAAAATGAATCCTTCAAGAATGCAATCCTCTGAATGCACCGCCATTTCAGCCCATAGCAAACGTGTACTGTAGTATCCATCTCCTCCTCGAGTGACAGCGAGACTTAGGCCCCGGCTACACATGGAAAATATCCGTTCTTTTCCTCCTCCGTTGAAAAAAAAAAAATCCTGTCCACACGACACAGATATCCGTGTCCACACATGCAGCCCAAAACGGACATTTTGGACTCCAACACGTATGCCAGGCTAGTAGATGGCGATAAGAAATATTTAGCGCAACAGAAAAATAAGCTTGTGAGTTGGTTTCCATGGTTACCCAAATAAATTCTCCACGTAACCTGCTAGTAGTAAGGGACTATGTTATTGAAGTGAATTGAATATTCGAAGTAAATGGAGGAAATGTGAACTGCACAAAAAAATCATCACCCTCCCTATGAATTAAAAAACAATAAAAGTCCCCTCCACAACAGTGTTGTTATTATTTAAATATGCTATTCAATAACATTTTCCCAACCCCGCTGCTTTATTTCGGGTGGCAACTGAAAAGTCGCGCACGAGCGGCGATGGCGGTGACGTCATCGTTTTCGTTTCACGTGTCTACACGGCTCCGCTGCTCCGGATATTTTCGAAAATCTTCACTTATTTATCCGTTTGCAGAAAACTCCGTTTGAGTGACTTGAAACGCCATTTGCTTGTAGTAGAAAGGCCCAAACGCAGGAATATTTCTGCGTTTGACAAAAGATCCGGAGTCGTGTAGCCGGAGCCTTAATGTTTAGACACAGAAGCACATGGTATTTATGGGTGGTGCTCAAAGTTTGAAAACCTGAAGACAATAGCAACCGATGACCAATCAGAATCATGTATGCAAATCGCCAAGTGTACACTTCTCCGCCCCCCAAAAGCGAGGCCATAAAGGTTCCCAACCCCTGATCTAACTGTTCGGATGAATAGTAAGATCAAAGTTCAAACTGCATTAGTTTTTTTTCCATTCGAACTGTATGGGAAAAAAATAAAAATAAAAATAAAAAAAAAACTTTGATGGCTTCCCAGGGAAAAGAGCCTCGTGCGACATGGGGCACAAAGCACCAGATCCTATATCACATAAAGGGAGCCACACTAGAGCACTGCAATTGACGTGCATTCTGCAGAGCTGGTCGGTCTGACGGCCTCAAGCAGAAAGCAGAAACAGCATGAAAAACCAAAAACGTGGAAAAGCCAATCAGTGTGAGAGACGCTGATTGGCTATTCCACTTTTTTTGGTTTTATGCAAAACTCCCGCAGAGCGCTGGCGGCCACACTGGTCTGCATGCAGAAGACACATGGTAATGAAAATGAAAATTCAAAAAGGAACTGTTCCTTCATCTTTTTTTTTTAGTAATATATATTCTTTTATGACCCAACATTTTTCATGTACATATGAGTAGTTGTCAGAACCGTTGTAAATCAGTGGTTTTCAACCTTTTTCATCCCAGGGCCCACTATTTATTCAGAATTTGGGCCACGGACCACCATTTGATGACATTTTATAGCTCCACGGGCACCGAAAACTAAAGATTTCTTTTGCTTTTGTCCACAATTCCAGGCTGGATTTCGGAGAAAACAAAACAGGCAAACATACAGATCAAAATGACCATTAATCTTCAACATGGTTTAGACTTGGGCTAATTCACATGGTGAATATTAAGAGAGCGTAAAAAAATAATTCCAAATTGACCCCTGCGGGTCCATTTGGTTTCATTTTTACGCTCTCAAAGAGTTACATCTGGTTAACCAACTTTCCATCATTTAGCCTGGGGACCACCATGGAATCCTCTCAGGATGTTGCATTTACATGCGTGAATGCAATACATTAACCCATACATTCATACAAGGCTTCAATTGCGGAAGAAACCATGCAAGGAACAACCAGGAGCACATCAGGAGCAATTTGGGGTTCAGTGTCTTGCCCAGGGACACTTTGACCTGCAGACAAGAGGACCCGGGATTCGAACAGCCGACCAACGGATCGTTGGACGACCTGATCTTTCTAACAGGGAGGGTTTTTGGACTGCTAAAACAAACAGTGAAAATGACAATAGTCTGTTCCTGTTTTTAACCCCATGATTTTTTTCACCCAGCACCACATCCTAATGTGATCCTGGGTTATACACATCCTCCACCACCTGGGGAGACAGTGGACTGAGCTCATGCTTCCTTCAAGGCATG
>CM076973.1:45995769-46018269 GCA_039105355.1 Benthosema pterotum
TACTGCTGTGTCACCACTAAACCAACAGCATTTCATCATTGAAAACAGAAAACTCTCTGAGTCAGACCTTTAGCTTTATGCATGCTGCGTGTCTGTTGCAACTTCAACAACAACTGATGTTATTATTGATGCTTTACTTGCCTAATAAAAGTCCTGTAACCGAAAATGGTATGGGCCCCGACTTGGGAAATGTTACATCCGCCCCTGAGGCCAGGGCTGGGTTCCATTTCATCTGATACTGTGAATCACAGGCGATCAGAGAATCATCAAAGTTACAGTGCGGGGGACCCCAGGGTGTCCGTGCGGGGGTCCCCGGAGCATCCAGCCCTGCAGGAACACATCGTCCATGGAGGCCTCCAAAGGTCTTCAACTTTGATTTTAATGATTGTGTTTACGCCAGTGGTTTTTAACAGGTGGTCCGGGGACCATCAGTGGTCCTCTAAGGGTTCCAAGTGGTCCCCAGCTAAATGATGGAAAGATGGACCCTTGTGGGTCCGTTTGGTTTCATTTTTACACTATCAAGAGTTAAAATACTCATCATGTGAATTAGCCCAAATCTACACAACTAGAGATCTACTGTAGGTTTGAAGGTTGAAAAACACTGGTTTACGCAAAGAAACATTTAAAACTGGCCTTTTATTGTCAATGGGATTCAATGTTACTTTTGACACGCAAAGCTATAGACATAAGAGTGGCTCGCGCCCTTCAAAGATGTTTTGATTTCATTGATGAAAATGAAATCGGAACTAAACTTGATGTGTCTGACGTAGCTGTGAAGCGTGGGTACATCGCTTCCCGAAAACATCTATGGCGGCCTACTTTCAGTTGTCACTCTTTCACATTTCGCATTCACGTCCTCCCTCTTTAAAGGTAGGGGCCCAATCACCTGACTGGGCTGACTGCAGATTGTCAGATTGTCGAATTGGCTTTAGAAGTGTCTCACACTTCAAGATGTGAATGAAAGGATGTTTGCCAAGCCGCTCCGGCATTAAAGATCAAAGTGTGAGAGAGGGAGAAACTTCCTCTACTGAACATTAACGCTCATAGCTATACTGTACGTTTGGAATTGGAAGTTAAGAATATGTTAGATGACGGATCACACAAATGCAAACACTGAGCAATGAGGAGTAAAACACCCATTCAAGTCATAAAGCATCAATGAGCTCCTGAAAGTAACAAAGGAAAGTAACGCACAAAAATCAAACAATCAACTAAAAGCTTCTCAACGCATTCCGCATAAGCAATGAGTCGTGATGAGCGTGTGTGTGCGTAGCGGCTATTTCCAGTGTGCGCCGCCGACGGTGTATGAATGGATCATGAATTAGGCATAACACAAAAGAGAGAAACAAGGGGAAACGGCAGACAGGCGCCCAGGCAGGGCTGGACCAGGGAGACGAGTGGATGGAGAGGACCAAGATGTGGGCGATGAGGCGACGTTAATATTTCATACAGTAGGCCAGTGCAGGATGGAACTGCTACATTAACTTGGCCCGGCAAAAATGTGGCCGCTATAAGTACCAGCGCCATCCCACTTAGGGGGTGAACCTCGCACAAAGAGGGCAAAACAAACTAAAGTGGCTAAAACTTTCACTGGGTACCGCTGGCAGCAAAACTTGCAAGGGATGACGGGGAGGATTTTTGGGGACATGACGACGGAATGGTTTGAACTGACAGGTCATTCTGAGGGCTTTTAGGCAGACAACGAGAGCGAAGTACTTGTTGCGAATGCAGTGAGCCCTTACTATGAAAGCCTGTCTGTCTGTCTGTCTGTCTGCCTGTCTGTCTGTCTTTCTGTCTGTGTGTGTCACACAGAGCATATTTTGGAGTGGAAGACCCAGAACTCCACAATCTGGCAGACTGCATATTGGGTCATGGTCACGAGCTGTGTTCGCTTCCCTTGTTTTTATTGCCAACGCAGTGAGCAAGATTTTTTTTTTAATCAGAACTTAATATTTCATTTTATATCATAGATTACACGTCTACTGATTAATAAGCAACATTTCATTTATTTTATTTTATTCTGAAAAGTCACTTATATTTACTGGTTGATGTTTTTTGGACTGGTTTCTAAAGAATATATGTAAAACTTGAGCTTGCTTCCTAATGTTGTGGTTACCACATTTTCTCCACACCAACGAACCCCAGATTGATATGTAATTGTCCACGCTCATTTCAATGTCTGTGTGTGTCGCTGTGGGCTTGTAGATCAGCTATTTGCATTTGTACTTGATCTCATACACCTGGACACCTTGTTTCTCTGGCAACAAATCAGGAGCCCACCCTAACCTTAACCTCTTTAAAACTATGCCTAAACCTTGAGGGAACATAGAGCTGAGGGAACATAGAGCTGAGGGAACATATAGAGCTGAGGGAACATAGAAATGACCCCATCAGGATAACATGAACTTATGCACACACAAACACAAAGACTGGGTTGTAGGACAAGTTGTGGATAGGTTTCAGTGAGATGCCTACGACATTTCTCAACTGGCAGTCTGGCCCACTCTTTTTTTGAAAACTGAAAAATACCTTGATAATCACTAGATTTCACAACAGCAAGCACACTCTAACTGTTGTTAGAGTGTTCTTTTGCTTGACGGCTTAATTTCTTTTCCTGTAAATATAGAGGCCAAGTGATTTACCAAAAAGCTACAATTTTGTCAGTGTGGAGCCAGTGCTTTGGTACCACTGCGTTGGTGGACTGAACAACACACACGAACAGCAGCTTGACAAATACAAAAAAACAAAACAAAACAATAAAAAGTCATGGAGGAAAAGAAAGATAAGAGGAGGTGGGATGGGGGGTGGAGGGCTTAATAGCAACATTATTGGCCATTGAAAAAGCTTCCCAGCATGCTCAGCAAATGCTCACCAGATGCTCTGCCACAAACAGCCACACGGCAGAACATTCCAGTGTCCATTAAAACACACACAGTAAAGCTCCGTAAGGTAGGTCGACTAGAGGAGGGGTCGGCAACCCTAGGCACGCGTGCCAACGATGGCACGCCGGGTGGTATCAGCTGGCACGCGGCCAGATTCTGGGGGAAGGTTTTTTTTTTTTTTTAATCTCAGTAATAATTCCTATTCCTATTGAATGTGCACGTTGTAAAATAAAAGATTACAGGCCTACTATTTCGCTAAGGCTTCAAACCGAAATTGCGATTTGATTAGCAAATTGCAACGGCCGCGATTATTAATTAATTTAATTAATATTCAACCGGAGCGAGTCTGATCCAGTGTTGACACTTGCTGCGCTCTGATCAATCATAAGGGCGTGCACGCACGCGGAGCCCCGTGTCCAACTTTCCTCCAACACCAGTAAAAAGTAATCTCCTCCTTGGCATGGCGTCTGTGTCTGCCCTGCAGAACCCGCGGACCTGCCGTCATGTCAGCCTAACCAGACAACGCTGAAATTATTGCGTTTTGGCTGGTGTGTGAATATTGTTAGCATGGCTAGCTTGTAGCAGAGCTATCCTTGCGCATTGCAAAGGCTGCGTCGCCTGCGTGCGCGTGTGCGTGTGCGTGTGTGTGTGTGTGTGTGTGTGTGTGTTTCTGTCGGAGCAGAAAAACGGCTTGTTGTTTGAGGGTGACCAGATGTCCCTGTTTCTGTGGGACAGTCTCAGGGTGACCAGAGGTCCCTCTTTATGTGGGACAGTCACTCATTTTACTTTTCAGTCATCCCACAAATTGACACCCTGTCCCACATTGTGACTGACAGACTACAGTGGTCAATTGCCCTAATAGTCCCATTTCTGTTTTCTCTCACTGTCTCTTTTTTGCTAGATGCGTTTTAAGCCTGTTAAAATAACAGGAGAAATACAGACCAACATGAATAAATAACAAAATGATGGGCACTATTAGGACTATGTGTGGACAAATATGGCAAGAGGCATTTTTAATACCAACTTAAGTAATATATTGCTACCCGCAATTAACTGTCCGACTTTACCCTCACAAGCAATAGGCCTACTTGTCCTCAAATGAAGAGTTTTGGTCACCCTAAGTCTAATATGGCCTAAGCATGACATATAACTGCAGAAAATGGACATTAAATATGTAAAAACCGTGAAAATGCTCCATTTATTGACTCTAGGCATATTTTTTTATTTATTTAATTTATTGTAAATTTTACTGTGGCACTCGGAGGGTCAACGAAAAAAATCATGGCACTTCATGTCGAAAAGGTTGCCTACCCCTGGACTAGAGGACTAAAAGAAAGGATCATTACTGAATATCCCAAACTTTACAAAACCGCACTGTCATAACCATAATGTGTGTGTGTGTGTGTGTGTGTGGGGGGGGGGGGGGGGGGGCAATGCCCCCTAAATGCCCTGACTGCCCCACCAAACACGATGGCAACAACAACCCAAGATATTTCAAAATAAAGTGCTTACATTTAAAATGATTTGAAACACTACTACTGCTACTAACTAACTAACTAACTAACTACAATTGTGGCACCACTAAACCAACAGCATTTCATAATTGAAAACAGAAAACTCTGAGTCAGACCTTTAGCTTTATGCATGCTGCGTGTCTGTTGCAACTTCAACAACAACTGATGACGTTTTATTATTGACGTTTACTTGACTAATAAAAGTCCTGTAACTAAAAATGGTATGGTGCCCCCATACCAATGGTAGCCGCCCCCATACCATTCTCTCCTGCCCCGCCAATTGCGAAATACTACATCCGCCCCTGATACACACAGACACACAAAAACCTCACTATAAGAATGGCACCACTCAAAAAAGTAAAGTGAAAATATCTGATCTACAAGCTACTCTTGTATGACGAAGTATATAGGCTTAGTAGGTCATGTACTGTATTTACAAACATCGCAAACATCAAAACCTACCCCCCAATGTATAACTGTCTCATCAATTATACAGACAATGTCATTTCACATCAAACAAAGACATGCTGTACGCTCGCTGCATGATGGCTGTTAACGGAGCCAGCCATGCCGACAGCACACAGTAACTCTGGAGAAGAAGACACAGTATAGAATATTCTCTTGATACACCGCCAGCGCAATGTAAAGAACAGCCTCTCAACAGGCAACGTCGAGTGAGCGACTTTCAGAGCACTAAAAAGCACTTCAGTTTCCAGAACACCAGCACCGGGGCGGGCCCCCAAGCCCCACAACGACGCGATAACTAAGAATGCATGCGCTTCTCCAAAGTCCCAGGATTGACGGAGGGACTGTAGCATTTAGCCCAGCGCTAAAGACTACTTTAGTATTTAGCTGACAAGAGTTTAAGTCCCAATACTAAAGTCCTACTCTCGTATTAAACAGGCTCACGGGTCCCCAGGCAAACACAGAATAGCATTTAACACAGCGCAAAGGTCCCCGGGCTGTAGCGCATACTGTAGCTTCGTACAGCGTAGCGAAGCATGTGGTCTCTCGCAAGCAAACTTAGACAAGCGTGTCTTTTTTTGGTAGAGCGTGCCCCCCGCCCGGCCCGACTGACAGAGCAACACAGGGTTTACGTCACCGCCACGCTTGGATAATAATATACACACAACCCACCGCTGTTTCTCCCTGGCATTCTTACATCGTTTCACGTTGTGCTGCTTTTACAATCCTGCTGGCCATTTTCCAAAGCCATAGTTTGTCTGTTTGCTCTAGTGGCCACTGAATTGGATGTATTTGATTTATACCAGTGGCTTTCGACCAGTGGTCCTTGAGAGGGTTCCAGGTGGTCCCCACGCTAAATGATGGACAGTTGGTTAACCAGATGTAACTCTTTGAGAGCGTAAACATGAAACCAAGTGGGACCCTTGCGGTTCCATTTGGTTTCATGTTTACACTCTCAAATATTCATTATGTGAATTAGCCCCAAGTCTACACAACTACAGAATGAGAATGTTGGTCATTGATCTGTATGTTGGACTGTTTTGCTTCTGAAATCCAGGCTGGAATTGTGGATAAAAAACAAAATCAATCTTTAGTTTTGAGGTCTGTGCGACTAAAAAGACTTGTGGTCCATGGCTCAAAAAGGCTGAAAAACACTGATTTATACAGTTGAAACCTGTTTGAGACCACTGTTTTGCAAAGAAGGCCACAAAATAGCCAGACAGACATTATACTTACAAGGTTACTTGTCACTTGTAAGTCTGACAAATGACCGATATGAATTAGAGCTCAAGTGGCTAAAGAGCAGATTGATTTTTAAAGAACTGCCAAATAAAGTGGGACGCTGTGACAATGTAAAAAAAAGTACCTATCAAAATATTTCGGCTGCTCCCTCGCGGGAGCTCTGGGGGTATAAGTAAGCTTAGGAAAAAAAATTATGCCAACTCACAGAGGGAGTATAACTCGTCCCAGACGATTACCAATCAGCATAGTATTTTAATTGACTTGGTAGCCGGCGGCTTTGTGAGCACACCAATGTAACTAATATTGATTTCACACTACTTCATCCTTTTGTGATGTATGTGACTGCAGAAGCCGCTTATTAATCCTTCTAATAATATTTTTCCTTTGCTCCGTTCAAAGTGCTTTGGCGTTTTTTTTTTCTTCTTCTTTTTTTTCTTCCTCTCCACGCGGGGGAAATATCAGATTTCATTATGTGAACCACAGTCAACCAGACTCAAGGCTATGTTTAATTTCACTTGAACATTTGGTGTGAAACAGCGCGCCGTCAAACCCATTGCTGGGTGGAAGCGGATGTACATATCGCCATTGTCAAGTGGAATAAATCTTGTTCGAAAACTTTTTGTGCGTCGCAAGTAGACCGACAAGTGTGAAGCGTAACTGCTTCGCACCGCGTTTTTTGAAGCCATGTTTAAGCACCACTTGTAGATGTTGTGGAACACTGTAGAGACCAGTGGTTTTCAACCAGTTGTCTGGGGACCACCAGTGCTCTGTGTGAGAGTTCTAGGTGGACCCCATAGGATAAATGATGGAAGGTTGGTTAACGAGGTGTAACTCTTTGAGAGTGTAAACATGAAACCAAATGGACCCTTGCGGGTCCATTTGGTTTCATGTCTACACTCTCAAGAGTTAAAATATTCATCATGTGAATTAGTCCAAGTCCTCACAACTACAGAATGTACAAGATGGTCATTTTTGATCTGTAGCTTTGACTGTTTTGTTTCCCGAATTCCAGCCTGTAATTGTGGACAAAAGCAAAATAAATCTTTAGTTTTGGGGTCTGTGAGGCTAAAATATCCTCAAATGGTGGTCCGTGGCTCAAATTCTGAATACATAGTGGGCCATAGTATGAAAAGGTTGAAAACCACTGAAGCAAGGCATCAATTTGTAGGAAAAAAAATCACAAATAGTTAAATGAAGAGAAGAGGGTCAATATGGAAGAATGCACACATACTGTATGCATGCATATCCTAACACACACACCCTGTCATCGTCAACGACGACACAAACTCCACTATTAATGAAGAAATGGGTACATTTGCTCAAGGATTGTTTTTAAAACTAAGTCTTCCAAATGTGACCACCCCACCAGACAACAGCAGCTTCACAGGCAGTTCTGGGGACTTGCAGCAGATGGGGAGCTATGGGTGAACCCTATTTAGCTGGCATTTAGCCAATGTGCAGAAGAAAAAAGTGGAAATAGCGACGACACAATGTCTGTTTTACCGAGCTATTTTTTGCATTTGCTGTATTGTTGTGCATTTGTCTTTCTCTGACTTTATATATTTCTCTTCTTTCCCGATCCACTTATTTATTTGTGTGGGTTGTGATTTTGTTGTGTTGCACGGTGGGTACATCCCTGGATGGCAGACGGGAGAATGAACAATGTTGTTTTACAGCTTTAAAAAAGACAAAAAACAATAAAAAATATGTTTAAAAAAAGACATCAACCAATGACCCATGTAGTTCAGAGCAGGACAGCCGCCGCTGCACACTTTCGGCATATCTACTTAAAGCAGTTCTTCAGAAATGATGTGAAATATAAAATATTAATGTGACTATAAGAAATACCGGCTGGTGTGGGGGAACCGAATCCCACTTGCACTTTTTTTCCTTTCCCCGTCGCTCGTTTCCAGCAGTTTCAACTCGCAGTGTTCCAACAGAACCAACTCTATGATGAAAGATACAAAGATAAAGTGGACTAGCTGCGCTGCCTTTGCTTCAAATACTTTATCGGATTTGATTGGATAAAATGTGATTGCATAGCCAGTCAGGTCCAAGGGTTGTCCTTCAACTTTAAAAGAACACGACAGGCGTTAACAAGACATTAACAGGAACAGGGTCCGATAACAGCAGAACTCACAGCCAGTCTATGACATCAGCCCTCTATGAGTTCACTGCAATTCTAATGTCTGGACAGCATGTCGGTCATACAGCACCATAACCTCATTTAGCCATGACCTATAACACCCCTAACGGACCACCACCCACATCACTCTGACTCAGGCACTACCAAACAACTAAAAGGAGACTGCAGAAAATGCAGGAGAGACCGCAGCACTCAGGTTTACTTTTTCTGCTTTTAAAGGTGCACGGCTCAAAAAATGCAACGAAAGAAAAAGGATGCCAGCACTCTAAAGTTCATTTCATGGTTTATTTTACCTCGGAAGGCAGGACAGGCATGGACGCGTTTCGCCCTGAGGGCTTTCTCAACACACATGAAAACAAACAGGAAGTGACACGTTTATAAAGGATGTCAATTCAGCCTATCAAGGTGTCAGCAATTACATCATGAGGACTAGGTGGAGTAAATAGAACATACCAGTACAGATAACCATGACAAGTACACATGGGGAATATAACATCATTGCCAGACACTGTATGGTTGGCCAACCAGAGCAATAACAGGTCGATCAATATAATATTAAAGCAAAACAAAGAAAAAAATGAAGAAAAAAATATATACAAATATTTACAAGAACAAGATTGAGGCAACTGGATTCCATAGACGCTCAAAGTAGAGCAAGTTAAAATCTTACATGCCAAATTAGGGGGGGTTTCGAGACAGTCTAATAGAGTTGAAGGTTTTAAAGGAAACAGCCCAAAAGGAGCTCTTCATTGAGCCCTTTGGGGTGTTCCGTCTGGAGAGCATGAATCCAGTATGCCTCACGTTTTAGTAAAGCGTTGTCCCTGTCACCCCTCTTTTCAAGGGGGGGACCACTTCAATTCCCTGAAACCTCAAAGTACAAACTTCATGACCCACAGCATTGAAATGTCTAGCAATCGGTGACTTTTCATCATTGTTGCGAATTGCACTTTTATGTTCTGAAAACCTTGTTTTAAGCTCTCTAATAGTTTTGCCAACATAACACAATCCACAAGGACACTTCAGTAAGTAAACAACATATTTAGTTTTGCAAGAAATTCTCCCCTTTACAGAATACTTTTTACCAGAGTGTGGGTGTGTAAAGTACTGGCCTTTGACCATAGCGTTACAGTGAATACAATTATAGCAGGGAAAATTACCAGGGGGTAAACTAGACAAGAAATGTTGTGGAGGTGTATACAGGTCTGCTCTTACTAAAGAGTCTCTCAAGTTTTTGGCCCTCTTGTGGGCAAAAATGGGAGTGTCTCTAAAAACAGAACCAATGCTGGGATCAGAAGACAAGATGTGCCAATGATTTTGAATAACCCTGCGAATGTCACTAGAAGCAGGAGAGAAAGTAGTAGCACAGACAATTCTGTTAGAACCTTTAGAGGGCCTAGTCTTAGGGGATAGTAGGTCTTCCCTTTTGAGACCTCTAGCTCTGTCTAGAGCCTGGTTTAAAACAGTGTGACTATAGCCTTTGGAGGCAAACCTAGAACACAGTGCAGCAGCTGCTCTTCAAAAGTGACATCAGAACTACAGATTCTTCTAACTCTGACCAACTGACTATAGGGTAGGCTTTTCTTGAGACCAGGTGGATGGTAACTAGAGTAGTGTAGAAGACTATTACGATCAGTTTCTTTTCTATGAACACTGGTATCAAATACATTGGTTTTATGGACCTGTACATCTAAGAAGGAGACAGAGTGTTGGCTGTGTTCCATGGTGAACTTTATAGTAGGCATTCTGCTGTCTAGGTAAGACTTAAAATCAAAAAGCTGTTCTAACGAGCCTCTGAAGACTAAATGACAGTCATCTATAAACCTAGACCAAGACTTAATTGAAGCAGAAAACGGATTATTATTATATATGAAATCTTCCTCAAATTTCCCCATGAATAAGTTTGCAAAATTGGGAGAGCAGGGGCTGCCCATACTGACCCCCTGACACTGAAGATAGTATGAATTCTCAAATTTGAAATAGTTTTTGTTTAAAACCAACTTTGCAAGTTCAACCAGGAAACCAGTCGGGGGAATCTTGTTTACTCTTTGGTCCAAATAATAAGCTAAGGCACTAAGGCCCTCTTGATTGGGAACATTAGTGTACAGAGAGGCTATGTCAAGGCTACATAAATAGTCATTCTCCTGAATGTCACCAATAGATTCGATTTTGTTCAAAAAATCGGTAGTGTCTTTTAAAAAAGAAGGGAGCTGGGAGACCAAACCTTTAATGTGTCTGTCAATATACTGTGATAAGGGCTCTGTTAGAGATTGGTTGCCCGCTACAATGGGGCGACCTGGGACAGGTTCAACCAGAGACTTGTGAATTTTAGGCAGACAATGGAATAAGGGACGGACAGGATGTTTTTGAAATAGGAAACTAAATTCGTCTTTAGAGATCAAAAAATCACTCAAAGCTTTATTGAGAAACGATTCAATTTCCTGGGAGAACTTCATGGTGGGGTCCCCATTTAAAGGGGTATAGAACTCAGTGTTGCTAAGTTGTCTCAATACCTCTTTCCTATATGATTCTTTATTTTGAATAACTACTGCACCACCCTTGTCCGCACTCTTAATCACAATGTTGTTATCTTTACCCAATTCAAGCAAAGCATTCTTTTCTTCAACACAGATATTAGAGAAAACCTTTCTTTTATTATTAGCTGATAGACATTTAGACACATCCTGTTCTACCAGTCTGCAAAACGTGGAGACAGAGGAATTCAAAGTAGGTGGGACAAATGTGCTTTTTGCTTTAAATTTCTTTTCTTCATCCATAGTGGATGATGATGCCGAAACATCAATAATAGTGTGAGGAAGCGTAGAGGATGCCTGGGTGGCATTCTTAGCGAAAAAGGCCTTCAATTTAACGGATCTCAAAAACTTGAAAAGTTCAATTCTTGTATTGAAAGAGTTTGCCTGGTAAAAGGCACAAAGGAAAGACCTTTTGACAAGACCGAGGTCTCATGAGAAGTCAATTGTCTATTGGAAAGGTTGATAACGTTCAATACCTCCGGCCCGAGCTCTGCTGCTTTTTTGGGTGGTGCCGCTTGCCGCCCCGGCGTGTAGCTCGTCTTTTGACCGGGTGTGGTAGCGGTCCGTCGCAGGTATTGGTGGGTCTAAAAAACGGTGTCGTCTTCCCATGGGGGCAGTAGTAGGTCGATTCTCACTCCCCGACTCGTCTGTAGACAGATCGCTCGAGGCTGAGAAGTCGCCCCTCCTGCGTTCCTGGTTGTAGTGACGTGGTTTCCGACCATCCGTTGTCCACCAGTTGAACACACGGTCGTGTTCTAAATGTCTATCAGCTAATAATAAAAGAAAGGTTTTCTCTAATATCTGTGTTGAAGAAAAGAATGCTTTGCTTGAATTGGGTAAAGATAACAACATTGTGATTAAGAGTGCGGACAAGGGCGGTGCAGTAGTTGTTCAAAATAAAGAATCATATAGGAAAGAGGTATTGAGACAACTTAGCAACACTGAGTTCTATACCCTTTAAATGGGGACCCCACCATGAAGTTCTCCCAGGAAATTGAATCGTTTCTCAATAAAGCTTTGAGTGATTTTTTGATCTCTAAAGACGAATTTAGTTTCCTATTTCAAAAACATCCTGTCCGTCCCTTATTCCATTGTCTGCCTAAAATTCACAAGTCTCTGGTTGAACCTGTCCCAGGTCGCCCCATTGTAGCGGGCAACCAATCTCTAACAGAGCCCTTATCACAGTATATTGACAGACACATTAAAGGTTTGGTCTCCCAGCTCCCTTCTTTTTTAAAAGACACTACCGATTTTTTGAACAAAATCGAATCTATTGGTGACATTCAGGAGAATGACTATTTATGTAGCCTTGACATAGCCTCTCTGTACACTAATGTTCCCAATCAAGAGGGCCTTAGTGCCTTAGCTTATTATTTGGACCAAAGAGTAAACAAGATTCCCCGACTGGTTTCCTGGTTGAACTTGCAAAGTTGGTTTTAAACAAAAACTATTTCAAATTTGAGAATTCATACTATCTTCAGTGTCAGGGGGTCAGTATGGGCAGCCCCTGCTCTCCCAATTTTGCAAACTTATTCATGGGGAAATTTGAGGAAGATTTCATATATAATAATAATCCGTTTTCTGCTTCAATTAAGTCTTGGTCTAGGTTTATAGATGACTGTCATTTAGTCTTCAGAGGCTCGTTAGAACAGCTTTTTGATTTTAAGTCTTACCTAGACAGCAGAATGCCTACTATAAAGTTCACCATGGAACACAGCCAACACTCTGTCTCCTTCTTAGATGTACAGGTCCATAAAACCAATGTATTTGATACCAGTGTTCATAGAAAAGAAACTGATCGTAATAGTCTTCTACACTACTCTAGTTACCATCCACCTGGTCTCAAGAAAAGCCTACCCTATAGTCAGTTGGTCAGAGTTAGAAGAATCTGTAGTTCTGATGTCACTTTTGAAGAGCAGGCTGCTGCACTGTGTTCTAGGTTTGCCTCCAAAGGCTATAGTCACACTGTTTTAAACCAGGCTCTAGACAGAGCTAGAGGTCTCAAAAGGGAAGACCTACTATCCCCTAAGACTAGGCCCTCTAAAGGTTCTAACAGAATTGTCTGTGCTACTACTTTCTCTCCTGCTTCTAGTGACATTCGCAGGGTTATTCAAAATCATTGGCACATCTTGTCTTCTGATCCCAGCATTGGTTCTGTTTTTAGAGACACTCCCATTTTTGCCCACAAGAGGGCCAAAAACTTGAGAGACTCTTTAGTAAGAGCAGACCTGTATACACCTCCACAACATTTCTTGTCTAGTTTACCCCCTGGTAATTTTCCCTGCTATAATTGTATTCACTGTAACGCTATGGTCAAAGGCCAGTACTTTACACACCCACACTCTGGTAAAAAGTATTCTGTAAAGGGGAGAATTTCTTGCAAAACTAAATATGTTGTTTACTTACTGAAGTGTCCTTGTGGATTGTGTTATGTTGGCAAAACTATTAGAGAGCTTAAAACAAGGTTTTCAGAACATAAAAGTGCAATTCGCAACAATGATGAAAAGTCACCGATTGCTAGACATTTCAATGCTGTGGGTCATGAAGTTTGTACTTTGAGGTTTCAGGGAATTGAAGTGGTCCCCCCCTTGAAAAGAGGGGGGTGACAGGGACAACGCTTTACTAAAACGTGAGGCATACTGGATTCATGCTCTCCAGACGGAACACCCAAAGGGCTCAATGAAGAGCTCCTTTTGGGCTGTTTCCTTTAAAACCTTCAACTCTATTAGACTGTCTCGAAACCCCCCCTAATTTGGCATGTAAGATTTTAACTTGCTCTACTTTGAGCGTCTATGGAATCCAGTTGCCTCAATCTTGTTCTTGTAAATATTTGTATATATTTTTTTCTTCATTTTTTTCTTTGTTTTGCTTTAATATTATATTGATCGACCTGTTATTGCTCTGGTTGGCCAACCATACAGTGTCTGGCAATGATGTTATATTCCCCATGTGTACTTGTCATGGTTATCTGTACTGGTATGTTCTATTTACTCCACCTAGTCCTCATGATGTAATTGCTGACACCTTGATAGGCTGAATTGACATCCTTTATAAACGTGTCACTTCCTGTTTGTTTTCATGTGTGTTGAGAAAGCCCTCAGGGGCGAAACGCGTCCATGCCTGTCCTGCCTTCCGAGGTAAAATAAACCATGAAATGAACTTTAGAGTGCTGGCATCCTTTTTCTTTCACTACCAAACAACTAAACATGCCCATGTACCAGGGCCGGATCTAGTCATGGGCAAATTATTATTAAGTGCTTATATAGCAAGGTACCAGCTCAGTGGCCTTGTGGTTAGAGTGTCCGCCCTGAGACTGGGAGGTCGGGGTTCGATTCCCGGCCGGGTCATACCAAAGACTCTAAAAATGGGACCCAATGCCTCCCTGCTTGCCACTCAGCATCAAGGGTTGGATTGGGGGTAAGTCCCTGCGATATACTAGCGTCATGTCCAGGGGGTGTACTTGTACATCAAGCTGCCTCACGCTACAGAAACAGGAGATAGGCTCCTGACCTATATGGGCCTCAATGGCTCAGCCGGGCCTCATGACATCATGGCCTGGCAGGCTACTTACTTACTTACATATAGCAAGGTTCAAGGTTACTTTATTTAGTCTTGTGAGAGAAATTTGTCTTGGACATACAGACTTGCAACAAGTAAGACAATACAGGACAATACAATACAGTGCAATACAGTAGTAGTGACTCGTACATCTCATCAGGCTTACATACCACCCATAAGTAGTGCTTAGTTAAGTAGTAATATATATACATAATATATACAGTATATTATACTGTATATAAAATGATTTGAACCACTACTACTGCTCCTAATTAACTACAGTTGTCTCCACCACT
Organism: Benthosema pterotum; assembly: GCA_039105355.1. Taxonomy (NCBI): domain Eukaryota; kingdom Metazoa; phylum Chordata; class Actinopteri; order Myctophiformes; family Myctophidae; genus Benthosema; species Benthosema pterotum. Next base: position 46,010,404 of record CM076973.1, read on the forward strand.
AAACCAACACTATTTCATCATGAAATGGAAAACGGATGAAAAACAATGAAAGCAGAACTGAAAATGGTTTAAAATTTCCCCCCATAGGGAAATGTTACATCCGGGCCTGCCATGTACTGTATACGGGCTGGGGTCTGACTACTGGTGTGTCAGTCTCTGGTATGCGGAACAAGGTAAAAACGACAAATAAAGACTGCTAAATCATTTTATGACAGCAACTGATGGCCACGGCCGAGGGTCCATCTGTCGCAGCTGTTGGTAAATGAGTCCCACTTTCTATGGCGGCCGTTACTATCGGTTGGCAAACCCTGTGCATGGGCGCTTTAATATCGGTCGGCCATCTTACCATCAGCCGCCATGGCCATCGGTCGTGGTGGCAAACTGATTTCACTTCTGTGAATAAGTGTGCTTCCAGGGGCGGATCTAAGCATGGGCATGGGGGGGTAATGCCCCCCTAAATGCCCAGATTGCCCCACCAAACATGATGGCATGCAAAACAACCCAACATATTTCAAATTAAAGTGCTTATATTTAAAATGATTTGAAACGCTACTACTGCTACTAACTACCTACAGCTGTGGCACCACTAAACCAACAGCATTTCATCATTGAAAACAGAAAACTCTCTGAGTCAGACCTTTAGCTTGATGCATGCTGCGTGTCTGTTGCAACATCAACTACAACTGATGTTATTATTGATGCTTTACTTGACTAATAAAAGTCCTGTAACTGAAAATGGTATGGGTGCGGCTTCATCGCCCGTGGCGCGAAGCGACACGGGCCCCTCCAACATGTTCTCTTGCCCCCCAAAAGGGACATGTTACAACCGCCCCTGTGTGCTTCTCTTGTCACTCACGCTGTGACCTTATAGATTTTTCGCAGAAAAGTTGTGGCGAGTTTGAACATTGTTTCGGTTCTTGGTTTTGTTTTACCTGCCCCAAAACATTGCTAAACTACCACACCTGAGTTTTCATTCAATGTGACTGCCTTGATTGATTGTCTTGATTTGTTTGTATTTGTTTAAGTAAACTTAAGTTTAGTGTTCAATCTCCACCTAAACGTCTAGCTCTTTTTGTATTTTTGAAGGTTGCCAACCATGACTCCCTCTCTCTCCCTCTCCATCTCTCTCTGTTCCATGCACAGGCTACACTTCAGTGATATAACAAACATCAATGGTATTGCTGAAGCAGCAGTCTAGACACAGAGAGAATGGAGTAGAAATAGACCTTGCTGTTGTTGACTATAGATCCCACGGACAGCAACATTGAGCTTGTGACGAGAACCCCGCTGTGACTAGTTAACATTCTACAAAGCAGAGCAGAAGTATACCAGCATTAGAACAGGCGCCACAGTGCCAATAAATGCGCATGCAATAGGAAATATGGATAATCTGACTCTGAATGAATTATAAGGAAGTGAGTTATTTGTACCTTATCGCCTATAGGGTAATAACAGTCAGCCATACATATATCATCAGATTCAATATAAACTGCTCATCATCTACATACATAACATCTGAGATGTCTGGTGGGTTTTGAAGGGCCGCCATGAGTCCCATATCGAAAATGTTATATATGCAAAATCTTGAACGTGGCATCTTTCATACAATCCCCACAACGCCTGTTAAAAATAAAAAATAACATAAGAATAAAAAACTACACCAAAATTAAATTGTCTGGTATATAAAGTTCAATAACTCTCCACATTACGTAAAAAATCGTTGTGGATCGTCATCCACCACCAAGTCGTTTTAAAACGGCATGCAGTATTCATAGTTAGCGCCACCATGGTCACAGTTAGGTGATGCAGGCCCTTAACCCATTTATCCAGACTAGATTCTAGTTTCTGACATGGTATCCCAATCTATAACACAAGATTGTAGTTCCTGATGCTACATTCTAGTTTCAGACACTAAATTCTCAGACACGATAGATTCTGACGCTAGCTTCTAGTTTTCGGCGTTATACTGTAGGTTCTAGTTTCAGATGCTAGATTCTAGCTTCCGACGCTAGATTCTAGTTTCCGGCGCTAGATTCCAGTTTTTGACACTCGATTCCAGTTTTTATGAAAAAAAAAAAAAAATCCTGTGTCAGTGATGCTCAACATATTTCCTGCCAAGGACCCGCAGAATTATCTACTGTACATTTGGCTGCGGATCCTACGGAAAACAGCTCACAGCGCGCAACTCGGTGGTATTCTGTGAGCTTGTATAGGTCTGATATTTTTCAAAAGCTGAACACCAACACACGTTACAGAATGAAAAGGGGTTAAAACGTGTCTTTCGGCTGCTAGTGAACTGTTGCATGGGTAAGGAAGCAGCAGGGGGCAGCGGATGGCTTCACCCTGGGAGTGATGTGGATATATATGTATGTATGTATGAACATGAACCTGGTCCACAGGAGGAACATTTTCCTCTGGAGGAAAACACTCTTCCAAACGGCAGTAAACTGTGAAGTGGATTCCTCCCGTGAGGATCGACAGAAGAAGTGTGGAGGTCTCCCCGGGGAGCGGACCGCGTGGAGAGGAGTCGGTATCAGTAGCAGGGCCCGGCGGGGAAGGGGGGTCGTCGGCGGGGGTTTCATCTCGGGACAGCGTAGCGGATCAGGAGGGGAAGGTTTTAACAGCCTCCCCACAGGGCTCTTCTCCACAAGCTCCTCATTTCAGAGTGACTCATAAAAAGCTCTCATTTTCACATCCAGAGATTCACACGGTTTCTTTGGTCGGAGATTATTAAACCAAAAAAATGTACTCGTTATTTCCATTCGATGACATAACAGCCTTGAGTTCATGAAAATTGTTTTGTTTTTGGTCACATTCCTGAGATAATAACGGGTCAGCGGGTGAGTGTGGACGACACTGACCCCCGGTGGTGTCCATCGGGTCAAGTTCTCCGATTGTCCTTGTCTGTCGTAATGAGAATTGCCACAAAACAATTCAAGAATTCCACAATTCATGAGGTGTATAGCAGTCATTGTGTAAACGCGTTAAGACTTTCAAATGATAATGGTTCTTTTCTGCGCTCGCAGTTTGTTCCATCGCATTTGAAGCTTCCATCGCATTGTCTGTTGAGACTGCAAAAAAAAAAAAAAAACGAAAAACGGCTTGGTTTGAGGGAAAGATACGAGACTGTGCTCGATCTGCACCTGTATGCACTGATTGGAATCCTTTGTAAAATACTGCTGACAGTAGTTTAACATTGCTTTATACTTTGTGGAGAGCTGCAAAGTGATTGCAGACTGTTATTTTAACTATGGTATTGTGCATGCGCGTGTGCGTGTGTGTGTGCACGCGTGCGTTCGTGCGTGTGTGTGTGTAATATTGAGTTAGGGTTTGTTGGGTGTACATTGAGTGTCTCCATCATAATCTAATCTAATCACAAATCGGTGAAAGTTTAATGGAACCCTAATGCAATATCTGATATACTGTAAAGGGCAATCTGATGGCCAATGTTCAAGAAGGCGGTGTATTGATTAACACATTGCGGTACATATATTGTGAACCATTCGTTGTAGAAGAATGACAGGCTCTACAAATCACATCATGAAATTCGTTTTAAACTGCATGAGCAAAGGTCACACCAACCATCTAGCGGAGTTTTGTCTCTGTTGTATGTCTGGGCATTATGCGACCATGCCTGTGATCTCAGAATAGATCAGTGGTTTTCAACATGTGGTCCGGAGACCACCAGTGGTCCTTGGGAGGGTTCCAGGTGGTCCCCAGGCTAAATGATGGAAGGTTGGTTAACCAGATGTAACTCTTTGAGAGTTAAAATATTCATCATCTGAATTAGCCCAAGTCTACACAACTAGAGAATGTAGAAGATTAATGGTCATTTTGATCTGTAATGTTCGACTGTTTTGTTTCCAAAATCAAGCCTGAAATTGTGGACAAAAACAAAAGAAATGTTTAGTTTTGGGGTGTGTGGGGCTAAAATGTCATCAAATGGTGATCCGCTGAATAAATAGTGGGCCCTGGTGTCACAAAGGTTGAAAAACATTGGAATACAGTAGATGAAACATGAAACAGAACCAATACACTAATAAGTTACAAGCTCACAGCTCAAGCGCACATGTAAATCATGCACTATGAGCTTTTATATACAGTATGCTTTCATTGAATAGCCACAATGGTTCAAGTGGTTAAAATGCCACCACCAAATGCAGAAAAATAGTGGGCACCTCTGGTGTAGATGAAAAGATCTTGGTGATTCTGGTGAAAATCCAAGACATTGTTGCAGCGTGTATTTGAAAACCAAGACATGTTAGCGTTTTAAAGATATTTGTGGGGATTCCATACATCTTGTCACCCCTATAGACGCTGTACAAAAACTTACAGGTTGCACAGATATACCTTGACACCTGCTTGCAGACTCAAGACATCCTTGCAGATACACAGACACACGCAATAATTGGTCTTCAGCAAACTGCCTCCTATGTGCACATGTTCTGGTATTGTGACACTGTCACTGCTTTCCAGGCTGCATTCCAGACAGCAGGATTAGCGAGATAACTGGATTTAGCTGAACGAAAATTTAGGGAAATGGTGGGATTTTCTCTTCCAAAGTCTAGGGAACTGCAGAAGAAGGTTCTGTGTCTGTTACTATGGCAACTTCCTCTGATCGCTGCTACCAGCAGACAGGTTAACTTGATCTAGCGCTGACCTTGCAGTCACTGGGAGTTTTGGACATGATGTTATAAAGTGGGAAAAGTGTGATGCCTCAAGTAGCTCAGATCCCTTCCAAGCGGGGTTGCCTATTATGTCCATCTACCCAGGGCTTTGTCAGTCAAGCTGTGTTGACTAATACGCCCATGCAGGGCTGTCAAGGCCTGTGTCTGTAAGGTGTGATGAAGCTGGTTGGTACTAGGTGGTCCTGGTGCCTCCTATAAGTGAAAGCACAGCGAGGTACTATTGATGGGTTCTTTACAAACATTCAACAGATCCTTAAACCTGTTGTTTTGCGAAGCGCTGGTTTCAGTCGATGTATAGCGAACTCCCTCTTTGACTGGAGGCGGAGTGTGGGAGACACATTCTTTGAGAATCGCCATTATTGTTTTACACACAAGTTGACGCAACATAAATCATGGTATATACAGAATAGCCTGTATATTTCAAAAGCAAGAGATAAAGAGGGAAAGATTCACCCTAAACTTCCACACTGGAAAAAAACAAAAAACAAAACAAAACACTAAAACACATATATTATGTTCTTTAGTTTAAAAAAATAGTTCATACTTTTTTATCCCTTGGGGGGCGCAATTTTACTGTGCCTGTCATAGGTATGATGTCACAGGAGATTTTCCCTGGAGCTCCAGGGAAAATCTTGCCTGGGGCTCCAAATTGCTTAGAAACGCCACTGTTGTCGGGATTTCAACAGGTGGTCCGGGGACCACCAGTGGTCCCTGACAGGGTTCCAGGTGGTCCCCTGCTAAGCTGGTTAACCAGATATAACTCTTGAGAACGTCAACATGAATTTTTACACTCTCAAGAGTTAAAATATTCATGATCTTAATTAGCCCAAGTCCACATAACTAGAGGATTAATGGTCATTTTGATCTGTATGTTTTGTTTTGTTCCCCAAATCAAGCCTGGAATTGTGGACTTAGTTTTGGGGTCTGTGGGGCTGAAATATCCTCAAATGGTGGTCCGTGGCTCAAATGCTGAATAAATAGTGGTCCCTGGTATCAAAAAGGTTGAAAACCCCTGCTATATAATGTCACATTGTATGCGGACAGGTCTGCTCCAGGAAAACCTGGCCACTGATAATACACAAGTTCACCTGAGGTTGGAGCCAGGTGCAGTGCTGGTTCTAGGCATGAGCACTACAAGTGGTCGATTAGGGCCACTTCATTTTGAATGTATTCTATATAGTCCCCACTTTCACTTAATGCGTCGTACAGATTCATATCGGAATATTGTTATATCATTGATTTTAGCTGATTAAATTCCAAATGGGATACTGGAGGTCTGGGGCCACGTGTACCCCAATGTTCACTTAACCCCCAAAACGTCTTAGTCATTTTTTTTTTAGATTTTTGTCAACGACGAACCCATTATCCCTTAACTTCTTTGCCTTTTTAAAATATGAAAAAGTTAATAGTTGTCAATAGTTTGGCACATTGAACTATTACAAAATGTTTTTCAAAACAGTAATAAAAAGGTGAAAAGGTTAGGGATGACGAAAGTGGAGCCTTTAGCGTGTGACGAAAATGGAGCCCTAAGCCTTAATGTAGGAGACAGATGTAGGTTTGAAACCCTGGCTGTTTTATTCGCAATATTGTTCATTTCTGTCTCTTGGGCAGTGCCTCTCAAAGTAATTGGTAAAGTATTAGGTGCCAGAGCTTGTGAAATCATCTAAAAAGTTCATTTGAGGCAACAAAGCACCCAGTGCGTAGCTGACAGGTACCAAAGCCGAGGTGTACAGGTCAGGAATCCTCACAAACACTATTTTATTTCGTTTATTCTTCGGCTATTGTAAAACAAATTGGGCTTGACTGTCCCCTGGGTGAGCTGTGCTTTTTATTCCTCCTCACGACTGGGAGGAAAGATGCGATCTAAAGTGTGATGAAACGCATGTGTTGAATTTGTGAAGACTTTTCCGTTGCCTCTTAACATTATCTTAACTTAAATTGCATTTTTTACACTAAGTTGATGTTTTTTCAACATGCGATACGTGGACTCCTGATCATAATATACTGGATGTACGGTACATATAGATGAGGAAGCTTGTTCAAATAGAAATTAATTTCACAGTGTAAATGTGCATGAATATCAAGAGAGTGGTTCATGTTTGAAAAGCTGCACTTCATTTTTAGGCCATCGACTTCAGTCTTCAGTTTCATTACTCTGAATATGTGGAGATAAAAGAAAATATATGGAAAGCCCCAAGATGAACCTACAAATGGATATATAGAACGATATATAGATCCTACCAAACGTTCGCTCTGAAAGAACATATAATATTCAAAGATTTTCACTGCGTTTTCACGATTTCCCCAAGAATAGCAGGCGTTCACGCCTCATAGCGCGCCACTCTGAGCCGTGAACGCCTGCTATTTTTTTTTTCAATAAAACTTAAAACAGCCGTACTACGAATACATGGAATGAGTGGTTTGAGGTGTTTATTATGGTTTCCTGGCCCAACGGGTGTAAAATAGGAATCAAATGGGGAGTTTCTGTGACAGATTCAGAAGTTCACGCTCTGCGAGGTTCGGGGGCCGTTGCGTATATATCCTCATCCACCGGCTACAAATCAGCTGTTGTGCAGACCATAAAATTCAGAAAATTGGGTTGTCGCGGGGTAGACTCCTGGGGCCGCCGTCTCCACAGACTCTCTTATCTTGCCGGCAGCAGTCTTCCAAAATGGCTTCCCTCTCGAGACCTTGTCACAAAGCTGCTCAGAGACACTTTTTAAGCAAAGAGCCAAGATAACTCCTAAGCTAGAGAGAAGGCGCGAGGCTGACCCCCTTGCTATTGAGGACGTCATGTTTCATTAATGAACTCGGGGTACACAGAGACGGAACAAAACGCGGCTAGTGGATCGAGTTAATTTGTCGGTTGATATTGCGCTTTTTTCATATATGCCCCCTCCCCCCCTTTCAAACTTCAAACATCGTGTTAATATTCATGCACATTTACACTGAAATAATTTTCTATTAACTCAAGTTTCTATCTATATGCATGGTACAAACGATGCACTGTATTATGATAGGCATGCGCTCCCCCCCCATCTCCTGAAAAATGAACATTTACGAGTGTGGCTGGTGTTTCTGTCCAGCTTCAGAGAGATATCTCTGAAGCTAGCCGGTTGGTTAGTGTATGCTTGCTAAATGCTACAGTATTAATGCAAATGCATGACTGTGAAAACAC
>CM076973.1:46023269-46168269 GCA_039105355.1 Benthosema pterotum
TTGGGTTGTGCTTTGGAAATGCCAGACAATTCCTCAGTGTGTCGTGCTGCAACCAAGTGTAAAACAGCCACTATGTCAACATCAAGGCCAGCCCAAATATATATGTACATTTGTCGACAAAATGGTTGAGTAAAATCTTGGCAACATTTTACACCCCTATTTACTATTCCCATATATTAACTTTAATGTGGAATTGCGGTCACATTATGTGTGGAACTGATGGCTGTATTAAACTGTTGTAATCACACCCTCTGTGTCTTTTTGCTACATCTTGTAATATGCAGCAAGTGTTTTTGTTACTTGGCATAAAGTGACATGCAAGCACACCAGACAGAACACAACACACACAATTTCCAATTTAGGCACTAAATTCATAACGACTTATATTAAGCAATGAACAAAAGAAAACGCACTGTAGTGCATGATATACATACAAAGTAGTTATTGTGACTCAATTAGCTAACATAACATCAGCCAACACAGGAAAATCTGTATAATTAAACCATGCATCTATATCAGGGGTTTTCAACAGGTCGTCCGGGGACAACCAGTGGTCCCTGGGAGGATTCCAGGTGGTCCCCTGCTAAATGAAACTAGAGAAGGTAGAAGATTAATGGCCATTTTTGGTCTATGTTTGCCTGTTTTGTTTCCAAAATCCAGCCTGGTATTGAAGGACAAAGGCAGTTTAGTTTTGGTTCTGTGGGACTAAAATGTCATCACATGGTGGTCCATGGCTTAAATGCTGAATAAATAGTGGGCCCAGCTATGAAGGTTGAAAACCACTGCTCTATATACAGTAATACTCGTACTATGTTTACATAAAATGGTCACTGCTGTCTAAGTCTACATTTAAAACATTCTATCTAAGATAGATACAGTAAGTTAAACCTTTGCCTGTAAGAAATCAAGGCTCTGGTAAGTACTACTGCAAGTGCTATGGGAGTTTGTGGAGGTGCGTTTTCAGATGGTGGTGAAGGATTGCGAGCGCACACACAAATACATGTGAGTGTGTCAGACACAGATGGACGGACGGATAACTGGGATGAAAATGAGCTCTTGATCTGCCGTTCTCTCTCACATACACAGACAATAATTACTGTCAACCAGCGAGTGTCACGATGTGTGGCGCGGTTCGGACAGTTTTGGCCGACTTCTGAGAATATACAAATGTACATTTTTCCTGAAAACGGAATGGAACCAAATGGACCCTTGCGGGTCCATTTGGTTTCATGCTTACACTCTCAAGAGTTCAAATATTCATCATCTGAATTAGCCCAAGTATACACAACTAGAGAAAGTAGAAGATTAATGGTCATTTTGATCTGTAGCTTATGTTTGATTGTTTTATTTTGTTCAAAATCCAACCTGGTATTGTGGACGAAAGCAAAATAAATCTATATAGTTTTGGGGGTCTGTGTGGGGCCTAAAATGTCGTCAAATGATGGTCCCTCTGTGGCTGAAATTCTGAATAGACAGTAGTGGGGCCCTGGTATGAAAAAGGTTGAAAACTATAATATGGATAAGACTCAGTGGCATTTCATTCAAAAGACTAAAACGAAATAAAAAATCTTTCCCTCTTGCTGCCCCATCCCCTCCCCTCCCATACACCCCCCTCCCCTAACCTCCTCCCCCCACACCATGTCTCCTCCTCCTCCGTCTCCAACCAGCCGTTTCTCATCTCTTTTGTCCACACGACAGTCACCATCCACTGTTACCATGGCGAATCAATGGTCAGTCCACAGATGGGAGCGCATTCACTGCTCTGACACGCACACGCACACACACACACACACACACACACACACACACACACACACACACACACACACACACACACACACACACACACACACACACACACACACACACACACACACACACTGTGTAGGATACCTCACCACCATTCCATCACACACCAGTAATGGGCGACGACGCGCCCTTCTGGTGGTGCTATATGTGCATGGATGGATGCGTGCATGTGTGTGTGTGTGTGTGTGTGCGTGCGTGCGTACGTGCGCACGCGTGAGTGTGCGTGTGTGTGTGTGTGGTGTGTGTGTGTGTGTGTGTGTGTGTGTGTGTGTGTGTGTGTGCGTGGGTGATGTGTCAATGATCACATAAGTAAATCTATTTCCTCCGCTAATTAAAGAGAGACAGAGCTCCCGATGGAGGGGGATAGCGCACTGCGTGCCAGGCGTGCACACACACACACACACACACACACACACACACACACACACACACACACACACACACACACACACACACACACACACACACACACACACACACACACACACACACACACACACACACACACACACACAGCCCAGGCCAGCCTAATAGGGTGAAGTAGGTAATGGTATAACGGCAGCCTGGTCTTATTAGCTCTTCTGCTTGGGCTGTCTAATAGCCACTGGCTGCAGCTAGCATCTGCTACTATAGCATCTTCTACAGCTATACCCCAGTGGACACGCCAACACACACACACACACACACACACACACACACACACACACACACACACACACACACACACACACACACACACACACACACACACACACACACACACACACACACACACACGTTACACCTTTTCCACGCTGTTAACTTATTTTTGGGTTTTGTTAGCACAATTAGAATTGCCTGCCATTATTAGCCTTACTTACTTAGCATTATTAGCATTATTTAGCACTGTTAGGATTATTAACAATACGTAGCATTAGCAATACTTAGCATTATTACATACAGTACTTAGCATTAGCATTACTTGGCATTACTTTAGTTATTGAAAAACATCAGACCTACAAGCTCATAGTGTGCCATGAGCGCTATGAGCTTGTAGGTCTGATACCTGGAAAATGGTGAAAATCTTTGAATTCTTTTTCGGCTCAGAATGTGTTAAACTGCCTGTAACAGCTGATATACAGAGCAATAGGTTGAAAAGTTGTTTGGTTTCGCTCCTAGCCTATGCCATGCTTTTTGTTATAGGCCACACTTGTGGTCATTTCGTGGACCGTCTGGTTCACCCGGCGGAGCAAAACACAGCAGGCGAAATTTGAGAATTGGGGATGCGAAGCAAAAGATGTTGTCCAAGATGACTGCAGACCTGTGCGTGCTCAGAAAACAAGATACACAAAATATGAAGCGCGACCACAACTGAGATTGAAATGTATCATTGATTTTACTCCAGTAGGCACCAAACTACTTACATGACAACATCACATAACGGAAACCCTCCAGTAAAATGGTTCAAATTACACACAGCCTTCACACAGCTTTTATAACGTACAATGCAAGAGCCAACCCATGTTTAGCACTCAGGACACAGGTCAACAAATGGTCAGTCACAAAATGAAACCCCCAAGCCTAACAGGAATGGAGCAATTACACAATTGAAATAACAAACACTACTAGGGACGTTTTGAGATGTTTATCAACAACTTCCACAACAATGTCACATGCAAAACCAAACCATCTGGTGAGGCGCTCTGGAATGTTTATTGCTGTATATACTCCTCCTGCGCAGCATTTTGCACTGCATCTGAGATATAGAGGGAGAGTGCAGTGCCCAGAGGAAAAAACTGCTTCTCAGTTTAAGCTCAGCAGCGTGTCTTGAGACACTCACGTTTATTTCTCATTTTAAGATCACATAAAGATCACCTATGCCTCTTTATGGCTCCTAAGATGAATACTAGGTTCCATAAATGAGGCAAAGCTGAAGTCTCTCCATTGGCTGCTACAGATGTATTTGAGAGGTAAATGAGACAAAGCTGAACATATAGCAAGATTTCAACTTTGTCTCATTTATATCTCAAATACAGCTGTAACAACCAATGGAGAGACTTCAGCTTTGCCTCATGTATCTCTCAACAACAGGTTCTAATAATGGAGAGACTTCAGCTTTGACTCATTTATGGATCCTAGTATTCATCTTAGGAGCCATAAAGAGGCATAGGTGATCTTTAGGTGAACTGAAAATGAGAAATAAACGTAGGCGTCTCAAGAAACGCTTCTGAGAAGCATTGTCTTTCCTCTGGGTGGGCGGCGTGGGAGCATTCAAAATATACAGGGTTCAGGTATGAACATGAAAACAAGAGAGCGAAAAGGGAGATCTATGAAGATCGAGGGGGAGAGATACGTTTGCGGAAGTCGATGAAGCGAGGGATTGAGAGAGAGAGAGAGAGAGAGAGAGGGAGAGAAGAGATAAAAAACGCATGAGAGAGAGAGAGAGAGATTTGACACAGCCTTCTTTGTGACACATAATAAAAGGAAACAAGATAAAACATCCCTTTCCGTCAAACAACAGCAGCCCACTGTCTGGGGACAGACGTTTCCTCCAGAGTGTGCGCGTGATGTTGTGCGTGCGTGCGTTTCTTTGCCTTGCGTTGTGTTTTGTGTGCTGTTTGTACGTATACAACGTGTGTGCGTTTGAGAGAGATAAGATGTCGTGGGGTCTTCTCCATCTTCTCCCATCTGTCTACATGAGCGGCTATCTTTCCCTCAGCCTCGCCCCCCTAGTGGGGGGATTGCGGGTGGTCTTTCTTGGCGCAACACTATACCTTGCACATGCTGGGTTTGGCGTTTGTGTGTAGTGTGTTGCAACAATGTTGTTTGCAAGTGTGTGTGTGCAGGGACAGTGCCACAGGGATTTGGGGCACAGGGCAGGGTCCAAAAATTAAAAGGGCACTTGCATCGCATGTGAATCAAGGAGAATTGAAAAAAAACGGAGTTTGTCGCGAAGGCACCCACGGGGGAGTCCACATGAGGTTCAATGGGAGGAACAGACATGCGCAGTACAGATCAGGAAGTCAAACCATCCAAGAGACCAATGGGCATGCATGGTTTGCAAGCGTCAAACTTCCTGGAATGTACTGCGCATGTCTTGTTTCCTCCATGAACCAATGTGGACCCCCCCACCGTGGGTGCACTTCGCGACATCTCCTTTTTGAATTCTCCTTGATGTGAATGCAGCAGGAATTGGCGATTTACTCAATCGGTACATACAATATAGGTTGAGCAAGAAATTAAATGATCATCATTTTCCCATATTTACCATTACTATGCGACGAAGTGCAAAGTAAAGCAAATTCACATTCATGCAACACTGATAACAAGTGTTTACCATTGTAACAACTGTATAGCTTTTAGTGTCATCCACTCCAGTTCAGTTATCAGTTATTGTATCAGTTGTGCTTGAATTGTAGGGTACTGTAAATCCACAGCATCTTAAAGGGGAATTCCACCAATTTAAGATTTTCTTTTTGTGCAGAAATGGAACCAAATGAACCCCAATGGGTTCATAGATCCTAAAAGAAAATTCATTTGAAACACATTGATAGTGTCCATCAAGTTGTGTTTCACCATGTTATGATTGTTTTCATTTTGTTTCCCCCAGACCTTTTCTAGGAAACACAGAATGGGCCAAACTTTTTTTTTTTTTTTTTTATTGTTTCCACACAACGTTTCTAAGGTATATTAATATAATATACCTTAGTTAAGTATATTATTGAAAAAAAGAAAAAATGTTGAAAATATGTGGAATTCCCCTTTAACTAAAGCAGCAAGACCACTGGCTGCACTGTCAGTCCACAAAAAGTCCATATACTTGTCTGGCACAAAAAGCTGATGATATCTAGCCTACAGTATGTGAGCAATTCAACATATTGCTCTACAATGATTTGATGATTAACAATGGAACACACCTCCGTTGTTCAGTTACTGTTAATCACTTATTAGCTATGTCCTGTTTGCCCTGATCATATGGGCTATACTGTAACTCATAATATGAACAAAATCAATCCAATCCATCCATGGTAAATCCATCCATTGAAAACCACTGGCCCTAGTATAGTCCCTTTTCTCGTCCCCATGCATGCAAAGCTTCTCACCATCTATCTTCTCTCTTTACTTTTAATTCCTCTTCCTCATCTTATTGCTCACTTTTCTTTATCTCTCCCCTCTTCCTCCTCCTTTTACTGTATACTCTGTGTCTCTTTCTCCATCTCATCCTTCCCTTACCTATGTATCTCACTCTGTCTGTACCCCCCCCCCCCCCCCCCCCCCCCCCCCCCCCCCCCCCCCCTCTCTCTCTCTATCCCTCACTCTCTCTTTCTTTTCACACTTAGAGAACTTTGAGCCACTGGGAGATCATTAGCAGAGGATCACACAATCCCAATGGACACACCACAACACACACACACCACAACACACCACACACACACACACACACCACACAACACACACACACACACACACACACACACCACACACACACACACACACACACCACAGGCGCAGCAGAAGACCCAGAATTAAGGCCTTTGAACAGAGTCCAAAAATGCATTGTCTGGGTTTTCTATAGTGGCCGGTCTGTTTTACGCAACCAAATGGCAGTCAGCAGATCTGGGCCTGGAATCGCTCAATTGTACGCCCATTTCCTACATCAGAGAACTGGGGTGGCCAATTAGAACACAGTATATGCAAACATATTTGAATCATATTTGATTTGGTGGGGTTCCAGATTGGCACAGTCCCTATCCACCCCCCCCCCCCCCCCCCCCCCCCCCCCCCCCCCCCCACACCCCCCCCCACACACACACACCAACACATACACACACAACGCACGCACACAGACGGATACACCAGCGCGCACACACACAAGCACGTTTTCAAATGGTTTATCCATGAATAGGTAATAGGGTCACGATTATGACATTTTAATTCCCAAGTAATTGTCGGACGAATAATTGTGACTAATGATTTAATTGTGTTTCTGTCGTCATTGGGGACAATGGGACATTATAAATGCCGTACAAATTATATTCTTACTTTAATTAATTATATTTTGTAGGCTTCTTCATCTAACAGCATTGCAGGTTTGGCAAATAACAAGACTCTATACAAAGCAAATGGTGGATATACTATATATATACTACTATATAATAGCCGATATATAGTACAAAACCAGATCGACCTGCAGATCTGCTCTTTGCCACTCTTTTCCACATTACTAAGCTCTGAGCTTCGTCCCTTTGCCTTTACGATCAACAAAACACTGTTACAATGTGTTTATGTTCTTGGTTTACTGTAAGTCGCTTTGAAGAGTGTCTTCCTAAATGTCTACATTGTAAATTGCATGCAAAAATAACAGCGATCATCTCAAACAACTATGCATTTATATAACCTAACGGATGGAAGAAGTCCATGTTTTTAGGAATGGTTGTTGCAACACACACAGGCTCCAGCAGCAGCAGCAGCAGCATACATACAGTGTGTTGCAGCGTTGCCTTTGAAAAGACCTGTGAGATAGGATAGCAGCGTGTACTTTGAAATGAGCCGTTATGCAATGACTCACCCAGTGAGTGGGAAGCAAGCAGGGGACCTCCGCCGAAAGTAGAACGAACGCTCTATGCTTTATCAACATGACATGAAATATGTTGATGAAAGAAAGCCTAATGTTTAATATTTATAAAACGATACAATTAGATAGAGGGGAGAGGAGATACCTCTTTATTAAATAAAAATGGGAGACGGCAGGCAGCTTGTCGTAGAATAATGATGATGATGAATGGAAAAGGGTAGTTAGTTGTTAAAAATATGTTTTTCCACACTTTTAGACGATATCCATGGTCATCATATAGGCCTAGCACAGCACAGCTAGGAGTACAATAATAGATGCCAACATTTTCCATTTTTGCGATGTATTTCTATATCAAAAGTCCATATAGAAAGCAACAAAAAAATGTGATGTGTCGATCACCTCCTTCATGAATAAAAATGTATCTTGATTGTATTCAGCTGTTTGCCATTCCTCCAAGCACAGCTGATGTTGTTTACAGAACTACTCCATTTTTTAATCTCTTTTCAAGATGACATTTGGGTTCGAGGCAGCGTATTCGCTCATTTTTAACTCAATGCGTGCTAAAATGTCTATCTGTGAAGATTGTAAGGTTACAAATAAGCCACATGCAGCAGAACATGCTGAGCTGGCCGTCTGGCTTGTAAAGTTCTGTAAACAATGAACAACTCCACACAGCTAAGTCCCATAGCCTGAAGGGATGCAATGCTCTGATTGGTTCAGAAACACAAAGCCTATAGCGAAACCTCAATTTAAAATGAGGCGTAAACCCTATTCACCTTGTTCTCTGACCTTCCTCACCAGGGCCGGATCTAGGCATGGGCATGGGGGGGAGCAATGCCCGCCTCAATGCCCTGACTGCACCACCAAACATGATGGCATGCAAATGACCCACATTTCAAAGATTTTTCAAAGTGCTTATATTTCTAATGATTTGAAACACTACCACTGCTACTGACTAACTACAGTTGTGGCACCACTAAACCAACAGCATTTCGTCATTCAAAACAGAAAACTCTATGAAAGCTTTATGCATGCTGCGTCTGTTCCAACTTCAACAACAACTGGTGTTATTATTAATGCTTTACTTGCCTAATAAAAGTGAAGTAACAGAAAATGGTATGGTATGCCATTTTCACTTTGCCCCCCCAAATGTTACATCCGTGCCTGGTCTTCATGACAGTGCCATTTACACTGGAAACTAGCCCTCCAAGGCCCAGACTTATTCTACTTGAAAAAAACTGTTTTCAACCTTACTACTAGGTTGTACTACCATGATCTTAAAAAAAGTTTTTTTTTTTTTTTTTTTTTTTTTTGAAAAAAATATTTAATTTATGCTAATTAATTAATTAAATAATTAGTTATAATAAATTCAAAAAAGCTTTTTTGGGGATATATTTTAATATAATGAAATGTACATGTTCTAGACATTCTAATAATCACAAACATGTATTTATTGCAGTCATTTTTACATACTTTTATTAGGGTTAAAGGCTAAAGGTCAAAGGTTAAAAATAATCAAAAATCGCACTAAGTCCAGAGATTAATTGAAGAGGCTAATTGCAGCCTCTGTGGGGGGTATTGTTATGCAAATATCATGACCAATTTCAATGAAATTCTAAACAATCAACCTCAACCTTAATATTTATGTGAAAAAATAACAAAAAGAAATAATGTTAACATTTTTTAAATAATTAAAGAGTTAATGTTGCTAAAAAGCAACACTGGTCCTTCTAGACTGGAAACTAGACAACTCTGTCACAATGCCCTTGGCAGAATGGTGTGGAACGCCCCCGTTTAGATTACATTTAGTGGGTGACCCACTATGAATATTTGAATCTGTTTGCAACCAGCTGTTGAAAGAAAACAAAATTCTACCACACTTATTTTCCAGACTATAGTCTACACATTGATATCTCGCACGCGTTAAGCCTTCTACAACCAAAACAGAATGTGGTACCGATGCACGAGGGGAGAGAAAAAAACATGACAGAAAGGGAACATTTTGGATTGTATGAGGTTTGAGGTTGGGACTCGGGAACCCGATAAAAGTCACACCATTTCATTTCACACAGACGGTCGTCTGTGAAATTTGGCCGCGTTGGGAGGATGTAGTTTGGCTCCAAAGTGCGTAACATGGCTCGGAATCTGTCGCTCTCCACAACCCAATATGATCGTAAATCCATTGCAAATTCAAGTGCAGATGGACTTTGTAATTCTAGATGCCTTTTCTGATTGCAAAGGCAGCTGCGCCACCAGCATGTTCGGGGTGGTTGTCTTGACTGACTGTCTCTGGATGTCAGTTGGGCAATGTTTTCATTGTTAAATTCACCTATTTTAACACATTGTAAAAATCTACAGTGTTTTTCTTGTACAGAGAGGTGACATGTTTGGATAATGCAGAGGTATGCAACCAACCAGAGGTCCGGGGACCACCAGTGCTCCTTGAGAGGGTTCCAGGTGGTCCACAGCTAAGTTGTTTAACCAGATGGACAGTTGGTTAAGCAGATGTAACTCTTGAGAGCGTAAGAATGAAACCAAATGGACCCGCAAGGGTCCATTTGGTTTCATTTTTACGCTCTCAAGAGTTCAATTTTTCATCATCCGAATTAGCCCAAATCTACATAACTAATTAGAAGAGTAATGGTCTTTTTTGATCTGTATGTTTGATGTGTTGTTTCCCAAATCCAGCCTGGAATTTTGGACGATAACAAAAGAGATCTTTGGGGCGTTGGGGCTAAAATGTCCTCAAATGGTGGTGGTCCGTGGCTAAAATGCTGAATAGTGGGCCCTGGAATCACAAAGGTTGAAAACCACTGGGATAATGTGACCAGAAAAACCTCAGTGAATATGGCTTGCTATGGGCTTTTAGGAGGCCCAATGCATTCCATACTGTATATGTGTTCAATGAGTTCTTTTGATACCGGCACTGCTAGAAACTGAGCCTATTTGAGAAAAGCCTTCAGTTGTAGAGAGACTATTTGAATTCCGTAGTAAAGCCAGGCCCTATTCTCCTTTAAACAGCTTGTTGATTTGCTGTTTGAGCAGTCACTCAGGGGAATTGCAGGAAAACAATTATGCGCATTAGGTGCTAAACCAGATAGATTATAGTCTGAAACGGAAGGACAACCATGCCATGAATAAATTGGAAAGGAAAAAAAAAGTAAACAATAGCTAATTCTTGTGATTCATCATTGGAAAATTAAATAACTTAATTGATGACTACAAAGCTTACAGCGTGTTTATTTGTGTTATTTGTGAATACTCGAATAACAACAAGGGCAGAAACCACTTATCTCCGCACGTAGGTTTATACATTTTTGTGTTTATTATTATTATTATTATGCATTTATTTATTTTCCCGAAATAGAATACCCAAGTTCAGGGGTTTTCAACTGCTGGTCCGGGGACCTTGAGAGGGTTCGAGGGTGGTCCCAGAGGGTTCAAGGTGGTCTCCAAATGATGGACAGCTGGTTAACCAGGAGTTAAAATATTCATCATGTGAGTTACCCCAAGTCTACACAACTAGAGAATGTAAAAGATTAATGGTCATTTTTGATCTGTATGTTTGAATGTTTTGTTTCCCAAATCCAGCCTGGAATTGTGGACAAAAGCAAAAGAAATTTTTAGTTTTGAGGGCTGTGTGGGGGCTAAAATGTCCTCAAATGGTGGTCCGTGGCTCAAATGCTGAATGAATGATGGGGCCTGGTAGAAAAAGGTTGAAAACCACGGCCCTAATTAATCATAGCCTAATGAATACAGTATCACACAAATGTATCAACATAAGTTCTGGGGCAGTCAGTAACACGGTATTGGGCCACTCGGTGCATCTGGCTTGTCAAGCATCTACACTAATAGGCCTGCATGTGCTCAATCCTACAGTTTGGTTGGCTAGTAAAGACCAAAGGTTCCAAGGTTTCTCCTAATAGTATGCCCTAGTTGTCATTGGGGTACAACTAGGGATGTCCCGATGCCACATTTACACACCAGTGTTGCCAACCACTGGAGGCAAGGCGGGGGTTCAGTGTCTTGCCCAAGGACACTTTGACATGTAGACCTCCTGAGCCACAGCCGCCCCATATCCTAATCAAATCCGATGCGTCACATCCTATAGTCTTTTCAGTGATTTACGCTAGATCATGCTCTTCCACCCGTACAACCGGAAATAAACAGGAAGCGAGATCTGTCTCCATCATGATGTGGCCTTGATGTAGATTCACAAAAACTCATAACTCCAATTGTTTTTACGGGTTGCATTTTGATAAAAAAAAAAATAAGCGCTATAACAAAATTAATTTTCCGGGTGAACAAAATTAAGGGGCGATGGAAGACGTGTGAGCTTTCAAAATAAGGGTCCTCAAAAAAACACTGGCGGTGGTGGTGGCCGCAGGAATAAATTAATGAGTACCTGGTGGAGTGAGAGTCAGAGTGAGAAAGAAAAGAGTGGGGGGGGCAGACGGACGGAGAGCGAGAGAGCGAGGACAGAGACCAGAGTTGAAGAAGTGCGCACACACCACACACACACACACACACACAGCAGAAATGTGTTGAATTATTGAGTCCAAGTGAAGTAACACAGCAGTGTTTAGAGTGTGTTCCTATGCGGCCCACGGGCCACAGCCCAGCCTGCAGCCTGGTGCTCTGAAAGCATGATGATGTCACCACCACCACCACCACCACCACCACCACCACCACCACCACCACCACCAAGCAGCCTACCCTGTACTCCTCCGCTCTGCCGCTCTGCTTCCAGTCCACCTCTCTATCTATCTCTCTCTCCTCGTCTCTCTCTTTAACACTCATGCGCGCGCACACACACACAGTTTGTGCCCAGTAAGCCAGTGTCTACGCCAACGACTTTGTTTGTCTTCATTTGAAGGAACTGTTTAAACAGTGTGAGTGTGCTTGAGTTGTGGCTCTGAACCGGTCTAAAGCTCCTAAAATGGCTTATTTCAACAAGGAAGTCCTCAGATATTCCCTCCCCCCCCGCCTCTCATACAGGGGTGGCATAGGCATGGGGGGGGGGGGGGGTGATGCCCCCCTAAATGCCAGTCTGCCCCACCAAACATGATGGCATGCAAAACAACCCAAGATATTTCAGTGCTTATATTTAAAAGTATTTCAAACACTACTGAAAAAGGGGTGATGAAGCCGCCCCATACCATTTTCTTCTACCCCCCAATTATGAAATGTTACATCCGCCCCTGCTCTCATAGCTCCTTTCATCTCCCCATCGTCTCGTCTGCTCTTATTATTATTTTGTCCTCTAGCTCGCACCAATCGTGTCGGTTTTTCCGCCAGCAGTGTTCAAAACACCTGCTGCAACCCGCCGAAATGTTGTGACTTTACAGAAAAAAAAAACAAGCCCAAATTCGCTTATAACGCGCACACGTGGCAACACCGTAGCGCCAGCTGTTCCATGGAGCCACGGAGCGCTCGTTCAGATGTAGGTCACTCTCTCAATTAAGGCAATTAGTGGCAGCCGAGGCACAAGGAGGGGTAGGGGGGGGTTACGTCGGAATGCCCAGCCCTCATTACGGCAACAGGAGTCATGGGGGTCCTCCTCCTCCTACTCCTCATGCCAACTAAACACTCCACTGAGCACCTGGTGCCACGCTGGCATTGCCAACCTGCATGCAGGGGAGGATTATCCAACGGGGCACATTGGGCCCCTGAGCTAGGGGAGGGGGGCCCTGACGTTGAGTGGGTAACAGTGAATAACGGTGGCGCACACGGTCCATTTCACTGCTATTTATTTATTTCGGGGTTTATTCATTTTGTGTCAATAAAATAACACCAAAAGTCCTAAACCATCATGATACGCTACATCAGGGGTTTTCAACAGGTGGTCCAGGGACAACCAGTGGTCCCTGAGAGGGTTCCAGGTGGTCCCCAGCAGTTGGTTAACCAGATGCAACTCTTGAGAACTGAATGAATGAAACCAAATGGACCCTTGCGGGTCCATTTGGTTACGTTTTTACACTCTCAAGAGTTAAAATATTCATCATCTGAATTAGCCCAAGTCTACACAACTAGAAGATGGACAAAAGCAAAATAAATCTTTAGTTTTGGGGTCTGTGAGGCTAAAGTGTTCTCAAATGGTGGGTCGTGGCTCAAATTCTGAATATATAGTGGTCCCTGGTATGAAAAAGGTTGAAAACCCCTGCGCTACATTATTGCAAGTGTTTGCATTAACACTAAGAAAAATCCTCCGGTGTATAGAGCCCTTTGGCTGATGGCGGCCATGGGGCCCATCATTTCTAGATCCGTCTATGTCTGCATGCCGACACTGGAACACTGTGTTCAAACCACGTTCTGCTGGGACACAAATGTGTTGCAAATGTGTGAATCTCGTGCTGGCAATAATCGCTGTTATGGCATGCGGCTTTAACATGCTCAAATTTGACTCCTTCATTTGCATTCATTGAGGGCGGAAAAAGAAGCAGACCTATTCCTACAACCCATACGTCTTTGCGTTTGTGTGTGCATAGGTTCCTGTTATCGCTTGATTTGTGTGCCAGATTTGCAAGGGAAACAAGTGGCCAGGTATATGAAATCAAGCACGAATGAACATGAACAAGGTTGTGCGTCTGTAATCTAAAACATTGAGAATACGTTGAAATATTTTGAATACAGAAGGAACAACCTTTTTTTTAGATGGATGACTGTGTACAATTACGTTACGTGCGAAAAGAAATGTGGGAACCACTGGTTCAAGCAACAATAGAAAGCAAGCTAAAATAAGATCTACATGTACAATTTAGAAACAAGCCCCAAAAAACAAAATAAAAAAACATCAAATATTGCTTATAATAAGCAGACATGTCAACATTGCCTGGATGGAGGGCAGTATGTTGGCAGGGAAAAGTGTCAATATAGAGTGTCAATATCCAATCAAGTACGTCAACATGGATCTGTGGTTTGAATCCCAGCTACTCCAGTCTTCATGTCCAAGTGTCCTTGGGCAAGACACTGAACCCCACATTGCCTTCAATGACTCGGTTGGTGTGAGTTTGCCACCACGTGTGTGTGAATGTGGTAAGTGAAGACTCTGGCGTCAACTGTGTATGTGTTATGGATATTTTAAAACTCACACATTAAGTGTCTAATGAATTTGAAGTCCAGAGTGATGGAAAGAATTGAAAAGTGTGGAACCACAATGACTTATTTCAGTGGTTTTCAATCTTTTTGATCCCAGGGCCCACTATTTATTCAGCATTTGAGCCACGGATGACCAACATTTTAGCCCCACAGACCCACAAAACTAAAGATTTAGTTTTGTCCACAATACCAGGCTGGATTTGGGGAACAAAACAGTCAAACATACAGATCAAACATGACTATTAATATTCTACATTCTCTAGTTGTGTAGACTTGGGGCTAATTCACATGATGAATATTTTAACTCTTGAGAGCTTAAACATGAAACGACCTCAAAGAGTTACATCTGGTTAACCAACTTTGCATCATTTAGCCTGGGTACCACCTGGAACTCTCTCAAGGACCACCGGGTTGAAAGCCACTGACTTATTTGTATTATTTGAGTAAAGATTGCTCCTGGAAATGACACAACACAGAGGTATATCATGGCACCCCCTCATTAGTTTCATATCCCCTCTTACAGTCTTCGGAGCACTTGAAAATAAAAAACGTGTAGGTTGAAAATAAGCAAGACCATGGCCTTAAAATGCTGGTTGTTCTTTGGGGTCTGAAAGAAATAACTATGGCTCAATAACAGTCTCACGACTATTGCTACAGGTGAAAGAGTTCTGTTACCTCCGCACCTGTCCTCCTACAAGGAGGCCTGGCCTGTCAGCAGTTTCCCTAAAAACAGACTCACGGTACCACTTTTTTCCTGGTGCTACCAGATACCTGCCACAGTGGTACCACCAATGACAAATTCAAGTGCTGACAACTCTAGATAGAATTGTCATCTTACTATTACAACCATTCGCCGTTTCATCATCAAGTATGAATGAATGAATGAGCCAATGTAAAGCACTTTGAGGACATGGAAAAGTGTGACACAAAACAGAATTCATTCGATCCAATATCAAGGACATATGGTGTCTCGTATCTCGTATCGTGTATCTCATGTATATTCCAAACAGTTCCACCTCCGTATTCAAGTGGAAATTGTAAGGTATAAGTAAAATCCCCCCTCTTCCATCACATCAGAACCATGACATGGACAGTCACAGTGCACTATGCGAGAGGAGGAAACTCTCTCCTTTTTTGATCTGGCGACAACGCACCATGAACGAACATTAGCAATTGCGTGGCCTAATGTAAATAAAGAGGATTTGCCTCTGCTTACCTCGGCGAACCTTCCTGGGCTATATTAAGCATGTGTGCAACATGTGCACTGTCAAAGTATTGTACAGTAACCACCACAGTAATGTGGCAGTGGCACTATTACTACAAAACGTTTATTTAGAAGAGCCACCATTGGACTGGAAGTGAACAGAGTTGGCGCAACTGTCCACATTTATAATATTCTTAAGCTTAAGCTTTTGGCATGATAGGAGATCATTAGTATATTATACAACCCCAAATCCGTTGAAATTGGGACGTTGTGTAAAATGTAGATAAAAAACAGAATGCATTGATTTGCAAATCGTTTTCAACCTCTATTCAGTTGAATACAACACAAAGACAATATAATTAATGTTCAAACTGATAAACTTTATTGTTTTTTGAAATTATACAATCTTTTGTAAATTGATCCCTGCAACACGTACCAAAAAAGTTTGGGGACGGGGCAACAAAAGATTGGGAAAGGTCATGAATGCACAAATAACGCCTGTTTGGAACATTCCACAGGTAAACAGGTTAATTTTAAACAGTTTAATATCGTTATTGAGTATAACAAGACCATCCAGTCGCTCACAATCAAAGATGGGGCGAGGTTCACCACTTTGTGAACAATTCTGTGAGAAAATCATCCAACGGTTTAAAAACAATGTTTCTCAACATTCAATTGCAAGGAATTTGGTGATTTCATCATCTACAGTTCATAATATAATCAAAACATTCAAAGAATCTGAAGAACTTGCTATACTAAAGCGTCAAGGCCGAAAACCAACACCAAACACTTGTGACCTTTGATCCCTCAGGTGGCTCTGCATTAAAAACTGACATCATTGTGTAAGGGATATTATTGTGTGGACTCAGGAACACTCAGAAAACCATTGTCAGTTTACATAATTTGTCGCTACACCTGCAATTGCAAGTTAAAAATCTACCATCGAAAAGCAAAGCCATACATCAGAAAGGTTGGTTTGAAAAAACAACCAGAAATGCCTTCTCTGGGTCCACTATCATTAGAAATGTGGACTCATCAGACCACAGCCCACTTTTCCACTTTGTGTATAACCATTTTAAATGATATTGTACCCAGAGAAGGCATTTCTGGTTGTTTTTCTAGTTGTTTTTTCAAACCAACCTTTCTGATGTATGGCTTTGCTTTGCATGGTAGAGTTTTAACTTGCAATCGCAGTGTAGCGTCAAATTCTGTAAACTGACAATGGTTTTCTGAGTGTTCCTGAGTCCACACAGTAATATCCTTTACACAATGATGTCAGTTTTTAATGCAGAGCCACCTGAGGGATCAAAGGTCACAAGTGCTAGATGTTGGTTTTCGGCCTTGATGCTTTAGTATAGCAAGTTCTTCAGATTATTTGAATGTTTTGATTATATTATGGACTGTAGATGATGAAATCACCAAATTCCTTGCAATTGAATGTTGAGAAACATTGTTTTAAATCGTTAGATGATTTTCTCACAGAATTGTTCACAAAGTGGTGAACCTCTCCCCATCTTTGATTGTGATGCGACTGGGATGGTCCCGTTATACTCAATACAATATTAAATGTTTAAAATTAACCTGTTTACTGTGGAATGTTCCAAACAGGCGTTATTTGTGCATTCATGACCTTTCCCAGTCTTTTGTTGCCTCCGTCCCAACTTTTTTGGTAAGTGTTGCAGGGATCAATTTACAAAAGATTGTATAATTTCAAAAAAACAATAAGTTTATCAGTTTGAACATTAAATATACTGTCTTTGTAGTGTATTAAACTCAATATAGGTTGAAAACGATTTGCAAATCAATGCATTCTGTTTTTATTGACATTTTTCACAACGTCCCAATTTCAACGGATTTGGGGTTATAGGATATCATTGACAAAATACAGCAAGCTGGTATCTCTATCTCTGCCACCAAAAAGCATCTTGTACAACAACACTCGACCGACAAACAGCACAGCATTTTAACAGCACAACAGAACACTGCAGAGTCATTCATAACGTTAGGCTGGCAGCCTACCTAACGTTGCTTCTTTTTTGTAGGTAGGTTTTGTACTATTACTACAGAACAATCAAACATTGGCTTTTTGGCCTCGACCTCTCTAGATCTTGGCCTCAGCCTCGTTCTCGACCCCTCTAGGTGCTAGTCTCGTTTTGATCTCGTTTCGACCAAGTCTGTGAATCCGTGATTGTCTCGTTTTGGTCTTGAGCCCCCTAGGTCTTGGTCTTGTCTTGGACTTGATTTTGGTGGTCTCGAACACTAACTGTATGCGTAGCACCATCTGTTTGTGCTTCTGTCCACGTTCCCTTCACATTCACACACTAACGTCGGGGGCAGGAGAGGGCTGAGACCGGCCCAGCGGCAGAGGCAACCCGCAGGGCACCATGAGCCCTGCTCATCATCTGAAGCACTTTGGGGGTTAAGTGATAAGCCGCCGTTTTGATCAAACCGCAAAGCCGTTCAGGGTTAAGTGATAAGTGGCCATGGGGATCAGACAGGGGGGAAACGTTGCTTCAGCTCCCAGATGACCGCTCTGAGCTCACAAATTACAATAAAGCTATGTTAAATCCAATTAAGATGGCATCAGAACAGGTCAAAATGGCAGGCGTCCCCAAGGCTGGGAACTCTGCTCTGACTGTGTTGTTGCTGCCTGCACCGCTTGTCCTGATGAAACCTCATGACTTTTTTAGGATTTACATGAAACAATGCCAAAAGTGTAACATATTTCATGCATAATAAAGGGAACAGCTTTGTTAACACTGTAACCATGACATAATTATCTCATCATAGAAGCAACAGGTACGCATGACGTGCCAGCTTGCTATTTCAGTGGTTTTCAACCTTTTTGATACCAGGGCCCACTACTTATTCAGAATTTAAGCCACGGCCTACCATTTGATTGGGAGTGTCTGTAAAAGACAGGAGGGGAGGGGGCATCTTTCAGAGTAAGATCTGTCATATTTGCGTGGCACAACTATTCTACTTTGAAAGAACGGCAGCAGGAGTCATGGGGGTTCTCCTCCTCCTCGTGCCAACTAAACACTCCACTAAGCACCTGGTGCCACGCTGGCACCGGAACGCTTTGTTGGCACCTGCGTTTAAACCACGTTGCGCTGGGACACAAATTTGTTGCAAATGTGTGAATCTTGGTGCTGGCAGTAATAGCTGTTATGGCATGCGGCTTTTGTTAGAGTGCTCAAATTTGACTTGCATTTGAGGGGGGAAAAGAAGCAGAAGCTACCAGTGTATAGTAGAGTCTCAAGGGACTCCAGTCAAGGAAGTATGAGTTAGCTTAGTAACTTATAGGGCAGAGGTAGTACAGGAGGTGGAGCAGGTTGTTGTAGCTCATTAAGCTAAAAGACTCAAATTAGGTCGAGAGAATGCAAGTCTGTGGAGGTGAGTTCTTTTGGAGACTATGGACAGGGAGGGAATTCAAAGCTAGCTCATTTTTGGTGGGATCGCCTTTTTGGTGTCCTAAGCTTTATTAGCATATTGGCATCACTGCCCATTTACTTAGCATTATTAGCAATACTTAGATTATTAGCATTATTGGACATACTTAGCATTAGCCCTACTTACTTAGCATTGGCAATACTTAGCATAACCAGCATTACTCAGTTTCAGTTAGCATTATTAGTATTACTTGGCATTATTAGCATTAATAATAGTACTTAGCATTACCATTACTTAGCATTATTAGCTTTATTAACAGTACTTAGCATTAGCATTACTTAGCATTATTAGCATTAGTTAGCATTGCTCAGCATTACTTAGCACATTGCATTATTTTAGTCATTGAAAAATATCAGATCTACAATCTGCCGCAATGACCTTGCAGATCTGATACTTTTGAAAAGGTGAAAATGTGGCACAAATCTAAGTGCCTAGTCCATTTCAGTAGAGATGGACTAGGGGGGCTGCAGCTGAATAAAGCACTGTTGTTGCCCGCCTAGGTTTGTTTCTTTGTCACGGCGATGTCCAGGAGGTTGGCAGGATGGACACGACAGAGCAGCTTCCACTTAAAAGTCGATATTTGATTCTATTTGACTCGAATGCTGCGCTCGAGTCTAGTTCCTCCACCGCTGGGCTGTGGGCCATGCTGGAGGAACGCACACAGCTGAAGGTGATTAAAATGTTTCATGGAGGTGTTCCTATGTGCCAGCAGCGTGAAGTTCTGAACGGCTTACAGGAGCTGTCATAGAGGCTGGCACACTGTACCAACCTAAATGATGCCTTATACCCACACTGCACCCTCATCAAGTCATTACCCACAGCTGTGTTTGCACGTCAAAATGTCTGCCGTCGAAGCGGGCCCATTAATGATAATGGGCAGTCTGCTTAGCTGACCACGGAATGGCAACCTCCCAGGATGTGGTTCTGACTGTGTGAAGAACTTGTTGCATGTCATTACTCTGCTCTGCCTACGTTTCATTGTCACTCTCACTAAACAATGAAACTCTCCCCAGCGTTGTGACACATGCAGCATATTGTCTCCGCTGGCTAGAAACCTCTTAACTCCATACCAGAATTCTAGTGTTTCTTGTTTGTTTTTGACAGCATACTATAGTGCAGGCGGAGGCACAACCCGAGGCACTGAGGTGCCAACGTTGGCACTTCAGACAGCGTTCACTGGCACACTGGCACAAGTGTGAGAGGGATGATTTTTCTTTTAAATTTAAGTATAAAGGTGTGCACTTTAAAGGGATATTCAATTTTTTTTTTAAAAAGGGTCATTTTATGGTCTACTCAATCTCATGTGAACACCTATTTTTTTAAAACAGAATATCCCTTTAAGTCCACTCACATTTGTATGTAAATTACAGGCGGCACAATCATTCAAACTCACATCCATTGAACTCTGACTGTGGATTCTAATAATCATACAGTCAAAATCGGATGGAAATATATCATTTTGATGGCGGTGTAGTGTCATATTAAAACATAATGGCGATATGGAATGCAGACTATCAATAAAATAAAGATGTGGCACTTAACCTTGAAAAGGTTAACTGCCTCTGCTATAGTATACAAAAATGTTCCAACAAAATGTAACAATGGAGCAACACTTTTGAGCTTGTAAATCTGCAATTATTACTGCTTTTGAAATGAATTTTGCATAGTAACAGTTTTGGAAATATGTAGTTTAGACCCTATTTTGGCCACAAATAAAATAGCAGATGTTAATCTATCAAATTTATTAAAGCAGTTTAAATGCAAGTTTTAATCCACAATGATCCGTCTACTTTTTCATGTCTCAGCGGGTGCTCAGAGATTTAAAGCCACGCTCTGACGTGTTTGTGTTTCCAAGGTTAGCGCAGCATTTCATTATCATTGTCACCCGCTCTGGGGGAAAAGGATGGCGGCTGCTGCTGTTGTTGTTGCTCAAGTTATGTATTTGGGTCCTGTGTGAAAAATGTGCAAATCTGGTGAGAGACTTCTTAAGGCCAATAGAATTCTTCGGGCCAGTACACTGACACATTAAAAAAAAAAGCTGTGGAGAGCCCATGCAGCTTTGACGAATATTTAGGGGGAAGGGTAGCCATGCAGTTAGCTACCGTTTAACATTTGAGACAGTCTGCCACTCCTGCTGCTCCTCGGTTCGTGGAAACTCTGAAAACTCTCCAGAATTCAGTGACCAGAAATGTACGAGCAGTTTGAGATGAATAGTGGAAATGACCAGGGGAATTCCACCCATTTTCAACATTTTACTATGTCACTAATATACCTTAGTGATGTTTATGTGCACATGATAAAAAGTTCCCCCTATTCTGTGTTTCTGAGAAATGGATGTCTGAAAACACAATTTGATGACCTCAAGTTGAGCTTCACCATGTTTATTTTTTTTTTTCTTTTAGGAACTTTTTTCACATTTTCCTGAGTGTACAAATGGAACCAAATGGACCGCTATAGCGTCCATTTGGTTCACATTAGTTGGAAATTTCCCTTTATGTGCTGATAGTTGCTATATTCCAAACTAACCGGCGGCTGGGATTGTTTGATTACCTTTGTAGCATTTGCACATTTCATATCATGATATTCCCATTGAAAATGACTTGTGGACAAACAAACACAAGTCATCTAACCGTCTCACTCCGAAAGAACTACAACCTGTCATGGACACTGGACCACAGTGAAAGCCACCATAGACTTCCTTTGAACTCCTTTTTCCCACACAAGCTTTTACACTGATGGAACTTTAAACAGGATGTCGCGACCCACGCCCCATATCCAGCAGATCAACCATATGAATTAAACGTATTAAAAAATGGGATTAAACAATGAAAGCACAACTCAGGCATCTCATTGCTATAGCAGGGGTTTTCAACAGGTGGTCGGGGACCACAGTGGTCTTTGAGAGGGTTCCAGGTGGTCCCCAGCTAACCAAATGTAACCAAATGTAACTCTTGAGATCGTAAAAATGAAACCAAATGGAACCGCCAGGGTCCATTTGGTTTCAATTCTACACTCTCAATAGTTAAAATATCCATCATGCAAATTAGTCCAAATCTACACAACTAGAAGATTAATGGTCATGGACAGAAGCAAAAGAAATCTTTAGTTTTGGGGTCTGTGGGTCTAAAAATATCCTCAATTGGTGGTCCGTGACTCAAATGCTGAATAAATGGTGGGCCCTGGGATGAAAAAGGTTGAAAACCACTGGCCTATAGGGAAGCTGTTCTACAATGAATTAACTCTTGACTTAATTAAGTCTGGTTTAATAGTTAACATGTTAATAACAAGGTCCCTTTAATTAGCCAGTATCGGCTATTTTGCTGAGTAGCACCTGGAACCCCCTCGGGGACCCCCCAGGGACCCCTCCTTTATGTAGAACTGCTGTGATAAACCCACGGAGAGCTTTGCACCGGACACATGCACAACCACGTCTTTTAAAAAACGCTAGCGGCTCTCATTGTGGTGCAGATGTCTTATAAGACTCTGCTGCGTGCATCAGAATCTTTCCGCTAGTTAGCTAATATCTAATATCATGTGATTAATACCGGTCTAGAAAGCAATGATCCAGGAGACGTGTCAGGCAGCGGCATCTTCCAGCTAGCACAGCGTTAGGCACCTCCAGCCATGATTAACTGGCCTGCAATGATGTATGCCATCATGCTCTCCATTCTGCTCCCAACCCCCATCATCCCAAGTGGAACGCACGCAGACACGTACGCATGCATGCACGCACGCAAGCATGCACATGCACGCACACACACACACCACCAGCACCGGGGCAGGGGAATTGGTAACACCACTTTGATCTATACTCGGCAGGGTTTTAATTGTCTCCCGCGTTTACAGGGTCAGGGTTTGGTAATCAGTTTCACTTTAACCCTCTTTGTGTAATGAACGCGTTTTGGTGTTCAAAGCATTACGTTACACTTTAGCTATTGAAAAATATCAGATCTACAAGCTCACAGCGCGCCACCGAGTGGCGCGCTGTGAGCTTGTAGCTCTGATATTTTTTTTTGAAAAACTGTGAAAATGATGCACAAATCTGAGAATATATTCTATTTGACACCTTATTGTAGTTTCTGACACTAGATTCTAGCTTCTGACTAGTTTCTAGTTTCTGTTTCTGACGCGTAGTTTCTGACGGATTCTAGTTTTTCTGAAAACTCCCCGTGTCCCTGTGTCAGTGATGCTCAACATATTTCATGCCAAGGACCACCAGAGTTATCTATATTTGGCTGCGGACCCCCCATCTGAAAACATGTTGTTCTAGGTATCCCTAGAAGCAACGGTCTTAGTTCAAAAATATTTCCTTCCGAAAGAATATATTCAAAGATCACATTTTCACAATTTTTCAAAAATATCAGAGCTACAAGTTCACTGCGCGCCACTCGGTGGCGCGCTCTGAGCTTGTAGGTCTGATATTTTTCAATAGCTTAAGTGTATCAGTGCTTTGAACACGAAAACGCGTTCAGCACAGAAAGGGTTAATGAATAAATAAACACTTTGTATATCTGGGTGCATTAGTTAGCGCAAATTATGGCAAGATTCACCAGATATGAGCTTGTTGCCGGCGCAGCACATTACCACAATTAAAGCACCATTTAACTACGGGGGAGTTAAATGTATTCAGCGAGATGTTGGAAAGAAATATGGCACCAGAACATAATAAGTTCTGTATTCCACTAGCGGCCATATTGGAAAGTGTAATCGGGCCTGTTCCTTAATTCCTTAATCCTTCATTCAGTTGCTACAGATGATATAGCTCGGCTCCATATCACTCTGGTCAAGTCCATTTTAACCTAATAATCCGTATTTTGGGGCATGCCGTTATCATTTTCTATGTGTTTCCAAAGAAAAAAAGGAGAGCCAGCTGCTCGGGAGAAGAGCGAATCTACAAGCTCACTCACAACATGATGCGTTCATTATGTGACACCTTCATATTAAAGGGATAGTTGCATGAAATATAGTGTTGTCAACTGTATTCATTGATTGTCCGAGTCCAGTGCTGGGTTTGTGATTTGTATTGTTGAATTATTTATAATATATTATCACATCCTTCTATCACATGGAACTACTTTTTGGGCATAGTGATATGGACACAAAAAAAAAAAAAAAAACATAGGCCAAGATTTTCGTCACCGCTAAACCCCTTTTCCCTTCACTCCTTTTTTAACTATTTAAAAAAAACATTTTTCAATAGTTAAAATGGCCAGTCTACAAGCTCACAATGTCTCAATAGATTGGCATGTTGAACTATTCCAAAAGGTTTCTCAAAATACTAAAAAAGAGATAAAGGGTTTGGGATAAGGGGTTTAGGACTCTAGACATCAATTAATAGAGTTGACACCACTGTATTAATTAGGTTAAAGGGGAAGTCCACCATGTCCATATGTCATTATTAATATACCCTAGAGGTGCTGGTTGGACATGATAATTCTGTGTTCCCAAGAAATGGAGTCTGAAGAAAACCACTAAAATGGTGAAACATCTTGATGACATCATCAACATGTATTTTCACCATGTTAATGGATTTCTTTAGATGCTTCTTTTTTCTGAGAGCGGTTCCATTTGTACGCTCTCCGAGAAAATGTTGAAAATGGGTAGAATTCCCCTTTAAGTACTTCAAACAGCCTAACTTAAACAAAAATCTGAACTATCCCTTTAAACCAGGTATACATCAAGCATAGATTGCAATCAGACTGAAGAAAAAAAAAAAAAAAAAAAAAAAACGTTTTTGTAATCACAGACCACGGGGTCTGCGATCTGATATTGTAAAGATGTGCCTCAAATGGTGGACACACCGACACTGACAACTGATTTGTATATTCCCACACATGATGAGGTCGATCGATGAAAATCTGCATATCTGTACGCGTAGCAAATGAACACATCCATCCTACAGTGTGTGGATCCTTTGGTTACCACAGCAACCAACAGCGCAGATAAATCAACAACGTCTAATACAAATTACCCTGATGTGATGATCATGTGCAGCCAGTGTTGCCAACTGGGTGCATTTGTCGCTATATTTAGCTTTTTTTCCAGACCCCCTCCAGCGCCAAATTTATTGAAAAACTCCTGGCGGAAAATCTAGTGCTTTTTGGCTGGTGAGTTGGGGCGAAATTGATGGTCAGGTGCCAGAGATAAAACCCTTGTTTTTCACCATTTTTTCCTCCTATGATAGAGTCCTCCTTCCTTCCTAGAACGGACCATTTGTAACCAAACAGACCCTTATAGATCTGTAACTCTTGAGATCGTAAAATGAAACCAAACGGACCCTCACAGGTCCGTTTGGTTTCATTTTACGCCCTCAAAAGTTAAATTATATTAACTAATTTTCAAGAATCTACACATTTAGAAAATGTAGAAAACATGTTATTTTGAACAGCATTTTGCCAGTTCTACTAAATTAGTCTAAGAGACTAAACTCAACATCAAACGCAGAATGAATAAAAACCCACTTCTCTAGCGCAGGGGTTTTCAACAGGTGGTCCTTGAGAGGACAAGAGTTAAAATATTCATCACGTGAATAAGTCCTAATCTACACAACAAGAAGATTAATGGTCATGGATAGAAGCAAAGGAAATCTTTAGTTTGGGGGGGGGGTCTGTGGAGCTAAAATGTCCTCAATTGGTGGTCTGTGGCTCATATGCTGAATAAATAGTGGGCCCCTGGTGTGAAAACGGTTGAAAACCCACTGTGCGACTAGTGCATTTTGGATTTTGGCGGTTGGCAACACTGTCCACAAATGATCACATGCTGCACGCAGTCAGTCCTAAAGATAGACACAAGGAGAACAAAAACCACAGTGACTTCCACCTGTGTGTCAGACTGTGAACTGCGTTGTTTGGAGACACCTTCTCTGGTGAACCATGCACCATGCCTCGCGTCTGGGAGGCGTCCGCCATGCCCGACTAAATATAGGAGACACACAGATTGTGTGGTCTCACAAAATGTCTCACGGCGCCTCCGGTTTACACGTTTTTACATAATCGGCACGCACGCACGAACGCATACACTCACACGCAACGCATGCACACACACTGTACAGAGATAGTCTGATGAGAGCCTGTTTTGGACTTAAAGGGGAATTCCACCCATCCCCCCCCCCACATTGAACCACATTTGGTTCCATTTGTACCCTCTCAGGAAAAAAAGGGTCTGAAAGAAAACTCATTAACATGGTGAAACACAACTTGATGATGTCATCAAGTTGTGTTTCACCATGTTAATGTTAATGTTTTGTTTTTTGTTTTTGTTTTTTTCAGACCTCCAGTCCATTTCTAGGAAAAACAGAATGGGGGGTAACTTTATATCATGTCAACACAACATCTCGAAGTTATATTAATGAAATAGTAAAATGTTGAAAATAGGTGGAATTCTCCTTTAAAGTTGCACAATGGTGTCGGCTGCGGAAAATAGCAGATACGTGTCCTTTTGTTTTTACTTTTTCTGACGTTTTGAGTGTGTCAATATGCTGTTTACACTGATTGCACGCAACAAAGTTTGCGGTCTCTCTATCTCTCTCTCTATCATATTACACATCCGTCCTCACGTATCCATTTTTGCCTCTCTCTCACTCACTTGTTCATCCCTGTATGTTTCATACATGCGTTGCTGCTCAGCTAGAAGCTCATCCTCTCCAAACAGCCTCTCATGCTTAACTCTTACCATATATGGTTCCATCAGTCTAACTACACACAAGCTTCTCGCTCATATCCTCTACCACCTCTCTCTCTCTCTCCTCCATCACTCTGCTACAGCACATCACCTCTCTGCTCTCCCTCTCTCTCATTTTCTCTCTCTACCTCTCGCCAGTGGCGGATGTAACATTTCACAATTGGGGGGGGCAGGAGAAAATGGCATGGGTGTGACTTCATCGCCCGTGGCGCGAAGCGTCACGGGCGATGAAGTCGCACCCATGCCATTTTCAGTTACATTGGTCAAGTAAAGCATCAATAATAACACCAGTTGTTGTTGAAGTTGCAACAGACACGCAGCATGCATAAAGCTAAAGGTCTGACTCAGAGAGTTTTCTGTTTTCAATGATGAAATGCTGTTGGTTTAGTGGTGACACAACTGTAGTTAGTTAGTAGCAGTAGTAGTGTTAAATATCTTGGGTTGTTGAACATGGCATCATGTTTGTGGGGCAGGCTGGGCATTTAGGCCCCCCCCCCCCCCCCCCCCCCCCCCATCCCCCCCCCCCCCCCACCCTCCCCCCCCCCCGCCCCCCCCCCCCCCCACCCCATATCCATGCCTAGATCCGCCCCTGCCTCCTCCCCTCTCTACACCCATATTTTGCCATCCTCTCCCCTCCTCTATGTTTCTCTTCCTGTGTTCCTGCATGTGGCTGTTTCTCTCTCTCTCTCTCTCTCTCTCTCTCTCTCTCTTCTCTCTCTCTCTCTCTCTCTCTCTCTCTCTCTCTCTCTCTCTCTCCTCTCTCTCTCTCTCTCTCTCTCTCTCTCTCTCTCTCTCTCTCTCTCTCTCTCTCTCTCTCTCTCTGATGTGCGGTGTTATTTATACAGTCTCAGCCCACGCAGTGAAGAGAGAGAGACGGAGCTGAGGCGAGGCTCGCTGAGCGCTTGAAGGGCGTTTGACTCTTTAAAGTGGGCCCCATGCACCACCTCAGAACAACATGGCTCCCTGACCGACCCGGCTGCACCCACCACTCTTCTCTATGTTACCCCTCCCCAAATAATGTTATGTGCCCCCCCCCCCCCCCCCCCCCCCCCCCCCCCCCCCCCCCCCCCCCCGCTCTTCTAGGCTAATTTATTCTTCACTGAAACCAGAGTCATGCCGAGAATAATATGCATGCTTTCAAATGAAAAGACCCTTTATGTCATTTCTGGCGGGAACAACACCTTTTGGTGTTCTAAGCTATATTAGCATAATGGACCTTTAGCTAAGCCCTTCCCAAACTGCTATTGTCCAATCACAGCTAAGCATAACATATGATAGACAAACCTCTCCACCAATAACTTTCCTGTATGATAAAACATTGTTTTAAAATAATAAATGTCACACACATTTTTTCTTTTTCACTGCATAGGGCATGCCTTGTTGATGGATTTGGAAGAGATTTTGAGGGACAGCTTCCAAAAATGAACCAGTATTTACTTTGTAAAGTCCATGATATTTACATTGGAATGAATGAGCCTGGCTGGAAAGTGTCCTAGGTGTGGATAAGAGGGCGGGGCTTAGCTAAAGGTCCATTAGCATTACTTAGCATTATTTAACATTATATATTATCATTACTTAGCATCATTGGCATTATTAAAAATAGTTAGCATTATTTGCATTACTTAGTATCATTGCCATTACTTTCATTATTGAAAAATATCAGATGTACAAGGCAGGTCTGATATTTTTGAAAATGGTGAAAATGTGGCGCAAATCTTTAATTTATCTTTCAATTAGTTTTCAGTACCGAACGTGTTATGCTTTTCACTTGAAAGTATGCCAGGTTTTTTTGTAGTTCAACAAATTATTAGTTATAGCTCTCTCCCTCTCTCTCTCAAGGATAATGTATTCATCACTTATGCCCGCCGTGTCACACGACAAAGAGTACATAACGCATTACTGCCTTCCGCTGAAAAGAAACTCTTCAGTTGAAAGTACCTCGTTTTTCATTGTTCAACAAAGCATTTAGTGGTAAAGGGTTACGCAAAAATCTTTCTTATAGAGATGTCAAGCTGTTGAATAACAGGTCCAAACTCCATGCACCATGGCTGACACAAGGTTAGGGAAATATATGAAAATCTGGGAATAAATTCGTTACCAAGCAAACTCTTCACCAATGTGTTTCTAAAGGTGTCTAATAACATCTCCTAAAAAGTTGAAATTCAACTCCTGTGGGAAACCTAATAAAAAACTGCACAAAGTTGGTGTACCAATAGGCGATTTTCTAAAATTCGGAAATGTTTAATTTGGCCTTAAGTTACTTGTGAGGAGTCAAACTAGGGGTTTTTCATCATTCTGAGTTCATTTATAGCATTTGTTTTTCACTACAACCATTCCTTAGTGGAAAAACTGGCCCACACCTCATTACATTTACATAAACTTGTATTTTATTACAATTCGTTTAACATTAGTCAGAGCAAACAGTGATTCCATCCTGTGGAATGCTTTATGAGTCAATGTGTGAATATACATCCTCAACAGTGTTGGGCAGTAACTAATTACTGTAATATTAGCCTATTACTTTTTCCAGCAAGTAAAGATTTTACTCTGCCAAAATGTGTAATAAGTAATATGTTACTCTGTCAAAAACATGTAGTTACTCTTACTCTCTTTTACTACTTTTGAGCTTGTTGTTGCATGTGAAAATAGAACAGATTTACAAGGTAGCAACAGATAATAACAGAGATCCATGGTAGTTAGTAGATCATGACCTACTCTAAAAATTAACACAGTTTTCACTAAACGGATTGTGTTGTACATTTCTATTCCTTGCGTGTGTGTGGGTGTGGGTGGGTAGGGAGGAAAGTAACATGTAATATTTAAAATCTAGTAATAAGTAAAGTAATAGTATTACTTTTTCTAAGGTGTCATAAGTAAAGTAAAGATATTACTCTCCTAAGTAATATTGCCCAACACTGATCCTCAATGCCTTCATCATGAATAGCATTCTTATATTATTATTATATACCGGTATTCTTAATAGCAGGTAATGCCTTGACAGACTTCACAAGCTGAGATCCACTGACGTCATTCTTCTTAAAGCTGCATCGTTGGCTGCTGCAATCTCCATGGCAATTGCAGCTTGCAAACTGGAGCAGCTCTTCAGGAGCCATTGGGAACTGGAACTGGCTAGAGTTGGAACTGGCTCATAACCTGAACACCAACTACCTATCCATGGTTACTGGGGTCCAGAGGCATGCTCTGTAGAAGGAGCCAGTTCCGAGTCTGTAGGTAGGCACGGAGCAAATAGAGTCTCCAGTGGTAGAGTCTCCAGTTTGTTCATCTCAGCCGCTGCCTTGTGTGAGAAGTTGCTGTATCGAACCACCCCACAGAGTAGTCCCTAGTATATGTAGAGGAAGATCGATGTACCAGCCTTAATCACTGTATATACTGTATGCCCCCTGCCCAAAACCTGAAGAAGAATGCACTTGAAGGTTTGTTTCATTCAATATAGAAAAAAACATTGGTATTATTACCTGTCAAACAGAGTTGTTTTACCATGACCAGCGATAGCAGAGACCATATCACACAAGGCGTGACAGAAAACCAGGTAACCTCTCTGTTTTTCAGTGAGAGCTTCTCGAATCCAGGTGACATCATAAGAGCCATTTGATGTTGTGAGAAGAGTGGGTGTTTGGTGCCTGGGCTATGCACTAACATTACAGTACGTCTGTGTCAACTGCCCGAACCAGAAAATATAATATATGCAATGCATGTCCAACTATGTGAAAATACGGTAAAACTAGTCAAAGCTCTAACTTTTAAGAGAGTCATAGCTAATAAAAGTATGTATGTTACTGACAAGGCAGACAATTGCTCTCACAACTAAATTGTCAGCATCAGTGTCACTTCGCTCCATAGTGATGTTAAGCTTCCAAAATGTTTTAGAGAGGAGGTGAATGAGCTGACTGTTTTTCTGGCATTTGTTCAAGAAATTTGCTTTTGGTGTTCAGTGTATGAGATCTGGTGGTTGATGGTGGATGGCTTCTCTATATGGTGAGAAAAAGGTCGGACTTGGCAGGAGATTGCCACCAGTGACCTAAGCTACTTGCAGCATCTTGCCGGAACTCTCATCATTGTGGTCTTTGATGGTTACAACTTGCCAAAAGATCATGATCACATCCGCCATAGCAAGAAGTCATGCTATGATGTCCAGATTCAACCAGATCTGATACACTGGGCACCAAGAGCAAAGTTCTTGGACAACTGCCACAAAAAGAGTCAGCTCATTCACCTCCTCTCTTCAATATTTGGAAGCTTAACATCAACGTGGAGCCGACTGACAATGATGCCGACACTTTAATTGTGAGAGAGCCATTGTCTGCTGCTACAGGTGGCTCTTTGGACAGGTGGAGCTTTGACTAGTTTTTTATATTTTATTATTTTTGCATAGTTGGGCATGCATTGCATATATTATTATATTTTCAGGTCCAGGCAGTTGACATATGGTAATGTTGGTGCACCATAGCCCAGGCACCAAACACCCACTCTTCATGACATCAAAGGGCTCTATGATGTCAGGAGGATTCGAGAAGCTCTCACTGAAAAACAGAGATGCTACCTGATTTTCTGTCAAGCCTTCACTGGGTGTGATATGGTCTCTGCTATCGTTGGTCATGGTCAGTGGTCAGCAACCTGCGGCTCAGGAGCCGCAAGCGGCTCCAGAACACAGCCCTAGTGGCTCAGTGGCTGTAGCATTATTACATACACACACTGGGGTGATCCACACCAAAATAATATAAACATTTCAGTCACCCAAAACGCGCTGCGCTGTCTGACAGTTGCCAGTTAATGTAGCACTTTAGCCCAGCAGTTATCAGAGGTGGAGCTTTCAATCCGAACCACCCATTTTCAAAGGTTTACTCAGTTTACTTTGTCATTAATATACCTTAGAGATGTTGTGTGGAGTAGAAATGGAGTTCTGTAAAAATGGAGTTCTGTAAAACTTTATTTTTTTTTTTTTTTTTTAGAAACTCCATTTCTGGAGAAAGGTTGTGTTTCACCATGTTAATGATTTTTCTTTGAGGACCTTTTTTTCTGAGAGTGTGCAAATGGAACCAAATGGACCCGCCAGGGTCCATTTGGTTCAGATTTGCACACTCTCAGGAAAAAATAAATAAATAAATAAAATGCGGCTCCAGATAGATTTTGAATTTAATTTTGGGTCAAAAATGGCTTTTTCAACATCTTGGGTTGCCGACCCCTGGTCATGGTAAAACAATTCTATTTGACAGATACTACTCATACTAATATTTTTGGGCTGGTACTGTGATCTTCCTCTACATGTACCAGGTACTACTCTGGGTGAAGTTCGATACAGCAACTTCTCATGCAAGGCAACGGCTGGGATGATCAACTGAGAATCTACCTCCAACAGAGAGTGCCTCAGCACAATATTCGCTCCGTGCCTACCTACAGACTTGTGACTGGCTCCTTCTACAGAGCATGTCTCCGGACCGATGGACAGTTCCAGTTCCAACTCTGGACCCCATGGCTCCTGAAGAGCTGCTCCAGTTTGCAAGCTGCAATTGCCATGGAGATTGCAGCAGTCAACGATGCAGCTTCAGGAA
This sequence comes from Benthosema pterotum, assembly GCA_039105355.1. NCBI lineage: Eukaryota > Metazoa > Chordata > Actinopteri > Myctophiformes > Myctophidae > Benthosema > Benthosema pterotum. The sequence continues at coordinate 46,055,638 of CM076973.1, forward strand.
TAATGACATCAAGTGCATCTCAGCTTGTGAAGTCTGTCAAGGCATTACCTGCTATTAAGAATATATACATATATAAGAATGCTATTCATGATGAAGGCATTGAGGGTGAATATTCACACATTGACTCATAAAGCATTCCACACACTGAAATCACTGTTTTCTCTGACCAATGTTAAACGAATTGTAATAAACACAACTTTATGTAAATATAATAAGGTGTGGGGCAGTTTTTCCACTAAGGAAAGGTTGTACTGTAAAACAAATGCTATAAATGAACTCAGAATGATGAAAAACCCCTAGTTTGACTCCTCACAAGTAACTTAAGGCCAAATTAAACATTTCCGAATTTTAGAAAATCGCCTATTGGTACACCAACTTTGTGCAGTTTTTTTATTAGGTTTCCCACAGGAGTTGAATTTCAACTTTTTAGGAGATGTTATTAGACACCTTTAGAAACACATTGGTGAAGAGTTTGCTTGGTAACGAATTTATTCCCAGATATGCCAAATATCTGGTAAAATTCCCTTACTACAAGCCTTCTGTTCTGTGGGAACTCACTGCCGGAGCAGCTAGGAGCAACACAGTCTGTCCATGCTTTCAGGAGAGTTAGCTCAGGAGGTTACTTTTAATACAGTGTTCTGTTGTTGTTGTTGTTTTTAACAGGTCACCCCTATAAATACTTTGTCATATTAAAGGGATATTTCACTTTAAACTCCATTTTAACCATGACAGATTATTCGAAAACAACCCATATTTTTTTCTGCTGACTGATATTGTCCTCCTAATATATGAGAGGACCATGGGATTTCATTTACAGTTTTCATTTATTTTTAAAATATTGTTTTATTCATTTGGGTGGGCATTCACAAATATGGAGGCAGCTACATTTTTCAAAACAATATTTTAAAAATAAATAAAAACTGTAAATGAAATTCCACGGTCCTCCAACGTATTAGGAGGACAATATCAGCCAGCAGAAAAAAGATTGTTTGTTTTCGAATAATCTGTCATGGTTAAAAATGGAGTTTTAAGTTATAATGGGTTTGTATGGGAAGGAGCTGGAGGCGCTAAAATGAACACCAAATATCTAAATACTGAAAGGAGTAACTTATAAACCGTCTGGTTCAGAAACGTCTTCCAATGACATCATCATATTAGCTTGGATTCCACCATTGATGATGTCATTGGAAGAAGTTTCTGAACTGCCCACAGCCCTCCTGTGAGACAAAAAAATAGTGGTATTTTATCATGTACATTAGTGAGGACCTATTATAGGAATAAACATTGGAAAGTGGTGAAGTGGTCCTTTAAGTCTGTTAAATTAATCTGAGAAGTATTTTCCACACTCATCAATGTCACCGAAGTGACATCGATCAATTCCAACTATATTCTGAGACTGGGGACTTGCGTCATGGCGGCGACACCCCAGGGTGACACGGCAGACGGCACCCACTCTGAGAAGCTCCTGGTGTATAGGATCAGGTTTATATTTGTCGCTGACTCACACGTATAAAATGGTACAACCAGTTAAAACGCATCATGCCTCTATAAGACTGTGGGCGACTGACAGAGATGTTCAGTGTCTACAGAACCTGCACTGTTAACAAGTGTTTCATTGTGCTTTACCCATTCATCTCATCATGGGTATAGTAATAAGTCAGTGGTTTTACACAGGTGGTTCCGGGCCGGGGATCACCAGTGGTCCCTGAGAGGATTCCAGGTGTCTGTCTGTCTGTCTGTCTGCATGCCGAGTTGACTGCCTGTCTACTGCCTGTAGTGAATTGGAGAGACAGCGAGATACTAAGCAACCAGTTGCAACATGGTCACTATTAGTTTCTTATGGTTGCGACTAATAAGTAGTTGCAACCTGGTGGCGACCAATTCCGACATGGTTGCAACTAGTTTTCAGTTGCAGTACCCTTATACTCTATCCCTAACCCTTACCCTATAGCCGTGACCTGGTTGCAACTAGTTGCGATCAGGTTGCTACTAGGTTGCATCTAGTCACGACCCGAAGGTATGGTGCAATTAGTCACGACTAGGGTTTAATATTTTTCCCAAATTTGGCCCATTTCAAATCCCGGGATTTTGCCGACAATTTCCCGGGCTCCGGGAATTCCCGTAAAAAAAAAATAGAAGGATAAGTCAGTTAAAAAGTCCTCCTAAAAATGCAATTATATGTCGACAGTTAATATTCTCAATTGAATAGTGATATTTTATTGTTTTAAACCTTTAATTTTAACAAAATATGAACAATATCAAATACAAATGTAAGCCGGTGGTTACACAAATATTAGCAATGCGGCACGCAAAATAGGCTACTTATTGGAAGGTTAGGACATCAGAGAGAGAGAGAGAGAGGAGAGAGAGAGAGAGAAGAGAGAGAGAGAGAGGAGAGAGAGGAGAGAGAGAGAGGGGGGGGGGGGGGGGGCTGACAGCGCGTCTCAAATGTGGTCTTGGATATCGCATAATAAGGTTGTCTGCACATCAAGAGGATACGATGGTAGAACGCGCCTCAAAAGTGCTCTTGTACATCGCGTAAGATACGATGATTGAGGCTTGACGAACAAATATTTGGTATGGGCATTTAATACTATTGATTGCAGCTGCCGGTTTCCAGCTCATCAATGCAAACGAAGCGTTGTTGACTACGCATGTTTTAGATCGCTGTCTTCTGACATGACAAAAGTTACGGGATGCAAGTTATATAACTTATTTTTTGTATATATTGTAATATCAATAGCCTCGGTGGACATGGGGGGAGAGACAGAGAGAGCGCTGTGGTGTTTTTTTTTTTTTTTTTTTTTACCTGTGTTGTAAGTTATTTCACATTGCTGAGTGGCCGTGTATAGAAGTTGTAGAACAGAGACAATCTGTCGCGAGGAAAATAAGTCCATGCAGTATAGGAAGTCCAACGTTCTCTTCAGACGTTCATATTTTTGCTAGTGTATGCTATAAGCTGGTCTGCATCTGATTCAATGAATGAAGGAGGATGCGGCAATCCGTGCGGTCCATAGTCCTGAGTCCTGACTGCTCGCATTTAGACCACGTGTCGCCAATATTGTGTCCCGCGGGGCTCCTGTTCATAGCCCCCTCGCTGCATAGTCTAATTATCAGTGATGTTTGGAACTTATGCGAGGGTTATAGATTTGATTTGACCACTCACAGATATCGGAAAAAACACGATTTGTGTGGAAAAAATGAGAAAGAAATGATAACCTCCGGGAAGACGGGTCCCGGAGGATTTCCGGGAGGGAAATTAAGTCAGTTGTACCGGGCATCCCGGGAAACCGGGATCCCGGTATTAAAACCCTAGTCACGACCTGCTCGTTGGTCACAACCGGTACCCGCCATGCCTAGAGGATTGTGCAAGCACTAGGTAAATCGGCGTTACATCACTCGTGCAGGCTGCCAGAAGGGCCAACGACCTCCATTCACAAATAGTTTGATCCTGAGAAGTACAGCTGTCCTTTTCTTTTCTTTTCCAGCAGGCCGACTCTGACGACTCATCATGGCCACAGATCACATTGCATAACATCTCAGTATCCGGAAGGATCAGCTGACCCTCTTTCTCACCACCACCAAAGGGTCTGCCTGCCCAAAGCTCCTGTATGTCCTCATCGCTCATCCTCCAGGCTTGACCACACTGCTGCAACACCCTCCTTCAACTTGCACTGCTCTTTCAAACCTCCCTCCTCAGATGATCCGGCATGCACACGCCTAGCAGCTGGGTCTTGAACCTCTCATAATGTCCGCGTCGTCCGTCTCCCCACCAGGGCTGGATCTAGGCATGGGCATGGGTGGGCAATGCCCCCTAAATGACCTGACTGCCCCACCAAACATGATGCTATGCATGCAAAACAACCTGTATTTCAAAGATACTTCAAATGAAAGTGCTTATAATGAAAATGATTTTAAGTACTACCACAGCTACTAACTAACTACAATTGGGTCACCACTAAACCAACAGCATTTCATCATTGAACACAGAAAACTCTCTCTGAGTCAGATCTTGAGCTTTATGCATGCTGTGTGCCTGTTGCAACTTCAACAACTGATATTATTGATGCTTACTTGCCTAATATAAGTCCTGTACAAGATATACAGTAAATATTGTGGGTCACAGAACTCAATGAAAATGTTATGGGGGACGATTTGACGCCCGCATGCCCCTCCCAACAATTGGAAAATGTTACATCCGGGGGCCTGCTCCCCACACACTTCTAAAATCCCCTTCTCACTGGGGCTCATGGTGTTGCAGGTTTGCAGCAATTCAAAACATAACACATCTGGCAATGTCCCTCAAAAAGGCAATAAAGAACGTGTCAACCCCCTTCATAGCTACAGGATATTAAGATCCCACAGCCATAAGCTCCGGCGGAGCTTGCACACTTTGATCCGCTCCATCTCCTTTCCCGTCCCTATGCTCAGACACACCCTGGTCAACACTTCATGTGACCTTTGACCCTGCTCCTGTCTGGTTCTCAAGCTGTGGAAGGACCCAGTGTTTGACCTCCCTCCATCTGTTAAGACCCGCAGCAGCAGACTGCAGGAAGCAGCCATGTTCCGCTGCAGTCTGAAAACCTGTTGCTTCTTATCAGTACCTGTTGCCATTCATTCACATAGTATATGCTCTATTAAATTTACCTGTGTGGTAATTATTGTCCTACATACATAAAGGCCCTGATAAACCTACCAATGTTTTGATCAGTATCAACAAGCAACATCAATTATCAACGTTGACTTTTCACTTTTCTATAGAACTTCTGTCAGTTCATTAGTACCCCACTACTGGTCAACATTTGATTCAACCAAATGTTCACTTATAGAGATTGATATATATATATATATATATATATATATATATATATATAATTTATATATATATATATATATATATATATATATATATATATTACACACACACAGGTATATATTCCCAGGATTTTTGCAACCCATTTATTTTTTCACCTAGTGCCAATTCCTAATGATCCTGGGCTCTACACATCCTCCACCAACCTGGGGAAGCAGCGGACTGGCCTCATGCTTGCTTCAATGCATGAGGAGTCCAAGCTGCCTTCTTTTCCCTGGTTGGACGTAGTGCGTGGAAGGAACACGATATTCCAACCAGTTCCTGTCCCCTCCATCAGGCGCCCCGGCTGGCCAGGGGGAGGCAGTTTAGAGCCCAGGATTCCTGCATGTTTTTGTGAGTATCTACCCTAGTAAAATGTTCTGTCCAGTGTTTACAGTTTATCTGCAGGGGTCTGGGAGAAAGGATCAGGTGATGCCAAGGAGGCCTGCGATTGGAGGAATCCAAAGCAAAATAAATCTTTAGTTTTGGGTCCGTGGGGGAAAAAAATGTCATCAAATTGTGGTCCGTGGCTACAATTCCCTGGTATCAAAAAGGTAGTGCGAACCACTGGTGTATTACATTCACTTACATTCAGTATTGTAGTGGGACTTTTAGAAGTGAGGGGACAAATGTGTACAAATGTTTGTTGTTCATTTGTACACTCTCAGAAAAAAGGAAACTCATTAGCATGGTGAAAATACATCTTGATGATGTCCTCAAGATGTATTTCACCATGTTATTTTTTTTTTCAGAACTCCATTTCTAGGAAACACAGAATGGGGAAACTTTTTTATCATGTGCACACAACATCTCTAAGGTATATTAATGACATAGTAATATATTGAAAATGAGTGGAATTCCCCCTTTAAGACACGTGCATGCACACTTGCATTTGCGTGCAGCTGCGCAACACACAGACACGCTATTAAAACAAGCTTAGCATATTGAGAGAGATTGTTTACAATGCCTAATTGTATCCATATGAAAGTAAATGACAAGACAAAAAAAACATAGGCCTACTTTTGCCCCAAAAATATTTTAAATGTGAGAAGTGGGGGGGTGCCGTCCCCCCCGTGCCCCCCCCTCCACTACACCCCTGGTTCAGAGTCTTGCTCACTTACTTACACGTACAACACTTCAACTCTGGGGGAGCCTGGGATGAAATTGAGAACCGTGCGGTTCACTATCTCATAGTCAAATCAAATCAAATCAAACTTTATTTATAAAGCACTTTACAACAATAGGATTGCCCAAAGTGCTGTACAGGATATAAAACAGCAAACTATAAAAAACTAAGACGTAACAGCAACATTGACAACAGAGAACAACCACAAAAATAAAACACAGGCTATAAGACTAGTCAGACAAACAAACAATCTGGCAGAAAGGAGACAGATAATGGTAACCAGGACATACAGTACAAGTATGGTCAGTTAAAAGCAAAGAAAAAAAGTGCGTTTTTAAAAGTGATTTGAAGGAGTCTACAGTGTCAGCATTCTTTATATACATTGGTAGGCTGTTCCAGAGCCTAGGGGCAGCAGCAGCAAAGGCACGATCACCTTACTCCTCAGGTTGGTGGCGGGAGCCTTTAAGAGCAGCTTAGAAGCTGACCTTAGAGCCCTTTGTGGGGTGTAGGGGACTAGGAGTTCTGTGAGATAAAGGGGTGCCAAACCATGTAGAGATTTATAGGTATATAAAGAATTTTAAAATCTATTCTAAAAGAGACAGGTAGCCAGTGTAGTGTCGCAAGAAACTGGTGTTATATGTTCTCTCTTTTTCGTTCCTGTGAGAAGCCGGAGCAGCTGCATTCTGGACTAACTGTAGGCGCTTTAGTGATGCTTGATCAATTCCAGAGAGGAGAGAGTTGCAATAGTCCAGTCTGGAGGTTATAAATGCATGAATTGCTATTTCTAGTTGTTTTGGTGGGAGATAAGGTTTTATTTTAGCTAGGAGCCGTAGTTGAAAAAAGCTGCTTTTGACTATGGTGCTGATGTGTTTGTGTAATGTGAGGGTGTTATCAAGTGACGCCAAGGTTTTTAACAGAAGTGCAGATGTTTGAGCTGAGAGTGAAAGGGATTATATATTTGTGAGTGGGGATGTGTCAAGGCCAAAGAAAATTACTTCTGTTTTGTTTGTGTTGAGATTTAGGAAATTTAGGTCCATCCAGGTTGTGATGTCATTTAGGCAGTCTTGTAGGCGCTGTAGTGAATTATGAGTGTTGGGAGGTAAGAGGTAAGTAAATTTGGACATCGTCCGCGTAGCAGTGGAAGGAATGTTGTGTTTCCTAAGAATATCACCTAGTGGCAGCATGTATAGGAGGAAGAGAATGGGGCGAGAATAGATCCTTGAGGAACACCTGACGTGAGAGGGGCGGGGGGGGATACATAATCACCAAGTTGGACTGAGAAGGTTCTATCCGTGATATAGGAGCGGAGCCAGGCCAGAGCGCTGCCACAAATTCAAGATGTTGTTCTAAGCGAGTAATTAAAATGTTATAATCGACTGTATCAAATGCGGAAGAGAGATCTAGGAGGACGAGAACAGAGGAGCCACCAGCATCAGAAGTTAAGAGGAGATCATTAAAAACTTTTAAGAGGGCGGATTCTGTGCTGTGGGCAGGTTTAAAGCCGGACTGGAACTTTTCATGGAGACCATGTGTGGCAAAAATGACTGTAGCTGTGTGTAAATAACCTTTTCTAGGACTTTAGACAGAAAGGAAGGTGCGAGATGGGTCTGAAATTAGAGAGGATTGAGGCATCAAGATTATTCTTTTTTAAAATGGGATGGACAACAGCGTGTTTTAGTGCAGCAGGGACACAGCCAGAGAGGAGAGAGGAAATAATTATAGATAGCACGCTGGGGCCAGTAGCATCAAATGTTTCCTTAAAAAGCCGGGATGGTATACAGTCTGTGCTACAATTTGTGGGCCTCAGATGTGAAACAATGTCCGTGAGTGTAGCTAGTGACATGGTTCAAAATTGGTAAAGGTGGCAGGGCGGAGGGTGCAGAGGTGGAGGGGGGTCAGGGGCAATGGACGGGTGGGCTGACCTGAGGTCAGCAATTAGTTCTATAAAGAATCTTTGAAAATTAATGCAAAGCGACAGAGATGGATCAATGGAGAGGCAACTCTAGGGTTTGTAAGGGAATTAAAAATATTAAAAAAGGACTGTGGTTTGCTACTATTTTTGCTCACTAATCTGGCAAAATTCAGTTTTGGCAGATTTCACTGCTTTTTGATAATTAGAGAGCGACATGCGTAGGATGTCTAAGGATACGTGCAATTTGTCTTTGCGCCACTTTCTTTCGGCCTGCCTGCATGTGCGACGAAGGGCACGGGTTGAATCATTGAGCCAGGTTCATTTTTAACTTTAATATGTTTGAGCCTGAGGGGGGCGACAGAGTTTAGGATGTCATTGCACTTTGAATTGAAAGTGGCCAAAAGTGTCTCTCAGTACTGTTTGATCCTCCCAGCAGTGGGGGTCACTAGACAGAGAGTCACTAAACATCTGGGCAAATTGAGGAGCAGTTGAGGATGTTATAGCACGACCTACGACGTGTGGGCCGTTCGGGGATTGCTGCAGAGCAGCGGGTATCGATATAGTGAAGACAATGGTAGAGTGGTCAGATATACATGGTACATGAAAAAAATCCTGAATAGAGACAGATAAACCAGATGTCATTAGTAGGTCCAATGTATGACCCTTTTCATGTGTGGGACAAGTTATGGCCTGAGTGAGGTTGAATGAATCAAGGAGATTTAAGAAATCCTTAACAAGAGGGCGTCCCTCGCAACAGACATGGACATTTACGTCACCACATAACAGTACATGGTCATATTTAATCATAATGGTAGATAAAAGGTCGCCAAAATCACTAATGAAATCTTTATGATATTTTGGGGGACGATATATCAGTGCACAGAGGACTGGGGGAGTTACATTTATCTCAAATAGCTGAAGTTCAAAGCTGTTGTAGCGCAGTTCATGTAGGGTCAGCCGACAAGAAATGAGGGTTTTAAAAATAGATGCTAGACCCCCACCAGAGCCAGTGGTCCGGGGGGAGCTAAAAAATGAACAATTAGGGGGCAGAAGATCTGAAAAAATAGTGCAGTCACCGGGAGTAGTCCAGGTTTCTGTTAGCAGTAAAAAATCAAGGTCACGAGTGCTGATGAGGTCATTTAACCAAGAGGTTTTATCTGTAAGCGATCGTACATTTAAGAGAGCTAAGCGAAATATGGTGTCTGTGCTGGCTACAGGCAAACTAGCTGAGCGCAATAGTCGGAGATGTTTGTGTACAATACCACGTCTGGGTTTGAACTTGGGTTTTCTCGGTGCAATGAGAACAGAGATATGATTATGAGATGGATGCAAAGTTGAACTAATATTAAGCTTAGAAGCAATTTGAATATGAGGTGGGTTTGAGGTGGGTTTGAGACAGAGAAGTGGGGGGTGGGATTGGGGCATGTCCTTATAGTAAAAGTATGGATGATATGAGTGGAAACAGGTGGGGGTGTTTTAGTGATCATAATACTGGGATGGAGGCATAGTGGATTTGGTCCAAGCCCAATAGTACGAGGTGTTGAAGACGAGGCGGAACTGTTGTGATGTGGGCTGGGACCGGGGGGAAGTCAATCTGTGACGGACCGGGACATATTGGGCAGTATATCGATCAGCGAGTTTTGATCCAGAGGGATATAGTGGAGGCTAGTGGCTATGTTAGTCTCCAGCATTTTGATTCCGAACTTATTTGGATGAAGCGCGTCCCTACTGTAGAAAGACGCGCGTCCCCAGAACCAGTGAAAGTTATCAATATAATTGAAACGAAAACCGTGCGTACGGCTGAGTCGGTGGAGCCAGGTGTTTAAGCTCGAGATCCTGCTGAAACTTTCGTTACCACGCCGAGGGACTGGGATAGGACCAGAAATGAAGAAAATTAAGCCGCTATCATTAAGGACATTAATAAGGCGGAGAAAATCACTTTTTAGCTTTTCTGAGCAGCGGAGAGCTGTATCGTTTGTTCCTATATGGACCACGAGTTTGGAGACAGTTGGCGGTCGTGACGCAATGAGCCTCGGGATCTTTTCCAGTAGTACTGGGATAGTAGCACCAGGAAAACAGCAAACAATGGAATTTGGACCAAATCGGGTGTTTTTAATGATACTGTCCCCGATGACCATTAATTTGGGGCATAACAGTGGGGGGCGCGTAGTTTTAGGTGGGGGTATTGGATCCGTACTAGGGGCGTGGGACTGTACTGATTGGGCCGCGGGGGGCGTTGCAAGGCCGGGGTGCGAGGTCGAGGCAGGTGCGGGCTTCTCCAGCACAGGGCACGACAAGGAGCGGCCCCTGGACTGCCGTCGGACTGCTTCTTTTAGGAGCAGGCGGCGGGCAGTCGCCTGTCTGGATACAGGCGGCTCTATGCCATCACCCGGGATATTGTGTTTATTCGGGAGCAGTGGAAAGTCATCAGTGGCCAAAACAGAGAATTTATTTCGAGTGAGGACTGGAGGTGGAGCAACGCTAGGGCTGCGAGGACGCGATGCGCCATGTAGTCCTTTTCCCCGAGAGACAATCGACCACGGGGCTGGTGTGGAGCTGGTCAGTGGGAGTCGGTGCGTTTTGGTTATAACGGACGACTGGGCATCAGCAGTGGACGAGCATGGAATGATTGGAATGGTATCATCCAAGTCTCTTTTGTTGGCGGTCATGGAGGCAGCAGCAGGGACAATGACGCGTGGGATCATAGGGATGGTATCATCCAAGTCTCTTCTGTTGGTGTTAATCTCATGGTCACTTTACCACTTCACTCTACCCCTGATGAGCCAGGGGGAAATGTCTCCTGCCAGCCAAGGGCAGGGGCGGATTGGCCATCTGGAGTACAGGGAGTTTTCCCAGTGGCCTGCGCCACCTAGTGGCCTGGACAGGTTTTTTTTTTTCAGGGCAGGCCAGGGCACCAGGCCCAGGCCAGGCAAACTAGTGTTTCTATCCTTCAAAAAAGAAAAGATGTCCTACACCAGGGCCTTCAAGTAGGAGAGGTCTTCTACATTCTCTAGTTGTGTAGACTAAGTTGGGCTAATTCACATGAATATTTTAACTCTTGAGGGTGTAAAAATGAAACCAAATGGACCCGTAAGGGTCCATTTGGTTTCATTTTTACGCTCTCAAAGAGTTACATCTGGTTAACCAGTGGCCTGGCAAAGGCAAAATTGTCCCGGTGGGAAAATATGTGCCAATCCGTCCCTGGCCAAGGGGATGATCAAGTAATATCAGGTACTTTGGTATACAGCATGTAACCACAGCACTGGCTGTGTATGTTGCTGCCTTTATATAACAGGTATAGGAGTCAAGCCTAACAAGCATGTCAATTGCGATAAGCTGTGTGAAGCTCTGGAGTTGAACCAGCAGACACAGATTGATAAATGACTGGCTTTAATGCACACTGCACTCACTGTGCTGTATGTACAGTGTGTGTGTGTGTGTGTGTGTGTGTGTGTGTGTGTGTGGTGTGTGTGTGTTGTGGGTGTGTGTGTGTGTGTGGGTGTGTGTGTGGTGTGTGTGTGTGTGTTGTGTGTGGCGCGATGTAGCCAACTGTATCTGTTTGGTCACAGCTATAAACATACTTACATAACATACAGAGCAAAGCTTAAAAATAGCTGAATGAGAAAAAAGCGCCCACGATATGGGACAGTGGTTAAGGGGACACTATTACACCGCTGAATTGGACTTCAGTTCATTGTTGCTTTATATGTATATGTATATGTATATGTTTTGTTTTTTACGATACAATGTTTATTTTTATTGTGAATTGTAATAGCCCTCCATTTGGTAAGGGGGACCTGTCTTAGGGGCTCCTAAGACAGGTCCTGGTGTCCAGAGTAACCATGCATATAGAGCAGGGCTGGGCAATTATTTTTCCCAAGGGGCCACATGAGATACATAAAATATTGTGGAGGGCCAAGACTAAAGGCTGAACTAAAGTCTGTGTAATATTAATTTGAAGATAAAAGTAAGAGTACGACCAATGATTTTTACACCAGGGGCATCTATTTATTCAGTATTTGAGCCATGGACCACCATTTGATGACATTTTAGCCAAATAGACCCCAAAGCTAAAGATTTATTGTTTTTGTCCACAATACCAGGCTGGATTTTACAGACAAAACAGGATAACATAGATCAAAAATGACCATTCTTTTACATTCTCTAGTTGTCTAGACTTGGGTTAATTCCGATGAATGAATATTTTAACTCAAAGAGTTACATCTGGTTAACCAACTTTCCATATTTAACTGGAACTCTCTCAAAGACCACTGATGGTCCACGGGCCGGTCAGAGTCAGCGAAAGGGGCCGCATTTGGCCCCCGGGCCGCATAATGCCCAGGTATGATATAGAGAATACTAAAAATGTCCTGTTGTTTCAACAAACACCAACACCAAATGTAGCGCGATGTTATTATTGCTGTACCTTTTCTCCCAAATCTCTTTAGAACTTTAATAATTAGAAAATACTTTTCCAGGTGGGTCATCACTTTCAGGAGAGAGAACCCACCATTCATCAGCTGAAATTTCATAGTGTTCCCACTCCTAATTTTCTCTGCTCCATTTTATTTACTTCCCTCTTTCATCACTTCCAGATTCAGATTCCAGATTGTTTATACCGTATCCTGTTCTCCGTTTGTTATTCCGTAAACACCCTATATGTAATACTACATACTGGGGATGTCCCAATGCCACTTTTTTTCATATCCGATACCGATACCAAATACCGATACCAGAGAAGAATATATAATAATAATATAAAAGAAAAGAAAAATCTTATATGAAGTCCACCAACTGGGACATCAGACGTCAGACTCCTTACTCAAATGTGCACTTGAGCAACTCTAAAGCATACTCTGCATGGCCCAACATTTTATTTAACTACCATAGTGTCAACCCCTTACCCCTATGTCAGATCTGTAGTTAGACTGGCATATTTGTCAATACCAATATGACAAATAAGCATCGCTACTGATACTCTTCCGATACCTATACAGTATTTACAACCAAAAATGGGCCAATGCCATACTTTTTCCGATGTCCTGATAAGTAGCGGGACATCGGCACTACATACCAATGATTAGTTATCAGATTACAGTAACAGTTTATAATCGCATCTTGGCTGCATTGCTTTTTTGGTTTGTTTGTTTATTTTGTTAAAATACAAGGCCGCTGGAAAATGTCATTGAAAAGGGAGGAAGGAACAAATAATTGTTGCGTGACTCGGCTTTGATGAAATCTACATTTGAAGTGTGTTTCTGCACACACATGAACATCTAAGTCAGTTCAAATGTATTTTTTGACCAGACTGCCCCACAATGCCCAGACTGCCCCACAAAACATGATGGCACGCAAAACAACCCAAGATATTTCAAATTAAAGTGCTTATATTTAAAATGATTTGAAACACTACTACTGCTACTAACTAACTCCAGCTGTGTCACACTAAACCAACAGCATTTCATCATTGAAAATAGAAAACTCTCTGAGTCAGACCTTTAGCTTATGCATGCTGCGTGTCTGTTGCAACTTCAACAACAACTGATATTATTGATGTTTACTTGACTAATATAAGTCCTGTAACCGAAAATGGTATGGGTGCAGCTTCATCGCCCATGGCGTTCGCGCCACGGGCCCCTGTTTTGTGAGGTAAAAAAAAAAAAACTTCTACTGACATGTTTTTTAATAGCAGACAAGCAGATGTACACGTTTTAATGTATTGTGGTGCAACACGTCATGAGCTTACAGCTGTGTCATTTTTGCAATTAAAAAATAATTAAGACCTGAAATAATGCATCAGGCTTTAGTGATTAAAGCCAAGAATGCAAAGTGCCTGGATGCTGGGAGACGAGTAAATGACACGTTAATTGCACCGTGCGTACTGACATGTAGTCCTATATGTACGCAAAAATGCATAACCCTATGAATAATATTTCATTCATTTTTTTAAAATGTGTGTAACATGGAACATGGTTTGTGAGCAAGAAAAAAAATGAAGGCGGTGAAAGCTGCCATAGCGCGACTGATCCAGCCCTTCATTAAGTCGCATTTTTACCCCAATCCAACCCCGTGACCTAAACTGAGTTTGACACCACCGTGCTCTAATCCCTCCCTGTAAATTTTCTCGCTAGTCTCCGCCTTATTAAAGCAGAAATACTGTCTACAGTAGTCCTCTAAAAAAGGTACACACAACATGCATTTGTCCTTCTTAAATTCAATTGCCATTGTACCACAAACATCTCAAAGACTCAAAAGTCATATTGGACAAAAGGTGAGTGTAAAAAAAGGAAAGAGGGGGGTGAGATGTGCACTCTGGTGCCCCCATAGAGAAGTGATTGATGCGACACGCCGAGAGAAGCAGAGACGGCAATTGTCCCCAGAAGACCTGACAACTTTGTTGAAAGCACACCTGCTTAACAATGATTGATGGGTCCGTATGCGGCTGTCACAGGATTTGAACTGATATAATTGGGGACTATGGGGACGGCGTGGTTTTTTTCCCCCAGGAGAGTCTGAATGACAGCGGGGTGAGAGGCTTTGCAGGTATGCCGCTGGTTACACAAACAAGGCCATGTTGGTGCCAGCATCCACACTGTACACAGACCCAGTGGGACGTTGCTGTGTGACATCTACATTTTGTTAAAAAGGGACGGAAGGAACCCCTGTTATTGTAGTACAATACTTTACATCTACATCAGGGGTTTTCAACCTTTTTGATACCAGGGTCCACCATTTACTCAGAATTTGAGCCACGGACCACCATTTGAGGACATTTTAGCCCCACAGGCCACAAAACTAAAAGATTTCTTTTGCTTTTGTCCACAATTCCAGGCTGGATTTGCTGAAACAAAGCAGGCAAAACATACAGACCAAAATGACCATTCATCTTCTCGTGTAGACTTATGGGCTAATTAAGATGAATATTTTAACTCTTGAGTGTGTAAAAATGAAACCAAATGGACCCGCAAGGGTCCATTTGGTGTCATTTTTACCACCTGGAACCCTCTTAAAGGTAGGGGAAGTGATTTCACTTTTGTCAGATATCGACCAAAAATATTTTTTTTCTGTTAAAATGCTCTATTATAAGGTGTGGAAACCACATATGGAGTTTCCCCCTCCCCCACGTTAGCAGAGGAGCTAATAAAAGTTCCCCAGGTCACCACAATTCTCCTCCAATCAGGAGAGAGCAGCAGGTTCACATAGTGTAGCTACTTTTGGGGGCCCCTAGTGCACCAGGCTGGTACTACACCATGAATTTCAAATCACTTCCCCTACCATTAAGAACCAATGATGAAAACCCCTGCTCTACATGCAAAACTGTTAAAATAACGTTTGGTTACATTGTAATCATATTGTTGAAGAAACCATCTCGCTACCCACCCACACAATAATTATTGCTATTACCGGTATTAGTATTATTATTGTTATTATTATTTTGGGACGGAACGCACCCCTGCTAGGTTGTACAACCAGCATGGACAGTGTGGACAAAATAATCCAATCCTCATCCAAACGACAACAACATATCCTATAGGTTTTTGTGTCTCAGACGCTAAAATGTTATCCGGCTCAAATATGCAGAACAAATTATGGACCGCGATATTGACCTTGACTCAATCAGTGGCTTGAATACCTTTATCTCTGGGGAGGAGGTAGATGTGAAAAGGGAAATTCAGCCAGCATAGCCAAAGGGACAGACGCTGCTGATCCTGGAAGTGGTTGTACCACTCGGTTGCAATTAAGCCAACAAGAGTATCTTGCTCTCTACATCGAGAATAGACCTTTAGGTAAACCCTGCCCTCCCCCCAGTGTCCACCCAAGGCTAGAACACTTTCCAGCCTGGTTGGCTCATCCATTCCAATGTAAATATCATGGACATTACCCATTATAAATACTGGTACCATTTTTGGAACCAAGACTTTCAAAATCTCTTCAAAATCCGTCAAAAATTAAGGCATGTCCTATGCAGTGGAAAAATGTGTATTTTTTTAAAACAATGCTTTATCATATAAGAAAGCTATTGGTGGAGAGGTTTGCCTATCACATGTTATGCTTCTCTGTGATTGGACCATAGCAGTTTGGGGAGGGGCTTACTGAACGGTCGATTGCGCTCCCTGTATACAGTAGCATATAAACTAATAGTGTATTTTCTGCGATAGTGCTGCTTTTACATACATACATACACAGCCTGTCCTGAAATGGCCACTACGCAAGCACACCAGATAGCATTTTGATGTTATCCTTCGACTTATGCTAGAGAGAGAGAGAGAGAGAGAGAGAAAGGAGAGATGTCAGCTCAGTCAAGTATGCAGAGAGAGAGAGAGCAGCCTCTCTCGCTGAAGACGGGTCTGCATGCCATTTTATTTTCTACACTTTTGAAAGTCATAAATAATGCATGTGATTGACTTCCTGCTCCCGAACCGCTTTAGCGAGGAAAGAGCTCTCAGCGGATGCTAGCCCAGCGGTTGGCCGGCCAGATCAATTAAAAATTATGTTGAGAGAGTGATCCGCGTCCATCGTCTAGCTCCAGCAGTTTGGCTTCAGTCAAACCCGCGGGGTAATTTGGGTTAAGTTATGTGCATTCCTATAACGCCGGTTAACATGTCCGCAGCTGCCAGCTGGCTAATCAAGTCGGCTAATAAACTCTAACCGAAAGTGATGCCAGCTGCGAATCCGAAGGGGCAATATGCATGATGAGCTGGGGAGAAATGATGACATGCGCTAATAAATGATATATACTGAACACGGTCAGAATTCATACTGTTGATTCAACTCCCAAGGAGAGCACAGACATGGTTCTTGGTCTTTTACGCTCTTCGGGTTAAATTAGCCCCAAGGATTTGGAGTGTGTATGATTGCTGTATGATGATGACAGCGGAAAACACTGTGCAAGCAAAAATGCTAAATAATATGACGATACGGATGGAATGCGGGATTATAAGTCTGGTGTGTTGTCGTGCATATCAATGCATGGCACCGACAACGTGGGCTATTAATAGGTGAATATCTTCCGATCATCTCTACAGCTTTAAGACAGCTTTAAAGCCAAGGTTGCATACATATACACTCAGTGTGTAATACATAACTTTCATGTCCCATCTGGGATTTGAACCCTGGAGAGGTCAGATCCATATATGGATCTGACCTCTCCATTTATGGTTGTCAGTCGTCAGCCTTGGTGATGGACTGATGCCAATAACGACATCACCAAACCCTGTATAGCAGTGCTTTTCAACTGGTGTTTCAGGGACCACCAGTGGTCCTTGAGAGGGTTCCAGGTGGTCCCCCAGCTAAGTTGGTTGACCAGATGAAAAGTTGGTTAGCCAGATGTAACTCTTGAGAGCGTAAAGGTGGACCCGAAGGGTCCATTTGGTTTCATGAGTTCTAATATCCAATATTCAAGAAGTCTACACAATTAGAGAATGTAGAGGAATGGTAATTTTGATTTGTATGTTTGACTGTTTTGCTTGTGAAAATCCATCCTGGAATTGTGGACAAAACCAAAAAGAAATCTTTAGTTTTGGGGTCTGTGGGGCTAAAATGTCATCAAATGGTGGTCCATGGCTTAAATATCAAAAAGGTTGAAAATCACTGCTCTATAGTCACTCAAAGCACACCCAAGACACATCCCAAGGTGACATAACACTAGCCTAGCTCATAAGTCAGACTCACAATGACACTAACGTGTCGTACGATTCTGGAACAGCTGTGTGTTCAATGTATTTGCCAACAGCTGTTTCGGTCTAACACAGACTAACATAACACTGAATCCAATTTATTGGAATAATAATAGTCTGTCTCCTCGACTTTTTCACAATTGCTTTCAAAGACAGTTGAAGTCTTGTATTTAAAAATAAAATACAAAATAAAGCAGCAAGCGATTTGTAGTGTACATAACTGTGCACAGGATACAGCGCGTGGACTGGATCTACAATCTAGTGCACATCTCTGTTGTTACAGTAACTGTCGATGCCTTGTAAATCTGTTCTATTTTTGCATGCAACAACAAGCTCATTTTAAACAAGTAACTTGGCGCTGCTTGCAAAGTAATGCATTACATATTACCCATTTTTGCAGAGTAATCTCGTTGCAAAAGTAATAATATTACAGTAAAATGTAATGTAAAATTCGCTACTGCCCAACACTGTTCATGACGCATCATGCATAAAGTATATGGACATCTCCATATATGAAGATCACGACACTAACCTCATCAAACCCTGGATAGCATTATATTCATGGAGAAGACTGGATCTGCATATGCATGAGCCAGCCAGTGATTTCTGTTCTGGCTCCCATGCTGATTCGACCACATCAAACCCTGGACCTTCTCCATTTATGGCCGTCACTCATGCGGATACATGCAATTCACAGTTCTCGCCCTCAGGGCATCTTACTGGTTCCATGTTATCGTAGTACAATACTCTACATCAGGGGTTTTCAACCTTTTTGATACCAGGGCCCACCCATTTATTCAGAATTCGAGCCACGGACCACCATTTGAGGACATTTTAGCCCCACAGACCACAAAACTAAAGATTTCTTTTGCTTTTGTCCACAACTCCAGGCTGGATTTGGGCAACGAAACAGGCAAACCATACAGACCAAAATGACCATTCATCTTCTAGTTGTGTAGACTTATGGGCTATATAATTAAGATGACTATTTTAACTCTTGAGAGTGTAAAAATGAAACCAAATGGACCCGCAAGGGTCCATTTGGTTTCATTTTTACGTTCTCAAGAGTTACATCTGGTTAACCAACTTAGCTGGGGACCACCTGGAACCCTCTCAAGGACCAATGATGAAAATCCCTGCTCTACATGCAAAGCTGTTAAAATAACATTCGGTTACATCATATTCATATTGTTGAAGAAACCATCTCGCCACCCACCCACACAATAATTATTACTATTATTACTATTATTATTATGTGTTTGTGTCAATTGTGTGTGTGGGGTCACTCCCCATACATTATGTAATATACTGGATGGCATAGAGAGAGAGAGTCTCGATATACGAGAACATTTTATTCATCCGAATAACTAGGAGATGCGATACAGTATGTAAATCAAACATAAATACTGCATGCACGGTTGACTCACTTGGGATTCCGCGTGCGCGCCAACGCGACGCGCACACGCGTGTTGCTGTGTGCACAAGCTTTGCTTGCGTGTGTGTGTGTATGTGTGATGTGCCCTTCCATCATATCATTTCGACCTCTAATTCGATTTTCTAGCATATGCTGAGCAAAAAGAAGAAGAAGAAAAAAAAACTCCCCAACAGCGAAATATCAGTTCCAGCATCTCTAATGAAGGCAACGCACACTCGAGATGCAGAGTAGATGAAAAAGTACAGAGTCGAGAGTTTGTATTGTGTCAAATTTGCAAGGCTTTATAACGACATCCTCCCGAGCACATTATTCAACTTGCTAAATAGCGAGCATAAAAAGAAGCATTGATCTAATCGTGGTTTATACCCCGCAGTTTTTTTTTTACCTCTTTTTTTGTAACCACTCAGTTATATCACATTTCCCTGTCTTTGTTTCTTGGGGGAAAATGAAAAATGGAATCTCTCTGCCCCCCCGATTGCCAAGATAATTTCTTTTCCAACAAAAGTGTCCCTTGCCAAAACACAAGTGCACAAGTTGTATACTGTCGTTGTTAATACCATGAGCACATAAAACATCATCTCACAGGTTAGTAGGCCTACTGGCACAATCTGGCAACCCATTCTTAAAACAAAAAAAACAACAACCACAACATATATTTTTCCCTCTTTGACTTTATCTTTGGGGGAACCAGGCCCGGATGTAGCATTTCCCAATTACAGAACTTTTACAGGATATTACGCAAGTAAGGATCAATAACAACATCAGTTGTTTAAGTTGCAACAGGCACAGCACACGCATAAAGCTACTGTAAACGTCTGACTCAGTTTTCTGTTTTGAATGCTGAAATGGTGTTGGTTTGACAATTGTTAATCGTAGCATATGGTTTCAAATCATTTTTTTAATTATAAGCACTTGAATTTGAAATATCTCCGAAATGTGTGTTGTTTGCATGACATCATGTTTGGGGGGAAAGTCAGGGCATTTAGGGGGGAACCAACTTCAACTGTGTGCGTCAAAGCAGTTGTGTTTCTGCATCAAATACCAGTATGGCTAAACTAAAATACTATCAATATACTATCAAAGCCATTTTTTGTACGGTATGTATTTTGTATTATATCCTGTATGTTTTACTGGGCTAGACGTGGTTGTTAAAGCCTAACACAAAGGCAGTGTTGCTGACGGATTCAGCTGTTAGCAGAGAGATTATCTCTGACAGAGTGCATTGGACAGTCTAACAAACTCAAAAAGCTGTGCTTTTTTTTTTACACCGTAAATTCACAAGAAGAAGTCACTCCTGTTTATCTGCCTCAGACGCTGTGGAGAGACTTATTATTAGGTTATTAGTTATGCTGTTGGAAGCTTCTTGTTCATTTGAATTGCTAAAAAAGAAAAAAAGGAGGAGGCAAAGAAAAAAAAATCACAATTCTACACCTGCCAGTCCCAAGAGGCATTCTGTGCTCAAGCGTTTGGCGCTGCAACGCGCTGCGCGTCTCTCTATTCTTTCCCCCCGTATCACCATAGTTCCACAGAGCAAAACAGTTCCATTGGAGCAAAGCACAAAGCATCCTTGAATACAATCACAGGAGAACACATTCCGACAAGAATAATGCTATAGCCTGATTACAGTTTTGGGACGGCTATGCATACATACGGTACATAATAGACGTAGCCTACTGTATGTATTATATCTTATCGGTCAGATGGAAAGCTCATATGTCCAAAGACTGTTACTTTGCAACAGGGGTTTTCAACCTTTTTGAACCCAGGGCCCACTATTTATTCAGTATTTGAGCCACGGAGGAGCATCATTTTATGACATTTTAGCCCCACAGACCCCAAAACTAAAGATTTATTTTGCTTTTGTCTACAGCTCTGGGATGGATTTGGGAAACAAAACAGTCAAACATACAGATCAAAATGACCATTAATCTTCTACATTCTCTAGTTGTGTAGACTTGGGCTAGTTCACATGATGATTATTTTAACTCCTGAGAGCATAAACATGAAACCAAATGGATCCGCAGGGGTGAAAATGGTTGAAAACCACTGCTGTAGCGCATTCTAGTGCATTTTGGAAGTGCCACTAGTGCAGTTCGGAATTTGGCAGTTGGCAACACTGAGTGGTACAGTACCTTGCATGGTTTGCCTCTGTCGTTGCTGTTTGACTTTGTCATGAAGTGTGTGTGTGTGTGTGTGTGTGTGTGTGTGTGTGTGTGTGTGTGTGTGTGTGTGTGTGTGTGTGTGTGTGTGTGTGTGTGTGTGTGTGTGTGTGTGTGTGTGTGTGTAGGAGTGAATGGCTGAATGCAACGCCACATTGTGAAGCGCCTTGGATAAAGGGCGCTATAGAAATGCAGGGCATTTTATATAGAAATGCAGAGACCTTTTGTCAGGTGCCCGGGGCCCAAGCTGTGCTGCTGCAACACTACGGTACTTTTGCGTGATAAAAGTGGAACCCCTGAGTGTTTTGATGCATGGCTACTACTGTACAGATGTGGGGAAGAGAGAGAGGGGCTTTGTGGACCGGGCTAATGCAGGGCGGCTAAAGGTGCAAGCAGAATGCTCCGTGTGACCAACTGAAAGCTACTTAAAGCCAAACCACAAAAAGTCTGTAAATGGCAGCGTTAGCCAGGCTTGGCCGAATAGGTTCAGGCATGTTGTTTGTTGGAGGAACATAGTTCTCTGAAGATGAAAAAAATGGTTGAATTATGGTTGTGTCTCCGTTTGGTCAGAGTATATATGCTCTGTTAAAGGCAGCCGCACTGTACGGCAATGATAAGTGATGGAAATGTTACATCTAGATCCATTGTTTTCAGTCCATGCCACTGTCATATTATAATCTATAAATCAGGCTTGAATGACTTGCACATTTTACTCTAGGATATTTTTATTTTAATGTTTTTTGTATGTATGTGTCAAGTCAATAGTCTGGGACAGTGGTTTTCAACTGGTGGTCCGGTTTTTACCACCAATGGTCCCTGAGAGGATTCCAGGTGGTCCCCAGCTAAATGATGGACAATTGATTGACAATTGACAGCCCAAGTCTACACAATCAGAGAATGTAGAAGATTAAGGTCATTTTTGAATCCATGTTTGCCCGTTTTGTTTCCGAAATCCAGCCTGGTATTGTGGACCAAACCGAAATAAATCTTTAGTTTTGGGGTCTGTGGGGCTAAAATGTCCTCAAATGGACATTTTGTGGGGCTAAAATGTCCTCCATGGCTCAAATGCTGAAGAAATGGTGGGCTCTGGTGCCAGAAAAGTGAAAAACCACTGATATAATGTGTTGATTGTCTTTGATTCTTTACACTGCAGTTTCTGATCCTTCTCAGGTCATCATAAAGCCAGCATGTTTTAGATATTGTACATTTCCTACTACTAGTGTCATAGTCATAGTGTTTTTGCCTCCAGTAGTATGTATGTCCTGTGCTTGGTTGCTACATGGCCCAGACGGTTGCCTGCCACAATTTTCCAAAGCTTCCGTCACACAGTTTTTTGGAGAACGGAAGCTCTTTCCATGAGTAAGCGATAAAGTGGATGTGACGCATATCCCCTCAGTTTTGGTGCAACGGCTGCAGGAGCAGGACTTTTAACCAGTGGTCCGGGGACCACCAGTGGTTCTTGAGAGGATTCCAGGTGGTCCCCTGCAGGCTAAATGATTGAAATTTGATTCACCAGATGTAACTCTTTGAGAGCGTACAAATGAAAATGACCCTGGTGGGTCCATTTGGTTTCATTTTTACACTCTCGAGAGTTAAAACATTCACCATGTGAATTAGCCCAAAGTCTATACAACTAGAGAATGTAGAAAATTAATGGTCATTTTTTGATCTGTAGGTTTGACTGTTTTGTTTCCCAAATCCAGCCTGGAATTGTGGACAAAAACAATAATTAAATCTTTAGTTTGGGGAGTCTGTGGGGCTAAAATGTCATCAAATGGTGGTCTCTGACTCAGATTTTGAATAAATGGTAGGCCCTGGTATGAAATAGCTTGAACACCACTGGTGTACTGCATTGTTGTTGCTTTGACCACTTTGTCAGTGTTGATTCCATATTACCTTTCCATCTCACACTGATTTACGTTTCGGCTGAAGACGTATCTAATCAATGCATCAATCAATCATCCATCAATAAACCTGTAAGCAAATTCAACACCCTAACTTATGGCGGTTAGAGCCACTGGTCTATTATAGATTGATTGTGCGTGTGTGTGTACTGTAGACACAAGATAAGTGGTCAGCATGCATGGTTGTCACCATAGCGACAAAAAACTGCACTATTACGGCTTAAAAATGAATGTGACATTTTCCGGTGACATTGCTGGATATATCCACCGATTATAATGTTGCTGTTCCTGTGGATATCATTGCTGTCGGACAGAAAGCTGTTATCTCCACAATTAACTTTTCGTGTGTTTTTCATAGTTCCATAGAGGGTCACACAAAGCTAAAATAGTGATTTTGCTATACTGTTGTCATTTGAATCAAGAGTAAAATTGGACATATGAGGTTTCAACACTAAAACAGAGACGATTAGTTGGAGATGGAGCTGGGAGATGGGGAAGAAAACAGAGTGGAGTCTATAAACGTGTGGGGTCATTTATTTAGCTCAGGGCATATCAGGGGCGGATGTAACATTTTCCAATTGGGGGGGCAGGAGAAAATGGCATGGGGGCGGCTTCATCGCCCGTGTCGCTTCGCTTGAAGTCGCCCCCATACCATTTTCGGTTACAGGACTTATATTAGGCAAGTAAAGCATCAATAATAACATCAGTTGTTGTTGAAGTTGCAACAGACACGCAGCATGCATAAAGCTAAAGGTCTGACTCGGAGAGTTTTCTGCTTTCATCGATAAAATGCTGTTGGTTTAGTGGTGACACCGCTGTAGATAAGTTAGTAGCAGTAGTAGTGTTTCAAATAATTTTAAATATAAGCACTTTAATATCTTGGATTGTTTTGAATGCCTTCATGTTTGGTGGGGCAGACTGGGCATTTAGGGGGGCATTGCCCCCCATGCCTAGATCCGCCCCTGGGCCATATCCCACCATTATAGCTCAGAAAGCCTGGGGGCGAGTTGGCTCCTCGGCTGATTCAGACTGTGAGAGGCGAGAAAAATACAGGAGATACAAGCGGAAACGGGGCTTGGGGGTGAGAGACCTGTCAGAAAAAAACTGAAATGAAGCTTGTGTGAAAAGTGGTCTCATGTGCAGCAGAAGAGATTCCTATACCTTGAAGACCTAGTGCAATGAAAAGGATATTTTCACACGGTTTTGAGTACATCCATGATCATCACTTGGGCAAACCCAAGAGCAGATACCAAAACAATGGGAACGTTTCCATTTTTGTGTGTTTTTATAGCAAACGCCTACCTCGAAAGCCGAGTTTAACCCCCTTTGTCCTGACCGTAGATTCTAGTTTCTGGCAGTAGATTCTAGCTTCTGACCGTAGATTCTAGTTTCTGGCAGTAGATTCTAGCTTCTGACCGTAGATTCTAGTTTCTGACACTAAGTTCTAGTTTCTGACGCTAGATTCTAGTTTCTGACACTAAATTCTAGCTTTTCCAAAAAAATCCTGTATCAGTGATGCTCAACATATCAACAGGCCAACAGCACATATAGACCCTCCTCCCACTCGATCCTGATTGGAGGAAAGCCCCTCTAATCGTCCTGATTGGACGGAATTCTTTTCTCCCAAGGGCCAAACTGAAACTAGGGTTTTTTGACCGCCAGGCACTCACAGGGGACAGGGAGGAACGCTTTATATGGTCAGCACACTCTACAGCAGTGGTTTTAAACCGCAGTGGTCCGCAGGAGACCACCAGTGGTCCTTGAGAGGGTTCCAGGTGGTCCCCAGGCTAAATGATGGAAAGTTGGTTATCCAGGTGTAAATATTGATCATCTGAATTATCCCAAGTCTACACAACTAGAGAATGTAGAAGATTAATGGTCATTTTGATCTGTATGTTTGACTGACTGTTTTGTTTCCCAAATTTGGGGTCTGTGGGGCTAAAATGTCATCGAATAGTTGCCCATAGCTTAAATGCTATTTGATGGGCATAAAAAAGCCTATACTAACACGGTTAATGAATGTCCAGGGCAGTGGTTTAAAGAAAGTTTAGTATATTTACTTGAGTACTTCTTATAGCCCGGCTAAAGCCAGTCCAAATCATCTGTTGGTGAATATTCATGAGTCTCACTGAGTTAAATAAATGCATGTTATATAAATAATGTGAACAACTTTGTGCTGATTCAGAAGGAACGCAGTGCGAGGTGTTGCTAAATGTGTGGCGCGCAAATACCGACACCAAAGTCGTGTATATGTTTTGCACGCACACGCGGGTGTGCTGTACATGCACGCACACACACATGCACGATTGCACGTGGAATAAAAAGGGTACCCACGTGCACAATGCCTTCAGGGCCGGATATAACATTTCCCCAATTGGAAAATAAATAAATAAATGCTTTAGTTTTGAGACGCACAAGGTTTATTATATCTTGCACGGGACTTATATTAGGCAAGTAAGCATCACTAATAACATCAGTTGTTGTTGAAGTTGCAACAGACACGCAGCATGCATAAAGCTAAAGGTCTGACTCAGTGAGTTTGGTGCAGGGCAGTCTAGGCATTTAGGGGAGCATTGCCCCCCCATACCCATGCCTCGATCCGCCCCTGAATGCCTTTCCCCGTTCATTCAGTCGTTCACTAACCCGTTTTATTTTATCACTTTCCCCTTTGCCAAACAGACACAGCGATGCGGGCATACAAACGCACGTGCACGCACGCACACACACACACACACACACACACACACACACACACACACACACACACACACACACACACACACACACAGGCTTGTAAATGCTACATGATGGGGACCCATGAGTGGACACCAACGTGTGGGGACACCCCTTTCTAGACATGGTACGCCTCTGAAAAAAATCATGTATGCTCAGAAAAACCTCAGGAACCAGAATATCACTTTAAATTAGCAAAATTCAATACTTTTTCTCCCAGACCTGACTCCACACATCCATCTGGGGACCAACAGATATTCCGCCTTCCTGGGGACACCATAGCACACCTCAGATGGCATACCTCCTGGGGACTCTATCTGATAACACTCGGTCAGATATTGCATCCTCCTGGGGACTCCATCTGATAACACTCGTTCAGATATTGCATCCTCCTGGGGACTCCATCTGATAACACTCGGTCAGAAAGTGCATACTTTCTGGGGACAACACTGCACAAGTTTCAGATATTACTCTTTCTGGGCATCTGTATAGACAGAGCATTTCTGCGCACACATCAGACAGTACAGTTTGTGACCATACCACAATTTCAGGTCTTTCTTTATGGAACACATCTACACCCTTTCAGGTTGTACTGAAATTTATTTTTTCAAAATACAAAACTTTTTCAGAACTTTTTTTGTTGGGTCTCAACTGCAACAGCAGCAGAGCACACTAAGCAAATGAGGACTTAAAGTTCCTATAAGCGAGTTTATGGTCAAAATAAGCGAATTTGTGGTCAAAATTATAATGACAATCATTTTTTTTCATTGTTTTTATGTTTTTCATTTAGTCTTCCTGTATTTGATCATCTCTAAAAAAAAAATTAGCCTTTTTGACTTCTCTAGGGGCCACAGTAGGCCTCCAAAGAAAATAGTAGTTACTATAGTCATATTGGTTACATTTTTGCTTAAAAATATCACATCACATCACATCACATCACATCACATCACAGCTACTCAATTGGAGTAACACAGGCAACACAGTTTTGACACCATCACAGAAGATCCGCAAGCTCATATTGCACCAAACTTCACAAGATAGTTGCTTACTACTACCGCAATGTTCTTAGCCACTAATTGCGCTCCTACTGCGTCCACAGCGGCTAATATACCTAAGTAAATTAATTCCTCGGACTTTCGTGATGTCAAAAAGCTACGGTCCAGACCTAGCACAACTGGGTGCAACTCTACCAGAGCCATAGAGAAAGGCAGAGTTGCACCATACAGAAAGGCAAATAACCCAGAGTTGCGACATCTCCGTTCACTTCCATGGAAAGGTGTAATGGCGGCTGCTCTACATACTTTTATTCAGCATTGGGACAGCTATCTGTGACAAGTTCTCAGGCGACAGCCCAGATTTAATTCTCTGAAACCACTTAATCCATGTTGCATGGGCACGGCCGCTGTACCACTTTACTTTAAATAGTTTTGTAGTATGCCTAATAGTATCCATGTTACACAAGCATGGCCGCTGTAAATCACGCTTTACTTTAAGTAGGCCGCTTGCTGTTTTCTGCCCCCTCAATGTCGCAACTCCTCTACTACTGCCCGTAACATCGTCCCCTCCCCTTCCTTCATTCATTGTAGCCGTAAGCTGACCAATTTTGTTTTCCGTGGAGTTGGACAAGAAAGCGACCATCACTTTCGATCGTCGCGGGCTCGCGGACCTGAGTTTTATTTTTCTACGATGGTGCGGATAGTCCTGTGCTTACAGCGAGACCTATGCACCGTCAGACGCATGACCGCGCCAGGATTTATTGTCGAGCGGTGAAAGTGTGTGTTTTTGTGTAGGAGATTTGAGCGCACACAGGACACAAAATCTCCCATCGTAATGCAGACGTGTGGTTTTGAAAACGTGACTGCATGTATCCATGCAGCAATTTGCGTGCACGCTTACTGTGTGCTTGCGTGGCCAATATCAAGTACATGCATACACGTTTAAGCAGTGGTCGGTGGTCCCCGCACTGATGTTGCCTGTATGGAGCAGTCTGTCATCAAGTTGATAGATTGATTAGGTCGACAATAATTATAACCAATGACGGTTGTTGTGTAGGAATGAAGAGACGAGGGCAGCGGCAGCCCCAGGAAAATACAACTTTATTTTAGTAGCCTAAAGCAGGGCTTTTCAACAGGTGGTCCGTGGACCTCCAGTGGTCCATGAGAGGATTCCAGGTGTTCCGCAGGCTAAATTATGGAAAGTTGGTTAACTAGATGTAACTCTATGAGAGCATAAAAATGAAACTAAATGTACCTTTGCAGTTGCAGGTCCATTTGGTTTCATGTTTACACTCTCAAAAAATAAAATATTCATCATGTGCATTACACAACGACAAAATGTAAAAGATTAATGGTCATTTTGATCTGTACGTTTGATTATTTTGTTTTCTCCAAAATCCAGCCTGGAATTGTGGACAAAAGCAAAACAAATATAGGTGTAGTTTTGGAGTCTGTGGGGCTAAAATGTCATGAAATGGTGGCCCGGGGCTCAAATTATGAATAAATAATAAAAGGTTGAAAACCACTGGCCGAAAGGAATTAAATAATTGTGAGGCCAGCATGTTTGTGGAGTAGACCTGCAGCTTTAGTGGCAAGTCCATGTGGTCTGTGATTCAAGCTTGGCTGGTTGGGCCAATATACGAATGGATCAGCATAATAATAACAATAGGCTAATAATAATAATAGGTAATAAGCTCATAAGCAGCTAAATCAGGGGTGGACAATTATTTTTTCCCAAGGGGCCAAATGAGATACAGAAAATATTGTGGAGGGCCGGGCTTAAAGGCTGTACTAAATTCTGCATAATATTAATTTAATTTCTATATAAAAGTAGTAAATGGCAGTGTTTTGACACTCTAATAAGAGTATTATCATTCTTATTATGCAATGAAAAAGTGTGGTTGTTAGGGTAAGGGTAAATTTGGATTAAAATTGTCATTTAGCTGGGGACCCCCTGGAAGTCGTGTTGTGAGCTTTCAGATTGCGGGTACAAACTAATGGGTCTATGTGTTCCATTTGTACACTACAGTAGTTACAGACCGATAAGGGTGCATTTGTTTCCAAACTATCATTTATCTATCAGGGATTTTATATTTTGCACAGAACAATAGGCCTACAGCCAGTCAGTTGGAAAGCCTCACTGCATGTCGCAGCTGCGGTCATGTGCAACCTGTTTCAGATTGATTGAGACACTAGAAAGAAACTACTAGGCAAATGTGTTTGCATGTATGCTATGTCCTGCTATGGCAAACGTTCAGGGCAGGTCAGATCCAGGCAAACCAGTAGTGGTGTATACTAGGGCTTAATTTGCCCTTCGAACATCGAACAGCAAATTCAGGCCGAGCTTCGAAGCATTGAAAACAATGCATTTCCAACTGCAGTAACAGCGCGTTTGACAGCGAGTTTCTGACCCCTCGATGTCGCACATCTACTAGATGGGGGGGGGAAGTTAAATAAATAAATAAATGCGAATGGTTCGGGATCATTAATATTCGTTCGCGTGGCGACCTTAGCGAGCGAGTGGTTCGAATCTCGAGCTTCGGTATACAGCCTTACAAACCAGCACAAATAAAATCTGTCCTAAACCAGCAGGGCCAACCAGAAGCCATAGTCAGCTCAGAAAGCAGAATAAATGACATTCAAAAGCTCACTTGGGTTACTTGCAGGTGTGTTGATTTAATTATTTCATTAGTAGCCTACTATTGGGTGTAATGGGTTGTATTTATATATTTTATTGCGTAGGATAATATTAGGACAAATGGGTAAGTATGGTAGAAGTGTTTGTTTTGGTTTAACTTGCCGACTATATCTTCATCAATCAGTTCCACACAGCGTGTCACTGTCCTGCATGATATATCATGCAGGACAATATAATTTGGACAAGTTTGGCAAGCCGGATTAAAAGGCTTAACAGGCTGCATGTGGGCCCCGGGCCGCAGTTTGCCCATGTCTGATTTAGACAGTAAATGAACTGAAAAATGAGTGCTGATTCTAAAATAACAGAAAGCTATGTGACAAAAATGTTTAGGGGGGAAGGGACTAATGGAGAAGAGATCCAGAAGAAATAAAAGACATGCCATTGTATGCTTGACTGCATACTGAAAATATAAGCTCAACACATAGTGAGCTTGTACATTGGCTATGTTGAACATGGAAACAACAGTAAAATCAGCTATGACAATGCCCTCAAGCTCTGCCAACATTCTTGTCTACTAAATCCCCCCACCCTGAGATGACTTGGAATTGTAGGAATTCAGTTGAGATATTACATTGTGTTTTCAAATATGGTGAAAACAACAGATCTACAAGCGCACGTGTTGCAGAGGCGACACATTGTAGGCTTGCAGATCAGCTAATCTTAAGGAATAATTTCATGGTACTCACTACTATTACAATTCCTCTTATGTCCAAAAATTAAGTTGCCTTTGACGAAAGATGCAGTGTTGCAAAGTGTACAAAAATACTTGACTCAACATTTTCCACATTGGAGAGAGCACAGGTCGCCTCAGTCTCATGTGAACACCCCAGACAGGCTTCTGCTGTTTTTGCTAATTAACGACCCAATCAATGCAGTGCAAGGGTGGGGGGTGGGGGTTATTCTCCCACTCTCCTAGGGTATTATGATGGCCGGTCGTTAATTAACTGGGGGAGAGGGGGGGGGGGGGGTGCTCTCTCCTGCAGCAACTCTACTCTACTCACTGAACTGATCAAACTGGATCTACTTAAATAAGAAGTTCCCTTTATTGAAATACGGAATGCACCAGCTTGATTATATAATAATCCATTTTATTATGTTATTTGGATACCCATAAGAATCATACAAATTGAGTTTGAGACCCCTGTCCTACTGCGTGTTCCATGCTGAAAATTTTCTGTTAAAATGCTTCATTATGGTAAGGTAAGGTGTGCACTTCACCCCACTGTAGAGTATGTGCATGTGCACATCTTGTAACCAGTAGGACTGGAGGATTTCCCAAATCACACAAATCACTTACTATACCTTTTAAATGATTGTAGTGGGTCAGTGGGCCTAATGTTTTAACAATGTTTGGCTCTGAGATGTAGTGGAGTATAATTTCTTGTAATCAATGCACCTGCACAGCCCCCCCCCCCCCCCATCCCCCACTCCAGTCCACACTGAATGAAAGATGCTACAGAGTGCTACAGTTGAGTGAGTGGGGGATGGGCGCAGTCTAGCTGACAGTTCAACTCAGAGCATAAGCTGTTGAAGAGGTCAGACCAACTTTACACACAGCTTCAGTGTATACTGTATACTATATAATATGTTTCTGTTCTATAAATGGAACAGAAAAATATATGGTCTATAAATGGAACCAAATGGACATATCATCTAACCTGACACAATGATGTTCATAATTAATTATGGATGTATACAGTCAAGATTCCCTGGAATCCAATTTGAGAACCACTGTGTAAAACAGCATTAATAATAGGAATATTTCTACACAACAGCTTGGAAGCTAGTAGAGTAATGGGTGGTTGAACCCCAAAATTTAGTGTGCAGATCTTGTTACCGGGAGGCCAGGCCAGTGGGATTTTTCAAATCACCCAAATGACTTACGGTACCTTTTAAGAATCAGGTTCCTATTTTGGATAAACTTTTTTGAGCTTGCTGCTTTTTGCCATTTTTGAATTTGAATCCTGAAAATTATTCATTGTATTACTTTACCCTTGCTGATAGTATTTGGCAATGCTAAAGAACATATACTTCTTAAAACACTAAAAGGTTTACAAAGACAATAATGTCAACAACGATATTGTAAGAAAACTGTATGCTTCCAAACTCCAAACTGTTCTGACATTCAGTGCCACTCTGTACAAACAGACAGAGAATTCAAATTGCCCAGGCACAGGATTGCGGGTCGTTAATTAACTGGGGAAAGGGGGGGGGGGTTGTTCTCCCACTCTCCTGAAGCATTATGATTGCGGGTCGTTAATTAACTGGGGGAGAGGGGGGGGGGGGGGGGGGGGGGGGGGGGGGGGGGGGGTTGTTCTCTTCCCATTGGCTAGACAGCAGGAAGTGTGTAAACTTTTCACACTCCTGTGCAGTACCTGTTGTAGCCACTGGAGGAGCACTTCTAGCACACTTTTAGCACACTTTAACACACTTTTCAGATTTTAAAGACCAAGTGGGACATTTCACAGAACTTCACTGGGCACATAATTGCAATGTTCTGGATTGATTTAAATGATAAACGGTGTGGGGACCTCGGGTGAGGACCCCAGATGGATTTTGGGTCCCCAGTTGGTGAGTGTGCTGTCAGAACGGACGTCCCCACCATGTAGCAATTACAAAACCACACACACACACACACACACACACACACACACACACACACACACACACACAGATAGACACATAGACACACACGCGCGCACGCACAGGCATGGTGCGCGCGGGCCAGCTTCCCCCCTAGAAGCTGCTTTGAAAAGGTTTATAGAATCTTAAAATAGCAGTGTGGTCGGTGAGCAAGAGGATTAAAAAAGAGACTGAGCTACTATAGAGCTCCTCCAGTGTGATGTCACACAGCCACGCACACACCTACACACAAACGCACGTATGTGCACGCGCGCGCACACACACACACACACACACACACACACACACTCACACACGCACACACACACACACACACACACACACACACACACACACACACAATGATACAACCCTGCCAACAGCCATCTCTCTATACACGCACATACTACCCTGACACTGTCAACCCATTGTACTCTACAACTGGGGCGTGAGAGGAGAGGAGAGGAGAGGAGAGGAGAGGAGAGGAGAGGAGAGGAGAGGAGAGGAGAGGAGAGGAGAGGAGAGGAGAGGAGAGGAGAGAGAGGAGAGGAGAGGAGAGGAGAGGAGAGGAGAGGAGAGGAGAGGAGGAGGCGACACGAAGGGAAGAAAAAGAAACACGGCATGAACCAAAGGAAAAAAAAGAGAGAAAGAGAAAAAAAGAGACAACGGACATATAACATCGACTGTGTTATTATGTGGGCATATGATGGAACAGGGCAACCAAGGTGTGTGTGTGTGTGTGTGTGTGTGGTGTGTGTGTGTGTGTGTGTGTGTGTGTGTGTGTGTGTGTGTGTGTGTGTGTGTGTGTGTGTGTGTCTGTCTGAGTGTAGATGACAAAGAGAGATATGTAAGCACTGGACAGCCTTAATGGAAAAGAGAATTGTAGATGAAAGAAACATTCTGGAGGCTGAAGCGAAAAGATGGAGAGAGAGAGAGGGAGAGAGAGAGTTTTCAAGAGTATAACCAGCTGTGCATGTGTGTGTAAACCCGCCGTCACGACACACGCACACACACACACACACACACACACACACACACACACACACACACACACACACACACACACACACACACACACACACACACACACAACACACACACACACACACACACACACACACACACACACACACACACACACACACACACACACACACAGCTAAACAGCAGCTCTTCTCTGAGGCGAGACTGACGTCTGCCCCGCCAGTAAGCTAAACAACAGTAGAAGTGAGATTCTGTGCCATGCTATAGCAGTCAAACAGAGACGGGCAAACCCACATACAGTAGAACAGATGTTGTGCCAATCTTGTTCTGAACAGCTTGTCGTCAACTCCCTGCCGTTCCCCAAAAATATGGCATACAGTAGTACTCAAGAAAATAAACACTAACGACCGGAGTCAGTTTCCACACTTGCATCATTTCTCAATATTTGGTTTTATGGGTTAAGAAATAGCGTATGTATACCCCTAGAACAGGAGTTTAACCTTTTTCATCCCAGAGACCACCATTTATTCAGGATTTGAGCCACGGACCACCATTTGAGGATATTTTAGCCCCACAGACCCCAAATCTAAAGATTTATTTTGCTTTTGTCCACAATCCCAAATGGACCCGCAAGGGTCCGTTTGGTTTCATTTTTACGTTCTCAAGAGTTACATCTGGTTAACCAACTTGGCTGGGGACCACCTGGAACCCTCTCAAGGACCACTGGTGGTCCTCGGACCACCTGTTGAAAACCCCTGCCCTAGAACAGTAAATTTTTGTTACTCTATCCCTAAACACAGGTATATTTTACCCAATGTAAACCATTTAACAAAAGATATTTCTCATCGTAATACATGAAAGTACAGCAATACATGGTAATTTGGTACTCGTCTTTCATATTTCATCATGACCTTTCACAAAAAAACTACAAAAAATATATGGGGGGGCTATCATGGAAGGCAAAATAGGGGAAAAATGTGCATTATTATTTTTTTTTTAAATCCTCAAAAAAGAGGAATTACTGTAAGTTGGGAACTTCTCCTTTTGCCCAGACATTCCTAAGACCTTGAGATTGGTCCAGTGAAGAAATAAATACAGTAAGTCCATTTTGAATGAACGGGATTTTTTTCTGTCACCCCATCACTAAAAATTTACCCCAAACCTTTCTGGGGAAAAAAACTAAAGGTGTTTGCAGGGACCTGAACATCATGATGCTACTAAAGGACCCGCCCAGCTGAGATCTCTAGCGCTATGAGCACACAATATGCATCGTATAGCTTGTTAAATCTGCTGCTGTCGCTTCGTGGCAAGAACTAATCTCACAGAACTGAAGTGGTTAAGGTTCAGTTGATTGTTTACCCATATGCACCTGTGTGTTCTCCATCTTGCTCATCAGTTATAATCAAATAACGCCTTCACTTCTTCCAAACAAATGTATCCCACCTCCTGCGTCAATATCTCATATATCTTTTAATAGCGTCTCGCTCTACAAAAGGTTATTATAGTTTTGAAGTTTGTCGTTCAGTTTTGCTGCGCCTTGATTTCGTTTAGTTTTAATCTTAGCCTTTTAAATTGGATTTGCGGGTTGTGTGTTTGTTTTGTGAAAAGGTTGTTGATATTGTACTGTACTGGCAGTGGAAAGGCCTCAAGCTCAATGCCACGGAGACAAAAAATATTGACAGTCAAAACAACAACAAAAAGCACAGACACTGCTGATGGGTCAAGCCTGAAGGTCGTAGGTACAGTAGAGCAGTGGTTTTCAAGCTTTTTTTAATACCAGTGCCCACAACTTGTTCTGCATTTTAGCCCGGTCAGCTCAGAGCACCGCGACCACCGCTATTCAGACAATTGCACGAGTCCCTCTGAGCCAAGTCTCAAGCAAGCGCAAGTCTTTTGGTTCCGAGTCTCAAGCAAGTCGAGTCTTTTTCCTGATGTGGTCAAGTCAAGTCAAGTCAAACGGTTGGTCGAGTCGAGTCACATGTTTCTTTCAAGTCAGGTTGAGTAACAATGTTGTCAAGTCCAGTCGAGTCAAGTCACAAGTTGACGAGTCAAGTCACAAGGTGGTCCTTACCGGGTCCCCCTTAATAGGTCCCAATATGTATATTTTCCCATTTTCTGACATACTTTATACTTGTATTATAGAAGACATATTAAACACAAATTCAACAACAAAAAGCCACTTGGCAAAAATAAAATGAAAATAAAATTGTACTATACTTATAAGTTAGGCACTACTGCACGACTCGTCTGATGACTCGGACGAGTCGCCAAGTCAGGTTGTCTCAAGTCAAGTCGAGTCTCAAGTATTTTACCTTCAAGTCCGAGTCAAGTCGAGTCGCGGCAAAAATGCGACTCGAGTCCGACTTGAGTCGAGTTGGTACGACTCGAGTCCAATTGTCTGCCGCTATTCCATAGTCCACTACCAGCGCCACCGCCCCCCACCTTTTCCTCGCGTCCATTGTTGTTTATTCCCCCCTCCGTTTACTTCTACTTCCTACCTGGCTCAATTATAATAATATCTGCTGTTTATTTTTTCTGTTTATTTCCTATTCTATTTATGTCTCCATCATTGGATTCCCCCCTTCCTTGCTTCTCCTACTGCCCGTCGCACTGTGGTGACAACGATGCCCAATTCCACCCAAGGACCACTGGTGGTCCCCGGACCACCTGTTGAAAACCCAGGCCCTATAGGATGTTTTTTTTTTTTTTTTTTTTTAATACGTGTTCATCAAGAGTCTATTACGCATCCATAGTCAACATGAGGATGATGCAACATTTAAAAACAATCACATTGATTGAAAGTCGACATCCATGGTGTCAGGCTGGCATCATCAGCGCTCTGCATACGCAACCATTATGAAACACACGCCACAGTGTGAATGGA
Source organism: Benthosema pterotum (assembly GCA_039105355.1). NCBI lineage: Eukaryota > Metazoa > Chordata > Actinopteri > Myctophiformes > Myctophidae > Benthosema > Benthosema pterotum. Next base: position 46,091,619 of record CM076973.1, read on the forward strand.
TGGGGTGTATATACAGTATAACCGAACCCTATTATCCCCCGGGGTGCCAACACTGATGACAATGAGCTTTGCATTGTGAGCTTGCCTGATTGTCAATGTTGGTTGAAATGATCGTTTCACTAATGATAATTAGTGTAGAGTGAAAACGGGAAGCGGCTACTGTAAGTATGGAGCCTCTGGCAGTCTGGTCAAATTACTACGCTGGCTGTTATGCTCTGTTATGTGCCGAGGGGACGGCCACGCGGAACACATGAGGTCAACTTACCATTTATCCGCTTTAATTTAACCCATTTTATCCTAACTAGATTCTAGTTTCCGACTCTACTGTAGATTCTATAGTTTCTGACACGAGATTCTAGATTCTGACACTAGATTCTAGTTTCTGAGACAAAATAGTTTCTGATGTTACATTCTAATTTCTGACATTATATTCTAGTTTTCCTGAAAAAAAAAAAATCTACGTTCCTGTGTCAGCGATGCTCAACATATTTCATACCAAGGACCACTAGAATTATGTATATTTGGCTGTGGACCCCCATCTAAAAATTGTTCTAGGGATATCCCCCAGAAGCAAGGATTCGAGTTAAAATTGTTTGATTCTGAAATAATATATTCAAAAGATTTGTGTCCACATTTAAAAATAGCAGACCGACAAGCTCATAGCGCGCCACTCGGTGGCGCGCTATGAGCTTGTAGATCTGCTATTTTTCAATAGGTAAAGCATAATGGTTAGAACCCCAGAATGCGTTCATTACACAAAGGGTTAAAGCACACAGTGTGACCAATAATTTAACTATTACCTCAGGGTGGAGGAGTTTAAGCTTATTCAAACAATAACACACAAACCCAGAGCTATATACTGTACATTATACAACCTTTGCCAACAAACGAAGAACGATACTACAAATAACTCCATGTTCCCCAAGACTTTGGATTAGAACAGGGGTTTTCAACCTTTTTGATACCAGGGCCCACCATTTATTCAGCATTTGAGCCACGGACCACCATTTGATGACATTTTAGCCCCAAAGACCTAAAACTAAAGAATTCTTTTGGTTTTGATCACAATTCCAGGCTGGATTTGGTAAACAAAACAGTGTAAACTTCTTAAATGAATAGTGCTAATTGAGAGGAATGTTTTAACTCTTGAGAGTGTGAAAATGAAACCAAATGGACCCACAAGGGTCCATTTGGTTATATTTTTACATTCTCAAGAGTTACATCTAGTTAGCAAACTATCCATCATTTAGCCTGGGGACCACCAGGAACCCTCTCAGGGACCACTGGTGGTCCCCGGACCACCTGTTGAAAACCCCTGGATTAGACAAAGGCAAAAAAAAAAAAAAAAAAAAAAAAAAAAAAAAACAAAGTTGAACAAAACCTTTATGCCCAATGTGCAGTACTATATACCAGTGGTTTTCAACCAGGTGGTCCAGGGACCACCAGTGGTCCTTGAGATGGTTCCAGGTGGTCTCCGGCAAAGTTGGTTAAGCAGATGAAAAGTTGGTCAACCAGATGTAACTCTTGAGAGCGTAAAAATGAACACTCTCATGAGTTAAAATATTCATCATCTGAATTACACAACTAGAAGATTAATGGTCATTTTGATCTGTATATTTGCCTGTTTTATTTCCTGAATCCATATTGGGGACAAAAGCAAAAGGAATCTGTGGCAGGTGAAATGTGATCAAATGGTGGTCCGTGGCTCAAATGCTGAATAAATAAATAAGTAAAGTAAAGTAAGTAAAGTAAATAAGTAGGATCTGGTTGAAAACCACTGCTATATAGCAAACAATAGTATTGTTGTCAGGCAATGTCATAGACAACTGGAGTTTGAAATTGAATTCACAGACGATACTGGAATCTAGATGTATACAAGGACATTCAACTCCTCTCATCAAGCATGCCATATCCATTTCCACCACATTGGATTTTCACTTCATAGAACGTGAAATGGCGTTTTTATGACTTTGATGCCACTGTTTATTTTTCATCTGCCTGGCTGTTGTTGCTGTTGAAATGCCACAGTTTTATAAGACAGAAATGCATGCTATGAAACACGAAAACGGGAGACAACTCTCAAAAAGGTCCGGATGTAACATTTCCCAATTGGGAGGGCGGGGGCACGTGAAAATGGTATGGGGGTGCACCCATACCATTTTCATTTAAATTATTTAGTTCTGTGACCCACAAGATTTATATCTTGTACAGGACTTACTGTATATTAGGCAAGTATAAGCAGTATAAGTATAACAGTATAACAGGCAGCATGCATAAAGCTACTGTAAACATGCCACAATTGTAGTTACTTAGTAGAAGTAAAAGTGTTTTAAATAATTTTAAATATAGGCACAATTGTAGTTAGTAGAAGTAGTAGTGTTTCAAATCATTTTCATATTAGACTTGTTTTATTACTTATTTTACCTAGCTGTATTTGAGAGATAAATGAGACTTATGAGATTTATGGATTTATGGCTCATCGCTCATGTATGGATCCTAGTATTCATCTTAGGAGCCATAAAGAGGCATAGGTGATCTTTAGGTGATCTTAAAATGAGAAATAAACATGTGTCTCAAGAGACGCTTCTGAGCTTAAACTGAGAAGCATTTTTTTTTCCACTGGGTCTCTCTCTCTCTCTCTCACTCTCTCTCTCTCTCTCTCTCTCTCTCTCTCTCTCTCTCTCTCTCTCCTCTTCATCTCTCTCTCTCTCTCTCGTCTCTCTCTCTCGTCTCCTCTCTCATCTCTCTCTCTCTGAAACACATCTCTGACCATACACATCAGATGTTGTAGTACGTACAGGGGACAGCCAGCTGGCTGTTTCCCTTCCACACCTCCAGTCACCAGAGGATACCAGGCCGTCCGCGGGTATTAGAGGAGTGAGAGACATGCCAATGGGAGAGGACAGAGGCGAGAGAGAGAGTGGTGGAGAGATGACAATGGAGATGGCACACAGTAAAGAGAGGAGAGACCGGCGTAGAGCAGGCCCGGATGTAACATTTCCCAACTGGGGGGGGCGAGAATGGTATGGGTGTGACTCAGACCCATACCATTTTCCGCTACAGGACTATTATTCGGAAAGTATAAGCATCAATAACAACATCAGTTGTCATTGAAGTGGCAACAGGCGCGCAGCATGGATAAAGCTAAAGGTCTGACTCAGAGAGTTTTCTGTTTTCAACGATGAAATGCTGTTGGTTTAGTGGTGCCACCACTGTAGTTACTTAGTAGCAGTAGTAGTGTTTCAAATCATTTTAATGATAAGCACTTTAATTTGAAATATCTTTAAAATTGGGTCGTTTTGCATGCCATTGTGTTTGGTGGGGGCAGTCAGGCATTTAGGGGGGCATTACCCCCCCCCCCCCCCCCCCCCCCCCCCCCAAGCCCATGCCTAGATCCGGCCCTGAGGTAGAGTGAGACATAGTGCCGGGAGGAGACAGATGTGCTACAGAGGAGGTGGAAGTATACTAGCATGTATAATTGAGAACGAATAGAGTACCCGCAAGTCCTGACGTCACTCGGCCATCCCCGTGGGCCGCAGATGTGTTTTGGTTTTTTCTTCTGTATGGAGAACACACCACTGGGTCATTTTTAGAATCGTCTTGTACATACGATTTTTTTTTGGCCAAACTGTCTCATTAACAGGCCTATTGTCGGCAGAGATGACTTCGTATTCATTACAATATGTTACCCGTTTTTTCTGGCAAGAGTACAGCTGATTTTGTGGCGTTAACATTATGGGATAATTTGTTTATTTTCTCTGAAAGAACATACTGAAAGTTTTGCGCTGCATTCTCACATTCTCCCCCCCAAAAATAGCAGGCGTTGAACCGTGAACGCCGGATATTTTTCAATGAAAGTTAAAACACCACAAGTACAGTACGGAATGGTTTAACAACATGATGTAATTCAGAGGATGTGTGAATTATGTCAGATTTGCATGCTCTATTTGAGGAGAGGAGAGGAGAGGAGAGGAGAGGAGAGGAGAGGAGAGGAGAGGAGAGGAGAGGAGAGGAGAGGAGAGGAGAGGAGAGGAGAGGAGAGGAGAGGAGAGGAGAGGAGGATACAGTCGGGGTGAATGACAGATTGTTGTATCTTCTGCCAGTGACAGCATTGAGGTCACCTGAGCATTGGTGTTAAATATTAAAAACAAGATCCCTGGGTAGAGGACCTGGCCAAGTGGCCCATACAGCTATCAGGGGCGGATGTAACATTTCCCAATTGGGGGGGGGGGGGTGCACGAGAAAATGGCATGGAGGTGCGAAGCCACACCCATACCATTTTTGGTTACAGGACTTTTATTAGGCAAGTAAGCTTCAACAATAACATCAGTTGTTGTTGAAGTTGCAACAGACACGCAGGAGAGTTTTCTGTTTTCAATGATGAAATGCTGTTGGTTTAGTGGTGCCACAATATTAGTTAGTAGCAATAGTAGTGTTTCAAATCATTTTAAATATAAGCACTTTAATTTGAAATATTGAATAAATTGAAATTTGGGTTGTTTTGCATGCCATCATTTGGTGGGGCAGTCAGGGCATTTATGGGGGGGGGGGGGGGGGGGGGGGGGGGGGGGCATTGGCCACCCATGTCCATGCCTAGATCCGCCCCTGACAGCTATGGGACATGGAGACAGACACGCACAAAAGGGACACAGCCCTGGACACACACGCACATGCATACACACACACGCACGCACAAAGCTGATTTGCACACAGACTCATGAATAATCATGAAAACACACACACACACACACACACACACACACACACACACACACACACACACACACACACTCACACACACACACCACACACACACACACACACACACACACACACACACACACACACACACACGTACCATACAGCCATGAAAAGCTGGCATATCCGACCGCAGAGCAGGGAGAGAACATCACGCATGTTTAATTCACAAACCTTCCATTTCAGCATGCTCATGTTCTCATCCTTACACTGTGACCCTGGCCCACAACCCACCGCCCACACACACACACACACACACACACACACACACACACACACACACACATACACACACACACACACACACACACACACACACACACACACACACACACACACACACACACACACACAGGAAGTTAGCAGAAGAAGCCTTGAACAGGGGTGGGGGTGGGGGGAGCGCTTGGTTGTTGTAAGTTTATAAGAGCGAGGACATGAACAAGCGCTCCTTATTTCCCCAAAGCTCCTCCTATACATGGAAGTATGTCATTCTAAAGCTATCCTGCTATCCCCCATCTGGACCCTAGGGGGGGACCAGATACACGCACGCATGCGTGCGTGCACGCACACGACTCTTTCACGGTCCACCGTCCCCGCCGACTTAAACTATGACAGAAAATGTCGGTATGAGCCACCTCCTTTCATTCACAAGATCTAAATAAAAGCGATATAAAAGCCATATAAGCGAGGTGTAGGACTATATAGCCTTAAAAAAACACCCAGGCTTTCATTTTTGTCCGCTCTGCGCATGCACAGGAAAAAAAAGAATAGCGAAATGTCTGGCATAATGCTGTGGAGTAAAAAGTGGAAGTCAAACCCTTGTGGGTGGGCGTCGCTCCAAACGATGCCACGTAACGTAGCAGGGGTGGGGGGATCAATTCTTTAGAGTTGGATAAGACTGTTGAGCGAGAGTAATACAACTAGGTCCTATGTGTTCACTGGATGTACAGAGACTATTTACGGTATTTGCGGAAGTTTGGCTGAAAAATGGCTGAAAATGGCTGAAAATGGCTGAAAAATGACAACTTCTGGGGGGTTTAGTTAACAAACCGGTAGTTCCACATTTTGATAGTCCCTCTGGGGTATACCCTGGGTCCATGGGTTTCATTTCGCAGCACAGATGCACAGTAAGCCTGGAGATCTCAAGGCTATTTTCAGGGTAGCTCAGACTATAGGCTTGACTGAAACTACGACTAAATATAAAAACAAACAGTGTATTTGGGACATCCCTGACTAAAACTAAACCAGACATTTTGACAGTCAAGCAAAATGACCCACAGAGGGAGGGAGAGAGAGATGATTTCTCTGGGGATCGGCCCAGGTCAGATGAGAGGCTGGCGATTGAACAGATTAATCGGGACGCCTTAAAGAAAACAATGCATTACCACCTGGAGTCTCGCACCAAACGGTGGGAAACAGCCAGCCAGCAGAGCGTTCCTTTGATTTCACCACAGATGATACGATTGGGATGAGAACAGCCCTACTGTGTTCCATCTACATACACTACTACTGTCCCTGGCACACACACACAGCGGCAGGCAACAAAGAAAAACAACACGCAAACAAACAAAGACGACTCGGTCCCTGGCTAATAGAGATCAAAGTGTTCATATTTGAATCACATTAAGAAAAATAACAAGGCGACGTATGCATGTGTGTGTACCATTAGAATGTCTTTAGCCTACTACTTTCCCTTTTCTCTCGCATGAAACAATTGATTATGATTTTCTTTATTTTCCCCTCAGCACACAACAATTCACAGCAGTCATTATGCATGAGAGCACACACACACATGCACGTTCACGCGCACACATGCACACATACTGTACATACACAGAATTGTAGGAGTTGAGGCATTTGCACTGCCGTTTGTGGCTCCACAGATAAATATTGCGAAAACTATTAAGCTCACAACGCCTCACACCGCCTGTGGTGCATGTGGTATTATAATTAAAAATAGCCTTTCCCCTAGTTAAAAAAAACACCACTACACCACTGCCCTGTGTGTGCGTGTGCGTGTTTGTGTGTGCGTGCATGTGTGCCTGCTTGCATGCGTGAGTGTGCAAGCCACGGGCACCTACAGTAGAGTCGGTACAGTAGGAAGGCACGTGCCTATATGTGCCGAACACATAATAGTCGGAGCATCTGTCAAAGAACTGTCAGTGCTTCTATCACTCAGCTGTCACAGTGTGAGCAGGTGTATAGAGAGACGCGCCGCTACAGCTGAATAAGAGAGGCTTAGCTCAGGTCGGTGTTATTGATTCCTGAACCATAGGCTGCCACCGGGGCCAGTGTTTTTCTCTCGCATTTAACCAGACCGGAACACTTTTCCTATTTATACGAATGCCTCGTGGGAACCGTTTTGCTAGCGGAGCGCGGTGTGAAAAATGCTACAAACACATAATAGTAGCAACCCTGGCCACATGTATTTACTTATTACATCTGGAAGCTGCCAAGGAACAGCTATAGAATGTCGTATAGCGGCATATTAGAGAGCAATGCCAGCGCTAAGAGCCATTCTGGAACAACTCACTAAAGGGCAGATTGGCGGTAGTTATTATGTGGATATATACTAACAGCATGAACCAGTGACCTGAATGGGAGCTAACCTTAAAGCTGTTTCCCGTTACAATCCTATCTCTCTCGCTCCTGCCTGTATGTGTTTGTATGCCATACCGCTATTTTTTTTTTACACACGCGCACACACACGCACACACACGCACACACACACACACACACACACACACACACACACACACACACACCACACACACACACACACACACACACACACACACACACACACACACACACACACACACACACCTTTGCTCAAGTTGAAGGGCGGACACACTGTAAAGCCATACTGTATATATAAAGACTACAGAAAAGAGTACAGCCTCTGAAATGCCTAGCAGAGCTCTACTCTAAAGTATATGAAAGTAAAAAAAAGAAGCGTGAATTATTTCTTATGCTTGCTGTCTCGTCTCTGCTCTGCACTGAGCATACTGAACCCTGTGTCACATTAAAGCAGCAACAATGTGACTTTCCCGCTCTCTACCCCGGGTTTGAACCCGAACAGTCTCCTCCTGTGCGGGTGCACCGACTGTTTTTTCTTTCTATTGTTCTTTCTACGACTGAGCTAATGCTCAGGCTTGATCTGAGATGAATGGAATGTTCATCTCCATGTCAAATTGTGTGTCACATATACTGGAGGATGATACGAAAGCCAAAAGGTCCTTGGTAGTAGTAGTGGTACTGGTCCACAGATAATGGGTGGAATTCTCAAGCGCTATAGTGTAAGGCTTCTCATTGGCTGCATGGCAGCCAATCATGTCTGGGGCCTGGTGTGCAGGCCAAAAGCCTACACCACCAGACGTGGGCCTGGGCTTACCATAATAATTAAAACCTGCAATTTAAAAAGTCCAGAAATCACCTGACCTACCAATTAAAAATGTTACTACACTCCTGTGTTTATTCATCATGAACAAAGCAGGGGAGTTGAAGCTCTTGATGGCTGGTTTTAATTATTAGTAATTATTATTGGAGTAATTATTTGGTAAGCCGATGGCCGGGTCTGGTGGTACAGGCCTTGTGTGTGTAGGCCAGAAGGCCTACACACAATTAAGGGGCGGCAGTGGATCAGAGGTAGTGTCACCGGATGGTAACCGCAAGGTTGCTGGTTCGATCCCGCGCTCCCCCAGAGGTACTGTCGAAGTGTCCTTGAGCAAGACACTGAACCCCTAATTGCTCCTGATGTGTTAGTAGGCACCTTGCATGGTTTCCACTGCCATCAGCGCGTGAATGGGTGAATGTGACGCACAAGCTATGTAAAGCGCCTTGGATAAAGGCGCTATATAAATGCACCATTTGCCAATTATTTGGAATAACACATAATTATTTGGAATAATACATTTAATTGTGAGAGACTTAACCGAAAGTGGATTTCGGTTTCACTCAGTCTGAGGATTCAACCTAAAAAGGCAGATGTCAGCACTGTACAGTAGGTGTTTGTGATGTTGTGTAACAGAAATGTGTGTACTGTATGCACACGAGTTATTGAACAAAGCTGACGAAGTGCCACATTCAGTGGTGACGTCATTAAAGAGACATTTCACAGTTTTCTGAAAGACTAGGACCTTACCCGTGGTGAATATATGAACACCAAATAATGCACAGTGTAAAGTGAATACATAGACCATAAGAGTGAAGTGAGGAGTGAATTAATAGATTATAATCATTATACCAATGATCATGTAAGTATTTGATTGCTTTAATGTAATTGTGAGTATAGTTGATCATGGGAGAATGGGAAAACAGCTGTGGCAAAGTAAGGGTGGCAAGGAACGTGTTGATAAATCTTTAACTATTGATAGTGTAAACGGGTCCATTTGGTTTCATTTTGAAGCTCTCAAACAGGTACATCTGGTTAACCAAGTTTCCATCATTTAGCCTGGGAGTGGAATCCTCTCAAGGACCTCAAAAAGGTACATCTGGTTAACTAACCTTCCATCATTTAGCCTGGGAACCAGCTGGAATCCTCTCAAGGACCACTGTTGGTCGCCGGACCACTGGTTGAAAACCACTGCTTAAAGCCATTACTGCAGATTCGGGGAGAGACACGAGTGTCGCACAGAAAAAGTTGCACATTTGTGCTGTTGATCCTCTCAAGGACCAGTGGTGGTCCATGGAACCACTGTTTTAAGCCATTATGAAATGGCTTTCGCATTACGTGTAGGCTATATGAATTGAGTTGTATAGGCCACCATCAGCTGTGTTGCTGGTGTAGCAGTGGAAATATGACAGTGGGGTAACATCGAGAACGGTGGTCTGTGATATGTGTGACGTTAGGGTAAGTTTCCCCATGTTAAGTCTATGGGGAAAATTTAATGCACCATTAGTTTAATGATTTACCAACAATTGGTTAATTTGAAAAAAGGACTTCGTCAGACTCTTCCTAATGTTATGGTCAACACCCGTGTGAATTGGTGCAGCCAGGACGGACTTATGCGGGCTTCAGACAGACAGACATTCAAACAGACTCCTTAATTATAGTATGGATGTATGTTAATGCCAATTTAGGAGGTTTAGAAAATGTTCTTGGTGGTCTTTATTATGTATGTGGTTTTAGATATTTTAGATGTTAGCAGTGAGCCCAATGTCTCTGATGTCATGGGCTGCTACTTCCTGGACTACAATTCCCACAGGTCTTTGGTGTGCTACACCTCCTTGTGGCTAGGGGGGAGGGCTGTCCTTACTGAGACAACATGTAGTCCAGGAAGTAGTGTCAATGACATCAGAGACACTGGGCTCACTGCCAACATCTAAAATAGCTCAACAAAAATTTAAACGCAACACTTTTGTTTTTACTCCCATTTTTCATGGGATGGACTTAAAGACCTAAAATTCATTCCAGATATACAATATAACCATTTCTCTCAAACACTGTTCACAAATCTGCATAAATGTGTGATATTGAGCACTTCTGCTTTGATGAAATATCCACCCCACCTCACAGGTGTGCCACATCAGGATGCAGGTGTGACATCATGATTAGTGCACAGGTGTACCTTAGACTGTCCACAACAAAAGGCCACTCTGAAATGTGCAGTTTTTTGTTTCTTTATTGGGGTTCTGAGGCCTCAGAACCAGTCAGTATCTGGTGTGACCACCATTTGCCTCATGCAGTGCAACACATCTTCTTCCCATAGAGTTTATCAGATTGTCAATTATGGCCTGTGAAATGTTGGTCCACTCCTCTTCTATGGCTATGTGAAGTTGCTGGATATTAGTGGGAACTGGTACACGCTGTAAAAATGGTAATAACACAATATTACCACATTATTACCATTTTGACAGTGCATACCAGTTTCCACTAATATCCAGCAACTTCACATAGCCATGGAAGAGGAGTGGACCAACATTTCACAGGCCACAATTGACAATCTGATAAACTCTGTGGGAAGAAGATGTGTTGCACTGCATGGGGCAAATGGTGGTCACACCAGATACTGACTGGTTCTGAGGCCTCAGAACCCCAATAAAGAAACAAAAAACTGCACATTTCAGAGTGGCCTTTTGTTGTGGACAGTCTAAGGTACACCTGTGCACTAATCATGATGTCACACCTGCATCCTGATGTGGCACACCTGTGAGGTGGGATGGATTATGATATTGAGCAGAAGTGCTCAATATCACACATTTAGGCAGATTTGTGAACAGTGTTTGAGAGAAATGGTTATATTGTATATCTGGAATGAATTTTAGGTCTTTAAGTCCATCCCATGAAAAATGGGAGCAAAAACAAAAGTGTTGCGTTTAAATTTTTGTTGAGTGCCAACATCTAAAATAGCTAAAACCACACACTAAATGGTGCATTTTTATAGCGCCTTTATCCAAGGCGCTTTACATACAGTAGCTTGTGCATAACATTCACCCATTCACACAAATTCATACACTGATTGCAGTGGAAACCATGCAAGGTACCTACTAGCGCATTAGGAGCAATTAGGGGTTCAGTGTCTTGCTCATGGCAATTCGACACCAACTCTGCAGGGGCCTGGGATCGAACCGGCAACCTTATGGTTACCTTCCGGTGACTCTACCCCTGAGTCACTGCCGCCCCTACTACACACATACAGTAAAGACCCTCAGGAAAAATGGTGCAAAAATGGAGAAATGTCCCTTTAAGTATTGTGTTTGTAATGTTACACGTAGCCAATTGAAACATTATGCTACGCAACAGAACTTGTAAATATAATTTCTAACAAACATCCGGATGTGTTTTGCTCCCCGAATATAGTATGACGTAATCACACACTCTGAGCCTATGGCTCCATCTGCCGCGAAGCGGTTGTTGCTGTCGCACAATCATCATCATGGTGGATTATGGTTGGTTTTGAACCGGGAAAAGGAGTAATAAGCGCCACGCGCGCGTCCACAACGTATCGATACAATAATACATAGGTATTGGCCTGGAAGGCGCGATGTACATAATCTTGCGACTCAACTGTACTAATCTAACTCTAACATCTCTAATCCAACTTTGTACGTTTTCCCGACTGTGTACAGTAGCGCGTATGACGTCATACGTTTCCCAACAGGTAGTATATTAAATGTGGGCCGCGCCGAGTTCAGTCGTCAGTGTTACGGAGTTTAGTAACTGGTTGTTTTAACTTGGTTCCCAAAATTGTCCGATTTCATTTCATTAATTGGCTTTTCCATTTAACTAATTGGTTGTTTAAGCGTCAATAGAGGGCATAATGGATCTCGTCCCAGTTGGTGTTTTCTCAGCGAAGGGCATAATGGATGTCGCCCCCGTCGGTGCTTTCTCAGCGAAGGTGCCGGCCAGGAGGAGGCGAAGGAGGAGGAGGAGCGCCACGGCGGCCGCTCCCAAGAGAAGGCGCCGCAGGAGGAGACGCAGTGCGTCCGCGCCCAGGAGGAGGAGGCGCAGGAGGACCAGAAGGGCGGCGCCAGTGAGGAGGAGGAGGAGGAGGAGACGCGCAGCGTCACAGGCCGAGGAGTAAGATGAAACCTGTATTCCAGGCGACGACTATGAATTTGCACAGCGGCAGCACCGTGCAGAGATGGTGAAAATAAGCAATCTAGAAGCTCCCGACTTGTGAGCTTGTTGTGAGCTTCTACAGGTATATCTGCTATTTTCATTAGTGTTTTTTTTTCCCCAACCTTTTTTTGTTACACTTACAGTACATAGCAACCTAAAATAGAAATGGGGCATTTACCCTATTGGTCTGAATAGGCTTTTTTTCACAATGGAAATATCCTAACAAATGTGGGTCGTCTTATAGGCGGTATAGTTCCAACTTTACATTGTACATTAAGTCGCTGGCCTCATGTCTAGAGTCCTCGCCATTGCGTACCCTTCATACTAGGGGCGGATATAGGCATGGGCATGGGGGGGCAATGCCCCCCTAAATGCCCAGTCTGCCCCACCAGACAGGATGGCATGCAAAACAACCCACGATATTTCAAATTATTGCCTATATTTTAAATGATTTGAAACCTACTATTGCTACTAACTACAGTGTGTAACAGCATTTCATTGAAAACAGAAAACTCTATATGAGTTTAGCTTTATGCATTCTGTGTGTATTGCAACTTCAACAACAACTGATATTATTGATGGTTAATTGCCTAATAAAGTCCTGTAACCAAAAATGGTATGGGTGCGACTTCATCGCCTGTGGCGCTCTCTTCCTTTACAATGTGGTGATAGTTGCACATGCACCATAGATATGTCATACACAGTCACACATCAAATGGGCCATTGGTTGTGTAACTCGGTGTACAAATGGAACCAAATGAACCTGTTATGAATTGAGGGTCGCAGAAAGAGAATTGGCATTAAATGGGGGGTCTGTGTAGCCTACTTCATGTCAAACTGGGGGTCCTTAGAATTAACACATTTTTCTGCCCTATGCCACGGCTCAAGCCAGTGCAAACGGTAGCAAAATCCTTATTTTGAAGCACCAGCTCTCCTAAACAGAATGTGCGATGACGTCATGCTGTTTCTGGTGTCTTGACTAACCTGTCCTCTCACCATCTTAGCAAAAAGTTCCGATCAAAAGTCAGGAAGTGACGTCTAGCAACAGACGATCCACCCGTGCGCAACGGCATTGGAGATTCCCAAGAAGGGCTCCTGAATGCATTGGATTGAGTGCGACATTGCATTGGATTGAGTGTGACTTCATCGTTAGATAGTTGCACATCCACCATAGTTATGTCATACACAGTCACACACATCAATGGTGGCACCTATGCTATGTGGCCCGTAGTTGAGGAAGTTTCAGGGGATACCTAAATTTGAGATAGTGATGGGACCCAAATGGGCCATTGGCTGTGTAACTGTGTACAATTGTAGCTGTGTACAAATGGAACCAAATGGACCATAAAATTGAGGGTCGCAGAAAGAGAATTGGCATTAAATGGGGGTCTGTGTAGCCTACTTCATGTCAAACTGGGGGTCCTTACAATTAAAATGAACACTGCAAGAGCTTTAAAATGTTCTATTACGGGGTCATTGGAATGTAAAAGTATGTATTTTGTCATTTAAGGTGCTACACAAATAAAGTGTCATATTGTTATTATTACTACTACAACTACTACAACGAACAAATGGAACCCATTAGTTCAAACAAATGGACCCTTAGGCCCTGGAGACGTGGCATTGTATTTATGCATATGACAAATAGGGAAAATTAGCAATATATTTGGACCATCTGTGAAAAAATTTACTACCAATAGCTTTCTTCACCAATGTGTTCTGATAGGTGTCTAGAATCACCTCTCAATTAGTGCAAGTCCAAATCCCATGGGAAAATCCTGGAGAGCCAATCAAAGTTATGGAGCACAGACTGCTTTGGTGAAAAATATGAACAAAAATTAAAAGTCCAAAATGAAATTGTGGGGTGTCTAACTAGGGGTTTTCAGGGGTGCTGAATCCATTCCAAACATTAGTTTTGGGTAAAAATGTCTCCTTGGCCATAAAACCTATATATGTTGGTTATTAAGCTGTAATTAAGCCGCTATTAAGCCATAATGTATTCTATGCAGCATAAGCATAGTGTAGAATAGATCATGATGGTATTGCTGAATTGCTTCTATTCTTAAAAATACCATAAGACAAGAGTGTATACCTACTGTGCCCAAGCTCAGTGGGATAGACTGTCTGCCTTTGGGAACGTAAGGAGCACCAAGGGCATGGTTGAAAAATAGTAAGGGGAAATGAAAATTAAAAATGAATTTGTAAGGTGTTTCTAGGGGTTTTCATGAGTGCTGAATCCATTCCAAACATTAGTTTTGAGTAGAAAACAAGTAATTTTCCATAAGAACATATTTTTATTCCATATTTTTAAAGTAGGAAATGTGCAGTAGTGATGGAACCTGGTCAGTTTAAGCAATAACCAAGTCTACAATAAAACTATTAACTGTAATACAAGTACAACCGCTGAGATGTAATTCTCTTCTTATCTTATATTGACATGTTTGACCGAAGAATTGACCAAAGTACTGTACAGTCAATAATTCAATAATGCAAATAGAGCACAACACAAAAAAAGTGTGAATAAATGGTGCATTTGTATAGAGTGCCTTTCTGCAAGGCTATCTACGTAGATTGTGCATTACATTCACCCATTCATGCACCAATGCTGGGGGGGAAACCTGCAAGGCGCCAACCTGCACATCAGGACAAATTAAGGGTTCAGTGTCTTTCAAGAACACTTCGACTCTGACTCTGGGGGGAGCCTGGGTTCAAACTGGCAACCTTGCGGTTGCCATTGAGTCATTCTACCCCTGAGCCACTGCCACACTCCTCTCCACGTTGATAAAAAAACAACTAAAGAGTAAATGGGCATGTTATGTAGAGTAAAAACTTTATACTATAAAGTAACTACTGTAGGACACCACCAGGTATGCATCAAATGTAGCTTAATGTGGAAACAACGTGCTGTCTAAGTAACATTCTTCATACGTTAAGTGGTAAAGTGTCCATTTACTAGTGTCCATTGTTTGGGTGGAGGGGAGGGTGGCAGTAGATCAGTGGTAGAATGAGGCTCCCCCCATGCTCGAAGTGTCCTTGACACTGAACCCTTAATTTCTCCTGATGTACAGGTTGGTGCCTTGCATGGTTTTCTCCAGCAATTGGTCCATGACTGGCTGAATCTAAATAGCTTTGCATAAAGGCACTGTATACAAATGCACCATTTGTGGACAGTTTTTATATTGTGCTCTATTTGTATGATGCTTTGAATTATTAACTGTGTAGCAAAAAACACGATTTTGTAACCCATTTTTCACCCGGTGCAAATTCCTAACGTGATCCTGGGCTCTACACACCCTCCACCATCCTGGGGAGGCAGCGGACTGGCCTCATGCTTCCTTCAATGCATGAGGAGTCCAAGCTGCCTTCTTTTCACCTGACAGGGGGGAGTTTCCCTGGTTGGAGCACCAGGGAAGGAACGTGGAAGGAACACGTTACCAATTCCCGGCCTTCTTCAGGTGTGAACCTGAAGATATTATATATGTATGAAGCTTACATCCACTGATAAATTGCACCCTTGCAATTGTTGAGATCTGTTGAATAGGAAAATTCTGCTTCTGTTAATATTGAGTAATGGTTTCTAACTAGGTAAAATAGGCTAAAGCTGAAACTTAAAAAAAAAAAAAAAAAAAAAAAAAAAAAGTATTCTGATGTTTTGCAAGGAGCTGTTATTGAACAGGTTAAAGAGGCCCAGCTGTTGGATGTGATTATTGACTATTAAACACTGTCCTTGTCGATGCAAAGTAATAAAATGGTTTCTAAAATGAGTAGCAGCAACATGTTAATGTGATAAGAAGAGGATTACATCAGTTGACTGCCTCAGCAGTTATACTAGTATTACAGTTAGCAGTTACAATATATTATAGACTTGGTTATTGCCCAAACTGACCAGATTTCATCAATAGGCTACTGCACATTTCTTACTTTAAAAGTATGTAATAACATTTGTTCTGGAAAATGACTTGTTCTTTACTCAAAACTAATGTTTGGAAAGAATTCAACACCCAAGAAAACCCCCTAGTTAAACACCTTATAAATTCATTTTTAACTTTTCATTTCCCATTATTTTTCAACCATGCCCTTGGTGCTCCTTACGTACCCAAAGGCAGACAGTCTATCCCACTGAGCTTGGGCACAGTAGGTGTACACTCTTGTCTTATGGTATTTTTAAGAATAGAAGCAATTCAGCAATACCATCATGATCTATTCTACACTATTCTTATGCTGCATAGAATACATTATGGCTTAATAGCGGCTTAATTACAGCTTAATAACCAACATATATAGGTTATATGGCCAGGGAGACATTTTTACCCAAAACTAATGTTTGGAATGGATTCAGCACCCCTGAAAACCCCTAGTTAGACACCCCCACAATTTCATTTTGGACTTTTAATTTTTGTTCATATTTTTCACCAAAGCAGTCTGTGCTCCATAACTTTGATTGGCTCTCCAGGATTTTCCCATGGGATTTGGACTTGCACTAATTGAGAGGTGATTCTAGACACCTATCAGAACACATTGGTGAAGAAAGCTATTGGTAGTAAATTTTTTCACAGATTGTCCAAAAATATTGCTAATTTTCCCTAACTAAAATAAACCTGAAACTGAATC
Source organism: Benthosema pterotum (assembly GCA_039105355.1). Classification (NCBI taxonomy): domain Eukaryota; kingdom Metazoa; phylum Chordata; class Actinopteri; order Myctophiformes; family Myctophidae; genus Benthosema; species Benthosema pterotum. Next base: position 46,108,552 of record CM076973.1, read on the forward strand.
TGAGATTGGCTACTAATGGATCCATGTTGATCCATTACTCTTGTGAGTAATGGACCCTCTTAAGTACTTAATACTTCAAGAATGTACACATTTAGAAAATGTGGAAGAATTGTTATTTTGACCAACATTTTGCACAACGTTGTAGTACAAAAACGTGAAAATGCTTGCTATTGGGCCCGAGAGATTAAACTCAACATCAAATGATGATCTGTGGCTAAAATGCAGAATAAATAGTAGGCCCTGGTATGTAAAAGTTTGAAAACCACTGTTCTAAATGAAGTACGGGCCGCACAAGCACAACATAACTATGAACAAAAGCATGACAAATTTGTGATGCGACATGAGCATGTAGTTCGGCACACCGACGTGCAACGTCAACATCTAGCTGAGTCTAACACTTAGGGAGAGCCAGCGAAATCATTTTGTGGCCGCAACTGCCGTTGTGGCCGTTCCGAAATCGTCGCAACCGTTCAAAAACGCAAAATGATTTCTCTCCTCCTGGACTTGTGTTCCACTTTACTCTGTGAACAGTGCAGAGGGCTAGTCGTCAAGTCACCGTTGTGCTGCAAAAACCCTCCTGTTATTATTTTTTTGTCGGATCTGCACTGACCTCCCTATAAAATCCTCAGGATGGAGACTTTAATTCCTGTGCTCTTCAACTTGACCATGAAGATCAGTTAATATTCCAAACAAGTTTGCAGTTGCCTTTTTATTTGAATAAGTGCTTTGCTCGCTTTAAACTCTGAGCGCCCAAATCATGTTTTTTAATCTACTCTGGATCTTGATCTTGTTTTGATCCGTGTGAGCACTTCTTTTTTTATCATCATCACTTTAGTTATCTCCACTGAGCACCTGGTTGACCAGTTGCAATTTTTAACTATTTTCTTTTAATGCATGCGATGAAATAAAACTAAAAAAAAAAAAAAAAAAAACCTAAGGTTCAGACTGAAACAGCTCTTCAAAAAGCCCCGATGAGGGTCTTCTTGTGCTGCACTGCTGGCGTTATTGGGCTGCTGTGATTCGGGAGGATTTGGGATTTCAGAGGCTAAAAGGGCCGGCGGCGTGTCATCAAAGCCCTCACAGCGAAACCTGTCACCCTGAAAAGAAGTCTGCAGAGTCTGGCACTTATAGCAGGCAGACACCGAGGATTCAGTACAAGAACAAAATAAAAGGAGCACGTAAACTTTGCATGCGTAACAAAACTTTGCACCGAGCAGCATACTTCTTGAAGACAAAGTGAAAACCTTTCCACACCAGTAAAGCTCCCAGTCTGCTCCACCAGACCACATGTCACCAGTAGTAATCCCGATTGCAGGGAAGCCGTAATAGCACAAAAACAAAGCTTCGGAAACCATCAGAGTGTGTCCCTGTTCCAAAGCCCTGTTGGGGTGTGTGGAACCTCACAGCTGAAGGGTGATGTTCTATAGGGCGCGGTGGAGTGTGTGTGTGTGTGTGTGTGTGTGTGTGTGTGTGTGTGTGTGTGTGTGTGTGTGTGTGTGTGTGTGTGTGTGTGTGTGTGTGTGTGTGTGTGTGTGTGCGCGCGTGCGTGTGTGTGTGTGTGTAGCTTATTATATACTGTATTATTATCATATGAAGGAATTCTCTTAACTTAAAGGGGAACTCCACCCATTTCCAACATTTTAATATGTCATTATTATACCTTAGAGATGTTGTGCGGTGATGATAAAAAAAGTTCCTCCAATTCTGTATTTCCTAAAAATGGAGGTCTGAAAAAAATCATTAACATGGTGAAATACATCTCATGACATCACCAAGGTGTATTTCACCATGCTAATGATTTTTCTTTCAGACCCCTTTTTTTGAAAATGGGTGGAATTCCCCTTTAATGAAACAAATGTTATGGTTTGGCCAATCACATGAACAAAATGATTCAACTAAACGTATCCTTTTAAACCATAATGTCAAGTTAAGCCACATACCTAATGAAAACAAACATAAACCAAACCCTTGTGACTAAAGTCAGAATCAAATACAAGCTCGCATCAAATAACTGAACCAATGAACAAACCAATGACACCAAGCCAAACTAACTCACCGCTGAGCGGAGTAAGGGCTAATACAAAGTTTAATGTGGTGCAGAGTAGCTGCTGTGCTGCTGGAAAACATTTCGGCCATCTTGCAATGAAGGGTGAAGATGGGAGTGGAGTGAGTGAGAACTGTCATGTGTGTGTGTGGGTTGCCAGGTTGGTGGGCTACACTGTCATATGAGTGGAGAGGTAAGCGGGTTGCCAGGTTGGCTGGGTTACATGTGTGTATCCAACATGAGATACTGACTCACCTTGTCGGCCATGATCATGGAGGATCCTCCGTGGACTCCCATGACAGGAAGCTGTGTCTGGACGGACAGGAAGTCCAGGATCTGAGCGATGGCCTCCTGGTCGGTGCCGTCGGCGAACACGAGGCCGTGGAGACGCGTGCGGGACACCAACTCACACACCTGGGAGGGACACAAGACACACATTAACTGCTGTCAGAGAGAGCTTGCCAATGTGCTACTTTTTGCTACTTTTGAATTTGACTCCTGAAAAAAATAACCATTCGCTACATACAAGGTTTCCACCCGACAGAGTCAATATACAATTTGGGGTTAGGAATGTAATAATAATCCTAATAATCCTAGCCTGGAGTTTTAGGCGTTTAGGGTTAGAAGTATGTAGAAGTAGAAGTATGCTTGAATTTTGTGGTAAAAACGTTAGGTTTAGGGTTCATGTTTTAGGTTTAGGAGTAGGGTTAGTGTTAGGGATGGACGCGCTAGGTTCATGTGGTTCCATTTGTACACTCTCAGAAAAAAAGGCCATAACAGAAAAATCATTAACGTGGTGAAACACAACTTGATTTCACCATGGTAATGATTTTTTTCAGGCCTCCATTTCTAGGAAACACAGAATGGAGAACCTTTTGGGAGAACAGGTAGATTGATGACAGAAAAAATGTTGAAAATGGGTTGAATTTGTTACATCTGGGAAAAAACTATCGTTAAGTGGGAGGAGGGAGGAAAGTCATACAGTAGAGATAGAGTTGCGGCATTGAGGGGTCAGAAACTCACGCTCGCTTTGCATGCTTGTCCCAATTTCTTGTCCCCTTTTTCAATAGAAGTCTATGTACAGGAGCCGCCAGTCGACTGACCCCATGAAGTTAATAGAGTTGTCACGACTCAATTAATAGATAAACACCAGCGACCATCTGACCCTTCCCCCCCTCAAAAAGCGACCACATTCATTGAATGTATCATCATAGCCGTGGTTATCACCTGCGTAATGACAGACTTGGGGTCGGTCTGGTTGATCCTGAGCGTCACCACGGAGAGGTCGAGGGCGTCGCTGGGGCGCGGCGGCGGTCGCAGGTCCTGGTCGGACACGGGACGCGTCTGTCCCAGGATGACGCCCACGCTGAGGCCCGGGGGCTTCTGGGTCGCCACGGGGGCTGTGATCTGGGCCAGCAGGAGGAGCACCCAGCCCACTGCACCCATCATAACCTGTACACACACACACACACACACACACACACACACACACACACACACACACACACACACACACACACACACACACACACACACACACACACACACACACACAGGTTTTGAGTCTAAGGAGATGATGGAAGAAGTACTCACATGTCCACCCCACTCAATCCTGACTGGAGGAAGGTCTCCTCTCATCCTGGTTGGACAAAAGGCTTTTATCCCAAAGCCCAAACTGAAACTAGGGAGTTTTGGCCCAGGCGCTCACTTGGAACATGGAGGATTAGCCAAAAAAGACAAAAAAAAAAAACTATATTTGAATAAAGTGAAATCACTTACTATACCTTAAAAAACAACAATAATAATAGTACTAATACAACTAAAGTTTTCAATCATTTATAGTGGTGTAAAAGTACAGCATTGATGTATTGACTTGATATTTGAGTAAGAGGTACTCTCCACCACAGCAGAGCAGAGTTTGCTCAAATCTGGGCTCCAACTGCTCCGTTATTAGAAGATAAAGTGATGCCTGTGGGCAGCGTATATACACAGAAAAAGTGCCTGCTGTAAATTAGATTAGATAACCCTGATATAAACAAAACAATTTGATTTAGCCCCAATGAGTGGGAGTGTGTGTTTAGGGGAGGTCTCTCAATACATATTATCAGTGCAAGAGGAACTGTCTGTAGGGATAAATGCGCACCAAGGTAGAAAAAAGAAATACTGTAGATATGACCAGACAAAAACAGCGCAATCTAAAAAACAAGCGTGCTGTTCCATCCGGCTGCATCTCTCTCCCCCCTGCCAGTTATCAGCCTCGACTCATCCGCGGAGATCTGACATAAGCAGATGAGCAGGAAAACGTGTGGTGAGAAGAAGAAGAAGAAGTGCCTAAGGCTGAACGAGAGGCAAAAAGAAATCCTCGACAACCTATTGCACAGTCCAAAAGTATACCACCGCGGGAGGAAGAAACCAGAACTCCATGAAGAAACCACCAATCCATCATCCATCACATACCGCCTATCCAAGTGTTGTTTGTGTGTTGTGGTCCCTGTTCCGTGCAGCACTTTGGAACATTCTTTTAGAACAGTGGTATATAAAAATGAATACATCTCATTATTATTATCTTTTTAGAAGTAGAAAAGAAAGGAAACAATTATTTCCTCATGCCGGAACCCAAACTAATCGGTTTTACAAGCTCACATTGTGTCGCAACGTGCCGTGTTCTTTTTTTTTTTTTTGAAAATGCTTATTAAGTTTGAAATGAAATTTGAGAATTGTGGGTCACACACACACACACACACACACACACACACACACACACACACACACACACACACACACACACACACACACACAGTATATATAGTAGCAGGAATGTACTGTAGTTGGGGGTTAAGCCAGCAACTCCTTGTGTCTCTGTCCGTGGTGCTAAACGTTTCTTTTTTCCGTTTTTTAGAACTTTTTGAGCTTTTTCCCATTGTTGACAAATGAACAGTGGTTTGACAGGAAAGGAGGGAAGAAATGGGGGCATGCGGCAAAGGCCGTTGGCATTAGGAGTTGAACCCGCTGTGTCTCAATGCCCACCATTGAGATGACTGCTAGGGCTGAAACAACTCCGTGCCACTGTGTGTTTCCAAGGTATGGTCAGTGTTGTGCTCCACCTCAGTAATAACATCTAACCATGGTCTAGCGCAGCTAACAGTGCAAAATAGCGATAGACACCTGCATTCTGGACAATAAGCCTCTCTCCAAACAACTGAGAAAGAAAATCCTGTAGAGTTAGATGATACAGTGGATTCAAAACATTAGTATGATCGTTTTGAGGCATAAGTCAACACAGGTTGCAGCCTGTCATGGACCTTGCCACAGACGCCAGACAAAAGTCTTTCCCGGCCTGGCCCCCAAATGACCGGGATCTTTCACACTGGATATTACACCCTATGCTTCCAACTTCTAAATACTTACTCCCTGATGCTATCCATTCCGCTACACCACCATCTGCTTTTGTCCCTCTATCTCCCTACCTCCTGCACCTTTACTTTATTTAAACGTTTGTTCTGGCTTGCCGGCAAGCCTCAATTGTTCCAGATTCCAAGCTGGCACAATTGCGGCAATCAAGGTTAATGTCTCCATCTGCTTTGGGACCGTCCTTCCTGCTGCACACAATCACTCTGGTTAGAGAAGGAAAAATCTCTGATGTCAGAGCTTTCCCCTCTATGTCTCCTAGCATGCCTGCTGGCCAGAGTAAACAACCGAATATTTATGGACTTTCACTGGAGTTCTAGACATTGTGTTGTTCATATAAACTAGTAACTACTGGTTTTCAATGAGTGATCCGGGGACCACCAGTGGTCCGTGAGAGAGTTCCAGGTGGTCCTCAGGCTAAATGATGGAAAGTTGGTTAACCAGATGTAACTCTTTGAGAGTGTTAAAATAAAACCAAATGGTCCCGCTGGTTTCATTTTACACTCTCAAGAGTTAAAATATTCATCATGTGATTTAGCCCAAATCTACACAACTCATTTTGATCTGTGTGTTTGACTTTTTTGTTTCCCAAATTAATCCTGGAATTGTAGACAAAAACAAAATAAATCTCTAGTTTTTGGGTCTGTGGGGCTAAAATGTCATCAAATGGTGGTCCGTGGCTCAAATTCTGAATACTGTAGTGGGCCCTGGTAACAAAAGGTTGAAAACCACTGATAAACTAAAGCAGTGGTTCTCAGAATGGGGGAGGCAGGGGGACTCCCAGGGGTGTTGGGGAGTTTCGAAGGGACTCCACCCCCCACAGGAATTTGTTATTATAATGTAGCATCAGAAATGATTTTCACCTCTTTAACTGTAGTTTACTTATACTGATACTTTAAAATACCAGGTGTGCTACAATGATTTCTTTCTTCTTTTCTTCTACCAGGCACTAGCCTTCTTCTCCGTGGGTTCCTGGCTGGAAGAATACCTAAACTTAACTTGTTGGGCAGCCAGACAGTTCAAAGAATGTCTGCTGAGATGGTCCTTCTTTTATCGTCATGCAGTGAGAAGTTCAGTCACACAGTCTCACTTAGAGCAGAGATGCTGCTTCTTGCGTCACATTTTCACCATCTTCAAAAATGTCAGACCTACCAGTTCATCGCGCACCACTCTGTGGCACGCTATGAGCTTCAATAACTAAAGTTAATGATAAGTAATGCTAATTAATGCTAACTAATGCTAATAATGTAGTAATGCTAATGCTAAGTATTGTTAATGACGTAAGTAATGCAAATGCTAAGTGATGTTAATAATGCTATTATGCTAAGTAATGCTATTAATGTTAATGATGCAAGTAGTAGGAAGTAAGTAATGCTTAATGCTAAGTATTTCCAATGCAAAGTATTGTTAATGATGATAATAACGATAAGAAATGCTAATAATGCTATGTAATGCTAATAACAGTTAGAACACCAAAAGATGTGCCAAACAATTATGAGTTAAGGGACATCGAGAATGTAAGTGTCCCCTCCCCAGGGGGGGTCCTCGCTACATGTCCCACTGGGAAGAGACCACGTGGCAGACCAAGGACCAGATGGGGGGGATTGTACCTTCAAACTGGCCTGAGAATGCCTCAACAATCCCCCCTGAAGTTAGAAATGCTGAAGATGGATGGATGGATGGGTTCATGGTTCTTCTGAAGTGTCAAACTTACACAACACCTCCTTCTCCTCCTCCCCCTGACAATAGTGAAAATTGTGCATATCTGATCTCCTCCGTCATATAATCCAGCATAATGAGGCCGGTCATTAACTCAGTGCTTCGCCATGCGCCCACTCACCCTCCCACACATGTGTGCCCGCTGCCCCCATGCCCACAGAACTAGCCTCCAGCGCCTGCACTACAACTTAACATATGCTGCTAAACACACACACACACACAAACACACACACACACACACACACACACACACACACACACACACACACACACACACACACACACACACACACACACACACACACACACACACACACACACACACACACACACACTACTGCTGTCCCAGGAAATTATCTCGCACCGGGCCGAACTGATGAGACAGGGTGCTAAATTTCCCTTGGAGTTAGCAGCCGAGCTCAAAACGCACAACTCAAAACACATTCACCGCCGTCTGCCGTCGGCATGGAGCGCAGAATAGAACCCCGGCGGCACGCGGAATTAGATATGGCGTCAGCATGAGGAGGAGAAGTACAGGTCAGTGAATGCGGATGCAATTAAGTTTGCATTTTGCGCTTAAATGTCTAGTTCCGCTGACTGCTGGAGTTTGTTTCCAAAACAGAGCTGATTCACTGTGCAGGTTATCAGGTCAACGGCGTTATCGCGATGACGGTAACATGAATCTGTCTCTCACTCACTCACTCACTCACTCACTCACTCACTCACTCACTCACTCACTCACTCACTCACTCACGCAATATAATGTACATCATACTACAGTACAGTACAAGTAGTACACAGTGTTGGGAATATTACTTTACCTTGTTAATATATTACTTATTAATTATTACCTTCATTTTAAAGCAATATATTATATTACAATGTTACTGTCTGAGCAAGTGTAATATATTAATATTACTATTACATATTACTTTAAACAACTTTTTTACAAAATACATAATTAAATATTTAGTGTCACTATTAATCAAATATTGAGTAGGCCAGTGGCACCTACAATAAAGCAAGCACACTTGGCTATCTGAAAAGTCACTCCAGAATAAATAATTTGATGACAAATGATAGAAAATAATTGTTTAACTTCTGCAGTTGTCAAGATAATATCACAAGAACATTTTCAACGAAACAGATTGACAGAAAGTAATATTGAAAGTAATGCAGTAATGCAGAAAGAAAAGTATAATTAGATTTTTTTTGTTAAGTAATATATTCATATTACTGCATGTTACTGCATTTTGGTAATATATTATGTAATATATTAAGTTAAAACGTAGTGCACATGTCCCAACACTGGTAGTACATGACCACAATAAGTACTTCTAGCAAATATCAAGTTTACAAATCCAATATGTTTTGGGGTCTCTCTGCTTCTCTTTCTCAGCCAAGGGGTCCTTAGCCCTGAAAAACATCGTAGATGCCTGCTCTAGACACCGTAAATTGGACGTGAATGGCTAATGTTCCCATTAGAATATGGATGCCTGGGTTAAAGTACTGTAGTTTACATTTAATGTCAATCGTATGGTGCTATGGAAACCTGCCTGGGTTGTTCTCAGCCATCTCTCTCTCTCTCTTCCTCCCTTGCAACCTAGTATCTGGAGGAAAGAGTTCAGTTAGATTATTACTCCTGTTGGTCCGCTTGGGCTTAACGTGTCAAAAGCAGATTTACATCATCATATTGCCCCATGCGCCTGGAGAGTGCAATTTGCACTTTAAGCTGCATGGAATTAACGTCTGATTCACTCGAAGGCAACAGCTAATTGCCCGCTCAGCGAATGCGGACGCCTTCTGGCCACATTTCTATATACGTTTCAATACAACCTTTAAAATGTGCAGTGAACTGGTGGAATATATGAAGCCTGTAATCAGTGCGAGATTAATGAGAAAAGCTTGATGATATGCATATATGATAATATGCGCCAAAGCCATATTGGAAGCTAAGAAATGGGCTAGTTCCATACAGGCCCGGATATAACATTTCCCAATTGGGGGGTAGTGGGCAGGCGAAAATGGTATGAGGGCGGCTTACCCATACCAGTTTCGGTTACAGGAATTATATTAGGCAATTAAGCATCAATTATAGCATCAGTTGTTGAAGTTGCAACAGACTATGCATAATCTATAACTATGAACATAATTATGCATAAAGCTAAAGGTCTGAGAGAGTTTACTGTTTTGAATGATGAAAACATGTTGTGTTAGTGGTGCGACAATTGTAGTTAGTAGCAGTAGTAGTGTTTCAAATCATTTGAATTATCTTTTGGGTTGTTTTGAAAACCATCGTGTTTGGTTGGGCAATCAGGGCATTTAGGGGGGCATTGCCCCCCACCCCGTATGCCCATGCCTAGATCCTGCCCTGGTTGCATACCTCCATCACAGTTCTGTTTTTTTCTTTACTCTTTAGTTTGTTTGTTTTTGTTTCTCCCTGCTGTTAATAAAGGCTCTGTTCTGGTCTAGCAGTGCTGATATTGCATGCTTACCCAGTGGAAACACTCTGCCACACCACAACACTCTCCTGACTAATCAAATATATCCTCCATCCACATATCCGGCCAGCAGCAGTTACTCAAACTATACGCTTCAAAAGGTCAAACACTCTCGCCAATCTAACAATCCAGGCAGGCATCTTACAACCAAACCGCTGCTCCCACATTCAACTGCATTGCGGTGCTCTTCCATATCAGGGTTTTTATAGACAACTAAAATAGTTAACTAAAGTTAACTAAAAACTAAAGTTAACTAACTAGTTAACTAAAACTAAAGTTAGTACCAATAATATCAGTTGTGTTGTTGAAGTTGCAACAGACATGGAGCATGCATAAAGCTAAAGCTCTGACTCAAAGAGTTTTCTGTTTTCAATGATGAAATGCTGTTGGTTTAGTGGTGCCACAGTTGCTGTTAGTTAGTAGCATAGCGTTTCAAATCATTTTAATTATAAGCACTTTAAGTTGAACTATCTTTGAAATTTGGGTTGTTTTGCATGCCATCATGTTTGGTGGGGCAGTCTGGGCATTGCCCCCCCATGTACATGCCTAGATCTGCCCCTGCAGTAGCCCAAGGCCATTGCGTGCTTGTGTAGAGGAATAAACACATCGCTGAAGTTTGTTCTATCCCAAGACTGAAAGGAGGACTAGTTATCTTTCATATACAGCACATTTCATATACAGAACTCTCAAGTGTACAAATGGACCCGTACGGGAGGGCCTTTTGGAAGCAGGGTGACCCCTGAAATTAGTCTTCATTAGTGTCTTTGGTAACATAACAAAGAGGCTCCGATTTCGTTCCAATATGGAGGCTGTCTGTGCATATAGAGCCCATCTGCAGCAGCCACAGTTGCGTAATGTAAGAAATGTCACTAATTAAGGCTGTGTTCCATAATAGTGTATTGTGTAGCGAGATTTACAAACCGTGAAATGTATATTAATTCTACTTAAGTTTTATTAAATCTTGTAGAACACTGTCTACATTAATTATCTTCCAGTTCATTTAGTTGTGACTGTGGATGACTTCACCCCATGGGCTGCTTGTACTTGTGCTCTGCTGCTACTCTCTGTGTCAGCAGGATCTGTTTCACACCAATGTTCTTATTTAACTTTTATCGCGCTGTCACTAAGTATAGCAAAGGAATGACCGTTTTTAATAAAGGCTGTCTATAAGAGGTGTCCAAGATGACGCCTCAGGAGGCCGGAATTTGAGAGAGAAATAAGCATCCACTGTACGGAAAATAAATACAGCGACGGTGGGCAATATGAGCGCACACCATCGCACGGCACACACAGTATGCACACTAGCTAATTGAACTAATAGAAACTAATAGATGGACACATAATTGTTTAAACCCATTAACACGTGAAACAATGTTTTGAGAAAAAAAAAATCCCAAATGTCGAATGCATCACAAATTGTTATGAGCATGTACATGTACATAGACTGATTTCTGATCTAGAAAGAAATCGACAAATGCATATTTAAAAAAAAATACAATCTTACATGGATTTCCTGGCCCTAATATAAGATTGGGGGTCTAAGATAGGGGGAAACAAGCCCAAATAAGCATCTACCCTTTAGAATCAAGCCCCAGATCCACAACACACAACTACAAGCAACTTTACAAGCAACAATCATGCTGCACACCGACCAGCTTTGTTATGTATGTGTCTATGCAGTTTTCAAAGTGTCTTTTTGTATTCTTTCTGTAGGCTATAAGATGAAAGCTGTCAAATATGACATAGCTAAAAACAAACCCTTCTTCATAACACAACAGCTGTGGATTTTGGCTAACACAAAAGCAGTGAAGCACGTGTAGTGGGGGGGAGAGAGAGAGAGAGAGAGAGAGAGAGAGAGAGAGAGAGAGAGAGAGAGAGAGAGAGAGAGAGAGAGAGAGAGAGAGAGAGAGAGAGAGAGAGAGAGAGAGAGAGAGAGAGAGAGAGAGCTTTTGGAAAAGCTGAAAGAAGCCTTAGTTTGCATTGAATCATTTTCACCCAACTGCCACCCAACTCGAAATGTTCATTTAGCGGAATAAAAGTAACAAAATCCTTGTTTTTGTCCATAGTCCATAGTGTCCATAGTGAAGCAGCAGCAGCAGCAATGGTTTCTGAAAAGTTTATCTGTGGGAGTCTAGGAGAAAAGATCAGGTGACGGCTGCTTGTTGATGTTGATCAAAACATTGCTAGGTGTACCAGGGCCCTTAGTGTTGGTCTCAGTGTTGGTAGGTTCCCTGAACACATACCCACAGTTGGTTTGCTCCCTACTATGGAACCAGCAGTCAATTATCCATCAAACCCCCACAATCGCACAATATAACTCAAACAACATAACTCTGCAATTAAAAAGGGTTGGGAAATGATTCCACCCACCCTGGAAGGATCAGCTCTACCACAGTGCATGGTGTTCATGTTAGTAAACATGTTAGCACCAACAAGTATGCAGCATTAGCCATAGAGTAATAAAATATAGAGGGTGAACTCGAGCGATATACAGTTTATGTTACTTGTAGTTGACATGAAAAAAAACTGTTATAAAATCTGTTATAAAAATCTGTTATAGGTCTATATGTGGTGGGGGACTAGGAGGACAGGTTAATTTATCCATATAGTTTGTTATTAACCCATTAAAACTGGAAAAGGCATTTACATTTTTGCGTTGGCTATGGGAAAATACTAAAATAGCAACAAGCTCATGGTATGTTGCTTTTATATATAATGTATATTGAATGTGTGAGAACTAAGACTTAGAAGGCTTTTGTAGAATTGGCCTGAGGCATTTATGTGTTTTATAGACTCATGTTGACCTACTTCTGGTCTCAAAGTCGCACGCACCTATACAGCATGATACACAGCGGCAAAGAGTGAACTGTGCCTTCAGAACTCCCAGCACTGACACTCCTACCCCCATCTTTTAACCCCCCCTCCCCTCCCTTTATTTGAAATCGCATGAGAATGGTGCAATCTGGTGGAATCTGAGAGCAAAATTAGGAGGGAAGAACTTTTAGTGAAAGCTCTATTTAATTAAAGATGGAGTGCTGTGGTTTTTTTCTACCCTAAAACACAATCATCAGGTATTATCGTTATATGAATAGTAAGATTTTTTTTTTTTTTTATAAGTTTATAGTGTTTGTTAAACTGTTATTTTTTATAATTCCACCCTACCAGTTCATTAAGTATGCCTGGTGTGCCTGGTGGGTGGTGATGTGTGGAGATCCTGAACTGAAGCCACACCCACAGCTTAAGTTGCATGATAAAGGGGGAGAAGTTGGGGGAGGGGCTGAACATGTGATGTCACTATATTGCAGTTTTTTTCATTGGCAAGTTTGACTGGAAAGGTTCAGCCCCCAGAAAGAAACCCTAAATACAAAGGGAAGACATCATTGCATCACCACACAAACTTTTGGGCCTATGGAATTTAGAAAAGGACAACAGAAATATGGTTAAAAGTGCTTCTCAACCAAGCAGAACCACCTCAGAAAATATAATATTTTTGTACCAACATTATGTTTCTATAAAAATCCTGGCAGTCTGAGTAGGATGGCAGATTTTGTAGCATGGGGCTACATGTCCAACAAGTATGCAAAATAAATTCCAAAATGTTACACAAATAAAAATCAAAGCATTGTCTATTACCATTATTAGAGTCTTTGGTATGACCCGGTCGGGAATCGAACCACGGCCTCCCAGTCTGAGCTGGTTAGCCTTGTTGTCACAAATCAGAAAAAAAAACATGTAATGGTATGGTCTCAGGATCCATATGGAGATGGCGTGACTCCAGGGTGGATCTGGAACTTAACGTGGCCGCGCCTGTGACGTCACTCAAGTCATTTGATTTGATTTATTCATTAGATCCCCATTAGCTTATAACGTATGGCTACGGTGGCTATACTCTTCCCAAGGTCTCCTCCAGTCTTTCGTCTGTGTCACATCTATGATGCATGATTCAAACGTGGACAGGGACTCAAGACCAATCACTAACCAATTACTAATTTAAAAAAAATAGTGAAAATTTATGGCCGATCTACATCTAGGCATTCCAGGCATGAGGCCAAGAAAAGTCTGAAGAGGTGTCCATCAGTCCAGCGACTCCAAGATTAAATTCATTACAGACAGGCAGACAGACAGGTTTTCTTGTTTCTCCTCTCTGAGGAGTCCCTGCCACAGAAAGGGTATTGATCATCATAATGATCCCTGCGGGGAAATTACTTTTTAATTTTGACCCCGGCAGTATAAGCTATAGCTGCTCTAAATGAACGCATGGGGGAGCAATTAGGGTTTCTGTCAGTGCCTTGCTCACTACACACCTCACCAAAGCCTGGCAGAGCCGCTGGAATCAGAAAGGGAACCTCCAATTATTCCCACATGTTAAGCTCTACCTTCTGCCAGCTCTAAATGTCATACCCAGTGGCGGACAGAGTATCGCCAGTACTTTTGTCAAATGGTATCGCTGTCGGGCATGAATCCCCTTATCTCCACATTAGAATCTGTTCCCTGTAGATGAATGTCATGCTTGATCATACTGCAGCAGCGCGTTTCAGTGTTGCCAACTGCCAACATGCACTGGAATGTGCTAGAGTAGGGGTTTACTTTTCATCCTTTTTGACTCCAGGGACTGCCATTTATTCAGCATTTAAGCCACGGACCACCATTTGATTGCATTTTCACACCAAAGACCTAAAACTAAACCTCTCTTGGTTTTGTCCACAATTCTAGGCTGGATTGCCAACAAAACAGTGTAAACTTCTTAATTAAATGGTGCTAATTCAGATGGTGGATATTTTAAATCTTGAGAGTGTAAAAATGAAACCAAATGGACCCACAAGGGTCCATTTGGTTTCATTTTTACATTCTCAAGAGTTACATCTGGTTAACCATGCTTTCCATCATTTAGCCTGGGGACCACCTGAAACTCTCTCAAGGACCACTGGTGGTCCCCCCTGTTGAAAACCCCTGTGCTAGGGCAGTGGTTTTCAACCATTTTCATACCAGGGCCCACTATTTATTCTGCATTTTAGCCACGGCCCACTATTTGATGTTGACTTTAGTGTCTCTAAAGTCTAATTTTGGAGAAATAACTGGTAAAACGTTGGTCAAAATAGCAATTCTTCTACCTTTTCTAAACATGTAGATTCTTGAAAATGAAGTAATTCGGATGTTTAACCATAATTTAACCCGTTAGAGTGTACAATGAAACCAAATTTTCATTTTACTCTCTCAAGAGTTAGAGATCTATAAGGGTCCATTAGGCAATGGTCCTTTCTAGGAAGGAAGAAGGGCTCTATCATAGGAGGAAAAATGGTGAAAAATGAGGGTTTTATCTCTGGTGCCTGTCAATCAATTTCGCCCCAACTCACCAGCCAAAAAAAATTATATATATATATATTATATATATATATATATATATATATATATATATATATATATTATATATATATATATATATATATATATATATATATATATATATATATATACACACACTCAACAAAAATATAAACGCAACACTTTTGTTTTTGCTGGTATGCGCTGTCGAAATGGTATTAATGTAGTAATATAGTGTTATTACCATTTTTACAGTGTGTAACAGTTCCCACTAATATCCAGCAACTTCACATAGCCATTGAAGAGGAGTGGAGCAACATTCCACAGGCCACAATTGACAATCTGATAAATTCTATGCGAAGAATATGTGTTGCACTGCATGAGGCAAATGGTGGTCGCACCAGATACTGACTGGTTCGGAGGCCCATACGCCCAATAAGGCAAAAGAAAATTGCACATTTAAGGGTGTCTTTTTGTTGTGGAGAGTCTGAGGTACACCTGTGCGCTAATCATGATATCACACCTGCATCTTGATGTGGCACACCTGTGAGGTGGGATGGATTATCTTAACAAAGCAGAAGTGCTCAATATCACACATTTAGGCAGATTTGTGAACAGTGTTTGAGAGAAATGGTTATATTGTATATCTGGAATGAATTTTAGGGCTTTAAGTCCATCCCCTGAAAAATGGGAGCAAAAACAAAAGTGTTGCGTTTATATTTTTGTTGAGTGTATAATGCAACACTGTTTTTGAATTTGAATCCTAACAGTTTTGGGCATGAGGATATGATTTTTTTCTTGTCTTTGTTTTCCTGTTTTTGTGGTAGTGAGAATTTCTTACAGTAAAGGGGCAAAACATCTTTGGAAAAACCAAAGGTACGTCTTGCCCTAGCCCCTGTTAGAAGAGTAGGACCAGTATCACAATATGGACATGTCTCAGAAAGGTCTAATTTTGAATATTTCCGGCTGTTATGAGGCCTTATATGAAAGTAAAAATGTTTGAACTGATGTTTCCCCCCAGCTGAGACAGGCTTGGACAGAGGATGTGGACAGCAGCTGGATGCATGGCAGCGTTTATGCCAGAGCAGATTCAAGGTCATCATTGGAGTTCTTAGGGTAATTATCGCCCTGACTGCTGCTTAATCTACATTTTGATTATTTCTGAACTCTCTGGGCGCGTGTCTCAGAGAGAGCTATCAGCGATGTGTCTCTGTCGCGCGCTGCAGCGTTTGTACCGCCGTCGCTCTGCAGGGCACTTTAATAAGGCCCTGCCTGCACTCCATTTGCATCAGCTTTTTAAGAGGAGGAGAAATATGAGTAAAAAGCCAACAGACTGGTGCAATCAGCCGTGCTTATCGTCAGTGGTGAAAAAATAACCTATTACTGTAGAGTAATAGGTTACTTAAAGGGAGATCCACCCATTTTCAATTCCCCTGTAAGTACATTTTGATAACACCACTCTGGTACTTTCTTAACTCAAGTAAATGTTGAATTCCCGAGTAGAATCTCTATAGTGCAGAATTAATACTTTTACTTAAGTGAAACGAATCCTTTCTTTCCACCACAGCTTATCAAACAGTATGTATATCACCTGCCCTTAATGTGTGTGATCCGGCTTGTAACATGTAAATAGAGAAAAAAGGGTGAAACGCAATTTGCGACGACACACACAAAATGTGCTTAAGAACATGACAAGCAAACTGCATTCCCAGGCTGGTGGTGGAGGAGCACCTGTTTGGTAATTACCATACGTTTCTAGGTGCACACAGGGTGTGTGTGTGTGTGTGTGTGTGTGTGTGTGTGTGTGTGTGTGTGTGTGTGTGTGTGTGTGTGTGTGTGTGTGTGTGTGTGTGTGTGTGTGTCTTCTGAGGTGAGACGAAGAAGGCTTAGCGAAATCTGTCCTCTCCGTGTCACTTTAAGCTCCCGCTTATGTATCTACCGGCTAAGAACCAACTGATCCACTTTAATAAAGCCCTATTTCGAAAAACAGCACAAAAATAGCCGATCTACAAGCTTGTGCACACGGTAGGCAGATCTGTTTGCGTTCAATGCTGTGTTATACGCTGTCTTGTGATCGAGAAGGTTAATTCACAAAAAAAAAACACAAAAAAAAGGTTAATTATGGCGGTTTCTGCCAGTCAGTGACGACGGCATGCCACCAAACACGATGGCATGCAAAACAACCCAAGATATTTCAAAAGTGCCTATATTTAAATGTATTTCAGGGGTTGACACTAAGGTCTCGGAGGCACTTGCCCATCGGGCAAGTGCAAGTCAGGTTCTACTTGCCCTCAGCTCATGGTCACTTGCCCCCTAAAATATATAGGGGGCAAGTAAATATACATTTCAGCACCACGGACAGAGTCACTACAGCTACCATAACAGAAAGCTCATTTCAGCACCACGGACAGAGTCACTACAGCTACCATAACAGAAAGCTCATTTCAGCACCAAGGACAGAGTCACTACAGCTACCATAACAGAAAGCTCATTTCAGCACCACGGACAGAGTAACAGAAAGCTCATTTCAGCACCACGGACAGAGTCACTCCAGCTACCATAACAGAAAGCTCATTTCAGCACCACGGACAGAGTCTCTGCAGACAGGTTCTACTTGCCCTCAGCTCATGGTCACTTGCCCCCTAAAATATATTGTAAATTTTGCAGATGTAACTCTTGAGAACGTAAAAATGAAACCAAATGGACCCGCATTTTTAGGCTCTCAAGAGTTAAAATTCATCATCTTAATTACCCCAGGTCTACACAACTAGAGAATGTAGAAGATTAATGGTCATTTTGATGTGAATGTTAATTTGCCTGTTTTGTTTCCCAAATCCAGCCTGGAATTGTGGATAGCTAGAAAGCAGGGAAAGACACAGAGGCAGAGTGCAATGACTGCCTTCAAGACAAATTTATCTTGTGTTGTGTTATAGTGCACTAAGTTGCACACTTGCCCGATCGGGCAACCAGGTAGCAGTCTTCACTTGCCCCACCATTTTTTTTTACTTGCCCCGGGCAAGCGGGCAAGTGTTAATGTCAAGCTCTGTATTTGAAACACTACTACTGCTACTAACTAACTACATATCACTGATGCTTATTTGCAGTGTTGTTTGTTTGAGAATATTTTGACTTAGTCTTAGTCTTAGTCTTTTGAGTAATACACATTTAGTCTTTTAGTCCCATTTAGTCTTCTGAAATTCATTTTTTTAGTCTTAGTCTAGTCGACGAAATATCAACATTGATTTAGTCTTAGTCTCAGTCTTAGTCTTTATTTAGTCTTAGTCTTTTTTTAGTCTTAGTCTTTCAGTCTTAGTCTTAGTAGTTTAGTCTTACATACACATGCATTGTAGTTTTATATATGTTATACAGATTTATAGTTTTTAGTATGAAAGATGTGTCGTTTTATTTCTTTGTATAAAATTACTGCATTAGTAATAAGTCCCTTTCCTGAAAACGTATGCAATCTATACTGCAGATATGTTCACATACTTTAAAAAGAACGAAAAAATAAATAAATAAATAAGTTTAAAAATGTTTCCTATTTCCATTAGTCTTAGGTTATGATTTAGTCTTCGTCTTAGTCTTTTGAAAACACACACCTTTTAGTCCCAATTAGTCTTTTGAAATTAATTTTTGTTAGTCTAGTCTTAGTCGACTAAATATCAAAAACCTTAGTCGACTTAGTCTTTAGTCTTAGTCTTAGTCGACAAAAACAACACTGCTTATTTGCCTAATAAAAGCCCTCTAACCGAAAATGGTATGCCATAGTATGCCATGCCATTTTCTCCTGCCCCCCCCCCCCTCCAAATGGGAAATGTTACTTCCGCCCCTGCAGCCAAACATAATACAGCAGCTATGCACACTAAAAACATGGGGATTTTGTAATTGCACCTCATCACCGTGTTACAATATAATAATCATGGTTCTCTCGCGTCTTTATTCTCTATAATTCCCGGCGATGAAGGAAATTAGCCCTTCCCCCCAGAGGTGGAGACTAACATCGTGAATAAATTGTCATGTGGAGAAACAATTTGGATCACTGAACTCAATGGAGCCATCAGGACACACTTCAAATCCCGCCACTTCAAAGTAGGAGTTATGCGGTTCATGTAGAATGTTATTTGAAGAGGTTTGCCTAGTAATTGCCTCAGTTTTGATGTTTCAATATTCCTTAGTGGATGTGGTTAAACTATTGTGAATACGTATTGATCGGAGTGCTGTCTTTTCCAATACTAATGTGACCGGTGATGTATTTTTGTTATTCGGATGGAGTTTATTGAACGAGGTTACTGATTTAATGTCATGAATGCATTTTGATGTATTTGGTTTCTCTGGTATATTGATTACATGTAGCCCACTGACCCCTTCTCCATGCTGTCAGCCTGTGTGCTGAGGATCAGGGGCGGATGTAACATTTCCCAATCGGGGGGGGGGGGGGGGGGGCAGGAGAAAATGGAAGCCGCACCCATACCATTTCTGGTTACAGGACTTTTATTAGGAAAGTAAAGCATTAATAACATAAGTTGTTGTTGAATTTGCAACAGACATGCAGCACGCACAAAGCTAAATGTCTGTGTGAATGCGTCCGTTCGATGAGGGCTGGGTTGACAGAAAATGACAAACCAAAAAGAATTTATGCGAAGTTGTATTTTTCTTCCAAATTAAAGTTTAAAAAATGATTTCAAAGTTCAAAAGTATTCCAAATAATAATAATGTTCCAAAAAAATAATTCCAAAAATAATTATCTCAAAACAAAATGAAAATAACAAACTTACATTGTCTCTAGACAAGCATGCTATAAGTTGGTTGAATCAATGTTTCACCAGTGGGACAGCGCTAGTGATGGCCGTGTGAAACTGAAGCTCCGACACAAGCTCCGAACCCCGCCTTCATTTGCATATGAACCACTGCTCCGAAGCTTGCTTCACTCAGGAAAAAGTCACGTGACCAGTGACGTTCGAAGCAGTAACTGTTTCATTTCCTCATACCGGTTCGATCATGGTTCCAAGGATCAGAGCCATCTAGTAGAAGAGTTGCGACATTGAGGGGTCAGAAACCAAGCGCTCGAATGCTGTTCATGCAGCCCGAATAGGGACAACCTACGTTTTCATTCATGATTACGTCGGTTGTACTAACACTACAACACGATCTAAAATAAAGCGATTCAAGATAACGCTGGACTATTGCCAATGTCTTTCTACCTACTTCAGGTCCAGGACTTGTTGTCCCCATTCTCTATTCAAGTCTAAGTAGAAGATCCTCCATTGAATGGCCCTATGAAGTGGACCGAGTTGTCGTAACTCTGTCTATACTCTGCCGCTGCCACGGATCAGCTTTCACAACGACAGAAGCCCTGTCCAAATAATACTTCAGTGGCATCTGCGTAGCGTGCGGGACTCGTAAACGGGAGGTCGCGGGTTCGAATCAGGGTTGAGGTGCTGTAATCAGCTGATACAATAGAATATGCAGTGACTCCTTTGTATTGTTTACTAAATGCAATTGAATGATTGCGTTTAATAAACATTGTAACTATTTTTAAAGTTATATATATATCATGTGGGTTTTATATGATATCATCATGACGGATGATAGTATTAATTTCTTACACTCCAGATAAAAAAAAAAAACAGATGACCAGAGCCATGGGGATAAACCTCATATGTAATCAACAAGTGTATTTCTATTATCAAATCTGATAATATTTAGCCTACTATTGTTTTACCGTGTCATGTATTGAGTGTTTCACTGTTTCAAATGCTAGAAATGCATTCTAGCATTTCACCAGCAGATGTCCCTATCATGACTGAACCACTGCTTCAAAGCTTCGTACCTTTTTGAACCAATCGGTTTCAAATTGTGCAAAGCTTCATAAAAGCTTCAACTGCCCATCACTAGTGGGACAGCGCTCCCAACTTCTGTGTCCTCTCCCTTTGCTGTCTGCCACTATAATGAGCCTCCTAGGAGGAAAAGATGGCCTCTCTGCAGAGGCCTCTACCATGTTGCCTACAGACAGGTAAACTCAGTATTGTACATCTACGCATCTACGCATGTCACATGGATCACATTTCTTATTTACACAAACCAGTTACCAATATAAAGAACTGAATTGATTATTGAATCACCAGGCCTGAAAAAATAAATATTATACTATAACACTGGTCAAGAACCAAACCTATGCACCCCTCTACCCTCTGTTGAGGTGGTGCAGTCCAAATTGGGTGCATCCCCTATAAAAGGGAGACTGCAGTCCCTGTGTACTCTTTTCAATGACTGCGGACAGGTAAGTGTGAGTGGAAATGTTTGATTAGAATGTTGCTGAACTGTTGCTGAGAATACACTTTGAACAATTAATGATTGGTGTGGCTGTTTTAAATTGGTGGAAGTGTGTGTGTGTATAAAGCAAAGCACTGTTTGTTAGCCCAGCCGGCTTGGGCAGCAAACAGTCTTTCTCTGTGGGGTCTAGTTTTTAGTATTAGGGTTAGGGTTCTAATGAGCTCTATGAAATGATACAGATAAATGAAGTACTGATATGCAAATGTAATGAAATGTATATATTGAAAAGAATTAACATGAAATGTGAACATTAATGAAATCTGGACAATGAAATGAAAGCAAACTGAACATAAAGGGAACTTAAATGAAATGGTGAGACAATAGGTAATCCCGCTCACATTCTGACTCAGAGTTTTCTGTTTTCAATGATGAAATGCTGTTGGTTTAGTGGTGCCACAACTGTAGTTTGTTAGTGGCAGTGTAGTAGTGTTTCAAATACTTTTAAATATAGGCACTGAAATATCTTAAGTTGTTTTGCATGCCATCATGTTAGGTGGGGGCAGTCTGGGCATTTAGGGGGGGCACTGCCTCCCCATGCCCATGCCTAGATCCGCCCCTACTGAGGATGCCTTTGTTGTCCGGCAGGAAGCTCTTATTATGTCCATATTTTATCTCCCTCTGGGGGGAAATCAAAAGTGGAAGAGCCAATCAGTGTCTGCCCCCCAGGTGCTACGATGGAGTCTGTAAGCCAGACCACTCTGCATGATATACTGTATGCATGACAATGTGATGTTCACACGACCGGTATGGTTTGCCAGACTAGGCTTAATGTTTTTATTTAAATCGGTGGTTTTTCAACCTTTTTCATACCAGGGCCCACACTATTCATTCTGCAATTGGGCTACGGAGGAGAACCATTTGATGTTGAGTTTAGTCTCTTGGATTTTCAAGATGGTGTCCACAATTTAGTAGAGAGATAATTGGCAAAATGTCGGTCAAAAATAACAATTTCTCTACATTTTCTAATTGTGCAGATTCTTTAAAATTAAGTCAATCAGACGTTTCAATATACTTTAACTCTTAAGAGTGTAAAATGAAACCAAATGGACCCTTAAGGGTCCATTTCTCTAGAGTCATTACTCTAGAGTTACAGATCCATAAGGGTGCATTTGGTTACAGACTGTTCATCATTTAGCTGGGGACCACCTGGAATGCTCTCGGGGAGCACTGGTGGTCCTCGGACCACTGGTTGAAAACCTTGGATTTAAATGTCTAAAATTTCCTGCAAGTACAAGAGTATTATTATTTTAAATTCAGTCTGAGGTTACATCTGACTTATCTACAAGAAATTTGTGACTTGTGAGATCATGGACTGTCACACCAGGGCCGGATTTAGCCAGTCCTACTAGGGTGGGCTGGAAGAATGGCAGGGTGGGCAAAGTTTTTCATATGAAGCAGTGGATTTCAACCTTTTTGACACATTACTGTATTTATTCGGCATTTGAGCCACGGACTACCATTTGATGACATTTTAGCCCCACAGACCCCATAACTAAAGATTTCTTTTGCTTTTGTCCACAATACCAGGCTGGATTTAGGAAACAAAATAGTCAAACATACAGATCAAAATGACCATTAACCTTCTACATTCTCTAGTTGTGTAGACTTGGGCTAATTCGGGTGATGAATATTTCAACTCTTGAGAGCGTAAAAATGAAATTTTGAATTTTTACCTTTCATCGGGTGGGCAGGATGCAAATTTGGGTACACTCTGCCCACCCCTGCCCCCCTCTAGATCCAACCCTGTGACGCACACACACACCACGCATACACACACACTGTATGAACTCTATTCAATGGCGTCTTCTAACAAAACAAACGCGAGATCAGTGATCCCGTCATGTAGAGACAAACGTTCATGCTGCTTCACTGACACGATGAATGAGACAATTATATTTGTGCAACACTATTGTGGGCTTTGCCCAAAGGATCATTTTCTGGGTATATGAGTCCATTTTCTGCTTCAGAAACGTGTTAGCGTTATAATTAGATAATCACGATCAAAGGTTGTTGTTTTTTTCTGTTTTATTCTGTGGATGGCTTCCCTCCATAAAGCATTGTGAATGACCCCGCTAACTGGAGAGACTCTTTGTTCTCAGGTTTCTTGTGTTGAGTAAGAAATGTTCCATGTGCTAAAATATTGATTCAACTCCACACCTCCTTTTTCCCCCTAATATTGTTTTTTTTCTCTAAGTAATTAAACCTGTATTAAAGATGAAATGCCATGATTTTTTTCTACCCTAAAACATGATCATCAGGTATTAATGTTATGAAAAGAAAGATTTTTTTTTTCCCAAAAAGTGTACAGTGTTTGTTAAACTGTCATTTTTATGATTCCACCCTACCAGTTCATTAAGGGTGCATTCGGAAACACAAACTGCGAGTGCGTTGAGTTGATTTGGGGCAGTGGGCAGAGACGTCACCGAGTGCGTTGAGTGAGCCTTATTTACGAACGAGCTGTTAAAACCAAACAACACACCTCACTCAAAAATGGTGAGAATCATGGCCCGAGCCATATAAATCCTCTCTTATGGGGGTCCCCCTGGAAAGTATTTTCAAATGTGGGTCCGCATGCATTTATTTGATAAATGTGCAGGACCAGGTCCTTGGCAGACATGGAAAAGTTGGGGGACCACAGTACAGTGCTTAGCCATAGCCTAGCTTTCAACAGCTCACAACAGTTGCATTGCTTTTCATTGAACGGTAGCGCTCGAGACACAGCTGTGACGCAATCATACCTTCCACACCGGCCAACCCCATCTCCAGCTTAGGGTTGCTCTGTGCGTGCACCAAACACACCGGTGTGAATAAACGAACGAGGAGCCACGCCCACAGCTTTATAAAGCAGCATGATAAAGGGGGAGGACTTAGGGGAGGGGCTCAACATGTGATGTCACTATCTTGAAGTATTTTTTTTCATTGGCACGTTTGACTAGAAAGGTTCAGCCCCCAGGAAGAAACCCTAAATACAAAGGGAAGACATCATTGCCCATAAAAAAACCACAAAGGGGTCTTTTACACACTGTCACCTCTAGCATGTAGTAGTACCTGTGCTATCATCATGGCAGTCAAACTTTTTCATGTCATCATCATATCTACGATTTGACGTATTGGTTGTTCAGTTTGACCCACCAGTCTATTGAGATATGGCTTACAGAGTAATGTCTTGCAGAAAACAGCAGAAAGGTTCACTTCTGTGGACTCCAATATTACACCTAGCTGCATGTTTAAGCATTCACTTCATCATATTTACATGTCAAATTCAGCTCTATTGATTACACACATGCTCTAGTATGTGAAGAGTCTGATTGTGCTATTGATTCAATTATATTAACTAATTAACCTGCATAAAAATGGAACAAAATCAGTTTTTCTCCTCCTGAACAGTTAGTCAGTTCTCCCCAATGACTCGACCTCAGTTAGAATTGGTCACATACAGTATACAGTATTTGGCCGTGAAACTTCTCTTCAAAGTCAACCTGGTTTTAGTTTAACCTACTCTGTACGGGGCGTTAAAGGTTTTATTCAAAAATAGCAGGCGTTCACGGCTCATAGCGCGCTACAGAGTGGCGCGCTATGAGCCGTGAACGCCTGCTATTTTTGGGGGAAAATCATGAAAACACAGTGCAAATCTTTGAATATTAAATCTTAAATACAAGTTCAAGTTTTATGAAGACTCTTGGCCTCGGGTGGTTTGAAGAATATCAATATCTTGCACACCGACAAACGATAAACACAGATCCTTGTTTGTCTGTTTTTTGTGTCCACAGCAGTACCAGGTTGGTACAGAGGTTGTTTAAAACATAGCCCATGTCTTTTTATATCTGTTTTGTAGCGTTGTGAGTGTGCCCAAATGCATTCCAGCGTGTCTTTTGCTAAAACCACACAGCATACTCTCTGTTCCCCATAGATGCTGTAACCAACGTGACATCCTTTCTCCACATCAAAATTTCAGCGATGCGGTCAAAAGCCGTGAGGATGAACAGACCTTTTTTGTCTGTTTCATTCTATTTTGGCTTTTTTTTCCAGCTTCCCCTTGTGTACATGTGTGTGGGGGTCAAACAAGGGTTAAGGTGTTGTGAGTGTGTGCATGCGTGTGCCTGTGTATTTGTGTGTGCGTGTTTGTGGCGTGTGTGCGTGCTTCAGTGGAGAGTTTTAGAGCATCGGTTCCATCATCCATATTTCATTCCTTAAAAAAAATCAAAAATCACATTGGGTCACTCCATGGTTGCTACACTGTCCATGTTCAGGGAAAGAACACTTCTGGAGGAACAAAATCTCTTATTTTCTTTTTCCCCATATATATATATATATATATATATATATATATATATATATATATATATAATTTTTTTTTTTTTTTTTTTTTTTTTTTTTTTTTAATGGACTACACCTGGGCAATAGCGGGCTGTTGGCAGTGGCCATGTGCTGGTGTGTTTTGGCAATGTCCTGCTAGTCTCCTTCTCCCATGGCTATTTCCTGGCTCACCCTTTGGCATTCCATCATACAGACTCATGTTGGTAACAAGTGTATTTAGTACTGCATGCAACATTCTGATGCAGCACCCATCCACTTCTGCAGGGTTGGCTTCAGGCTCGGGGGCGTTTTTGCCATTAGGCACACTAGGCAGTTGCCTGGGGCGCCATGAGGGAAGGCGGGGGGGGCTAATAAGCCTCATATTATAATTGTTCCCTATAACTAGAATTGAACATTTACATACACATGTTCTTTAGTCTAAAAAATAGTTCACATTTTTATCCCTTGGGGGCGCCATTTTACTGTGCCTGTCATAGGTATGACGTCACAGGAGATTTTCTCCCCCCCTACCCCCCCCCCCCTTGCCTGGGGCTCCAAATTGCTTAGAAACGCCACTGTTCAGGCCCCTGCATTCACTGCTATACTGTTTACATAAAATATACAGTATATATGGAAGTTAAACAAATACAGATTGTCTACAGGAAGCCTTCACTTATTTTGTTCATATAATTGGCCCTTGTTATGCTCAATATTTGTATTGTGGTTAAATAAATGTGCCATAACCTCCTCTGCAACACAGACCAAGTAGAGCACATTGTGCCACGTTATAATGAGCATTAGTGACGACCAATTACAGTATATATGAATGTCGGTATCGGTTTTTACATGTTGATGTTTTTTTTTTTCCACATTTGTGGAATATAAGGCAGGATAAAAAAACAAGCTCAGGCAGAACTCTGTGTGAATAAGAAGCTTTTGAATTATTTAAAGAAAATTAAACATTAACATGAGAGAAAACGGGCGGCAGGATTGGTAATTGTTGGCACTGTAACTATGCTAGTTGTAGTTTCATTTTCATAGAAAAAAAAAAAAAAAAAACAGCCCGCCCTAGTAGCAAGATGTGCACACGGTCTACTGTGGTGGTGGTGGTGGTGATGGGGCTGTAATTTAACTCAAAACGTACTGTAGCCTATGTGCTATAAACTAAAGAATAATGCTCGGAGTTATTTCGCTCGATCATGACTCAACTCAAACGTAACAACAGCAACAAATTTAACAGCTACATCTACACGACCAAGCGACAGGCCTGTAATGTTTTATACATCTATAAACACTACAGCAGGGCACAAAGTACATTTCTCAATTAAACATAATGAATCCCAATGATTCTCAACAGCCATATATTTACATATACATATACTTTGCTACATTTGTCTGCCAAATTAAATCAATTAGCATCAGTCCCTTGAACAGCCTCTGTTATGTGTGCTCTGGCAGGGACCCATGGTGTCTGTGTGTGCTACCGCTGGGTGATTTCTCCATAGGAGACGTGACAGAAACGCACAAAGCCAGCGGTGTTTCAGGGCAGAGCGCCAGAATCTGTACAAAGTGTTAGAAGAAGAAGTGTGTTGAGATGTGGAGAGGCTGCAGAGTAGTTCTGCTGCTGCTATAGTATGTAGGTTATGTCATTTTCATGCTCATTAAAAGCGCTCCGCGAACAACTCTCCTCTCACATGTTAAATGGATGGGGGGGCATTATCATTCTGGAAGAAGGGAAACCCCCCGTGAGGCTGAGGCAGAAATGAACCACAAGCATGTAGAACACTATAGGGCACTTCTTGTGTTTCATGAGAGAGACAAAGCATGATATTGTATGAAATTAGAGATTAAACATATCCGTAGATTTAATGCAAATAATGACAGTTTCGTAGACATGTCCGGCAGACTTTCATTATGTGTGTGTGTTGTGGTGGATTCGAATGTTCACACAGTTAACCATCGAAACCCTACAATCTCAACATTCAATGGTGGTCCTAAAATGCAGAATAAATGGGCCCTGGTATGAAAATGGTTGAAAAACACTGCTCTAGCGCATTCTAGTGCATTTTGGAAGTGCTTCTATCGTGCATTTTGGCAGGGCCTCACAGATATGATCCTCTCAAAGTAGGGATGCTATGTGAAAGAAAGACGGACAGACTTCACACAAGGGATCTACAATACAATACAGGGTACTACTACGGTGGAAAACATTCCCCTTTGCCTTCTCTTAGGACCCCCTAGGGGTCCCGGATCTCGCATTGAAGACCACCCTGCTGTGGTGGGATGAAGGCAATATGACGACTTTCACCTTTTCACTGCATTGGCATTTCTAAGCAATTTGGAGCCATAGATAGCTAGGCAAGATTTTCCCTGGAGCCCCCCAAGGGATAAAATTATGAACTATTCAATTCCTTAAACTAAATAACATAAGTATAATATATTTATCCATATGAGGCTTATTAGCCTGGGATTCTTTTTAAAGCATGCCTGGTGGTTGCCCCCTCTCCTCCTCCTCCCCCCTCCCCTCATGGTCGACCTCCTCCCTTCATGGCGCCCTAGGCAACTGACTAGTCTGCTTAATGGCAAAAACACCCCTGCAAACATAACCTTATACCCAGGCGAAGCCGCCACAATGCTGGACCATGGTGAACTCCTTCTGGACGACTGGGCTGTGCCCTTTCACGCTGCGCTGCTAGGAAGCTTTCCGAACGGCCTGTATATACGTTCTCCCGAATAAAGAAGGCACTGGAGTCTTCTGCTTTAATATGGAACGGGGGTGCAAAACCTCAGCGTTTCAATGTCAGATGGCATCTTCGTCGGGACATACAGTTAAACAGAATAGAGACGAGTGATTCATGGACAGACGAGAGGGCGAGAGGCGGCGGCGGGTCATTCAATCAGCCAGTGTCTAAAGGCCACCCGTTAATGGGAGGTGGTACACCTTTCTGCACGTGGAAGGTTCACCAAATTACAAATCTCTATTTATACCGTGACATTCAACCTGAATTGGGATCCATCGATTGCAGTAGAACAGTGGTTTTCAACCAGTGGTCCGGGGACCACCAGTATTCCTTGAGATGGTTCCAGATGGTCCCCATGCAGCTAAGTTGGTTAACCAGCGAAAATGGACCCTTGCGGGTCCATTTGGTTTCATTTTTACACGCTCAAGAGTAAAAATATTAATCTAAATTAGCCCGAGTCTACACTACTAGACTTAATGCCCATTTTGTTTTGTTTCCCAAATCCATATTGCGGAAAAAAGCAAAAGAAATCTTTAGTTTTGAGGTCCGTGGACCTAAAATGCCCTCAGCTGGTGGTCTGTGGCTCAAATGCTGAATAAATAGTGGGCCCTGGTATCAAAAAGGTTGAAAACCACTGCAGTAGAATACCCACAATATAAGGGCCCACTTGGGCAAATTAAAGGGGATATACTGTATATAGCTATTGCCAAATACTATTTGAGTCATTGGGCATCAAATTACTAGTATTACAAAAATAAATAATCCTGTACAAACTCGACAGAGCAACTGAGAAGTATTAATTGACCAGGAGTACAATCTATACCTTGACCCATGTACTGGGGTTCGAGTACTTCTTCCACAACTGTCAGTGACTCATCAGAACTTTTGTTCTCTCTCTTTAGTAGCCAGCCCACGTTGCCTGTGTCATCTGCAGCACTTCACTCACTGAAGGGTATTTTTAGCGGAGCAAAGGCGTTGTTTATACATAGCAAACCAACTGTACAGCATCACTCTCTCTCTGTCAAGTTCCCCTAAAGACTGCTCTCTACCGAACGGCCTAGCTCAGGCTTAGGAATAAACATTTCAAATTATATAACGTGTTGATTCAGAGGACCACTTGTCTGAATGTTCTTGCATATCAACCTATAATAAGCATTAAAGGTAGGGGAAGTGATTTCACTTTTGTCAGATATCACCCCAAAAATATTTTTTTTCTGTTAAAATGCTCTATTATAAGGTGTGGAAACCACATATGGAGTTTCCCCCTCCCCCACGTTAGCAGAGGAGCTAATAAAAGTTCCCCAGGTCACCACAATTCTCCTCCAATCAGGAGCGAGCAGCAGGTTCACATACTGTAGTGTAGCTACTGTTGGGGGCCCCTAGTGCACCAGGCTGGTACTACACCATGAATTTCAAATCACTTCCCCTACCTTTAAGCCCCAAACAAAGCCAGCATTCTAAATATTTTGTAAGACCATAATGTTGGGATTTCAGTCAGTTCACCAAATAACAGTCAAGGGGTGGAATTCTCAAAGCTATAGTGTCGCCAGGTATGGCGTCAGGCTTCTCATTGGCAGCATGGCAGCCAATCAGGTCTGGGGCCTGGTGTGTAGGCCAACGGAAAACCTGCAATTCAAAAAGTCCAGAAATCACCTGACCCCAACATGTGTTGAAGCTCTTGATGGCTGGTTTTAATTATTATGAGTAATTATTTGGTAAGCCCAGGCCCAGGTCTGGTGGTACATGCCTTTGCCCTACCACAAGGCCCCAGACCTGATTTGCTGCCATGAAGCCAATGAGAAGACTTAGGGTGAGATTTTCGTTACATGCTAAACCCCTTATGCCATATCCCTTATTTCATTTTCACTATTTTGAAAAACTTTTTTGGACTATTTCAACATGTCAATCTATTAACACGTTGTGAGCTAGTAGACTGGCCATTTGAACTACTAAGAAATGTTTTTTTTAATAGTTTACAAAGGCAAAGAAGTTAAGGGATAAGGGGTATAGCGGTAACGAAAATGGAGCCCTTACACTATATCTGTCTACACCATAGCGTTTGAGAATACCGGCCAAGTATTATATGCAACCTACAATGTTGAACTGGACCTGTACGTACATGTTGGCCACCGGCCTACTTCATAACAATGCAACGTGGGGACCTCATAATACCCTTTGTCAACTTGTCTGTCCCTTTTGTGCCCATACTGTAGCCTATGGAAAATCCTGTTTCTGTCTGTATGGCTGTATCTGAAGAGTGCTGTAAACTGACTGTGAAAAGGTGGACTGGTTAAGTATAATCAATTGGCAGGTATAGAGTTGGCTGAGGCAGAGGCTAGAAATTGGTGAGGGGACTTTGGCCGATTAGACCCACTGGCAGAGCCTGACCAGAGCCTTTTGTGGCGTTTCTGGAGAACTGTGTGTACCACAGAATTCACTGCATTCCCTGTGGGTGTGGAACACTGTGGGTCCAATTTGAAGTTCTCCCGTACACACTCACAGACGCACACACGCATGCACCCAGAGATGTTTATTAGTTAGATGCAATGGGTTAAGGAACATGCAACAATGCTCAGCATGATAACGTTAACTAATTCATGTTTTGTTTATTCATAAATTAACGCCCTACTTCATCACACAAAAGCATCAAAAGCAGCAGATCCACACAAAACGCGTCTGAGAACGAGGCATAAAGTGACACACTCTCCCGGGATTGATTGGGTTTCTGAAGCTTCACCAGGCTGAACGCACACACACATGCACAGCGCGCACGTGTGTGGGCGCATGTGCGTGCGTGCATGCACGCATGCATACACACACACACACACACACACACACACACACACAATCTCTGCCAAACAAATCAAACGTCTTCAAAGTCTTCAAACGAGTTTAGAAGTATTTCATTTTTAGTAGTTATGTTTCAATAGTCTGGGACTCTTATGGTTTTATCGTTGGAAAGCTAAACTTTGTTGTTGTTTATATCAGTCGTTGCTTCAAAGTATAACTGAATGGAGTTAACTGAATGGAGTTACAGTATGTCTTTGTATAGCTTTTCCCTTAATCCTTTTGTTGGCATGTGGCATTTCTCTGAGTTTTACTGTGATAAAAGACATAGTATCAAGGATGTTTAAATCCCACCACCAGACCATTACTGTACCCAAGTACTCACGGTTTACCTATTGCCATGTTTCACCGAGAGACGTCCACGGCTGGCAGCCGCAGCCAATGGTCCGTCGGTCGTGGCTGGTGTACAACTTAAATGAGTCCGAACCGATAGTAACGGTCATGACTGTTAGGATCGGCTAGATGGCTACTGTCAGTTACTGTCGACAACCCGGCAACAGTTTTCTTTGCTATCGGTTGATCATTTTACTATCAGCCGTGGAAGATGGTCCTTTGTCTGCGGCTGTTCTTCACCGGTGGCGACTGAACCTAATCATATACATAACCTCAGTAACACCTATGCCTAAATCTAACCTTAACTCATTATGGCGCAAACAGTTTTAGGTGTTCTAAGCTTTCTTAGCCGACTGATAGGACTCATATGACTCATAATTTGCCGAACAATAGGTTGTGGCCTAAATTAATTTCAAATGGACCATTGCGGGTCTATTTGGTTTAATGTTTACGTTACATCTGGTTAACCAACTTTCCATCAATTGGCCTGGGGATCACCTGTAATCCTCTCAGAGACCACTGGTTGAAAACCCCTAGTAGAGATGGGAAAAACATGCAAACTCCACATAGAAAGTCCCTTTCACCAATTCCAACTCATGGATGGGTACTGATGGAATATTGTGAAAGGGGCAGCATTTTCATCAAGGGTCTTGAAATGGTCCTCCACATGCCTAACAAGACTGTAGCAGAGCGTACATTGTGTGTCATCCCCCCATAAAAAACATTTTAATGGGTCCTTGAAAAGTTTTACCAAGATTATTCCTCAAGAATGGCCGAGTAATTCATCACCAAGAATGAACGAGCAAAGCTTTATTCTTTCAGGTGGGCACAAGAGGTGTCTTTCCTGTCACAATGATGGATAACTGTCTAAAGATGTCGTTATTTTTGAATAGGTCCTTGAAACCCTTGGAACAAGACAGTTTTTTCCCAAGAATGACTGAATAACATGAGTAATAAGTCTAAGAATGAACGGCCTAAGCTTATTCTTACAGGTGGACAAAAGAGGGATAACATATATATATTTCCTATCAATTGAGTAACTACAGATTAGTGAAAATGTCATTGCCGGGATGATAGATAACTATCTAAAGATACAGTCTCCCCGGGGGGCATGTTCTACGCACATTTCAGAGACCTTTGTGAGCTATTAGGTAAATGAATTTTAATTCGACCTGTCTGCCAAGGGGATTGATGACACTAAATCGCTAGGGGCAAGATTTAGATTTATTGCCGTCTATGGGGAAGGTGGGGGGTTCCTTTAATAAACTGGCTTTTGATTGCAGTACTTTGAGTGGTTCAATCTCTTGACTAGCAAGGCTGTGAATCACAGTGCTAATATTATATACACACAGTACAATGGTATGTACAGGGATTTGGCAATAAAAATAGATAAATTAAAATATATGAATGAAATTAAAGTGGTGGAAGAAGTTTTTTATTTGAATAAAACTACCAATACCAGGGAAAAAAAATACTCTTACTCTGTATCCACATTTTACTTGAGTAAAGAGTTGTGTACGACAACGAATTTTACCCCTGCTTATAGCTTTCTAATACCAGTAAACCTGGGATGTGAAACGGTAAAGCTAAATAGTTGGGTTGTTTTTGACCGTTCTATGAGCGTGGAGAGTGAAGGTCCGTTTCTCAATGGATTTTGTCTACCAGAAGGGCGTTATTAAACAAATTTGCCGGGGTGTAAATTTTCCAGGGCAAAGATTTTTTTAGAGCCCCAATTTCAAAATGGCTATTGACAGCTATGACGAAAATGAACTTTTAAATGGTCTGGCCTCCAGTGATGTGTACATCTTGTTTTTCCTGGGACTTTTTGGGCTGAAGAATCCTAATTGATGTTTTAATGATTTAACCTGTATCTATCTATCTATCTATCTATCTATCAGCGTTGTAGTTATTCATATTCAATACAGTCTGTTGCATTGTCAAGGCCAGATGAGCTGGGAGGCGTGTGTACGGGGGGTGAGTGGCACAAGACTGTCATTATTTTAAAACAAACAACATTGGATGAGTTGTTTTTGCCGACTTTTGCTGTCTTTCGCTAATTTAAGCCACGAGAAACAGCACACCACCTGAGTTTCCGTGTCAAAGTTCACTAGAGTTAAATCAGTTAAATCAGATTTGTTGTTTGACGCTGCTGAGTGACAGTGCTGTTGGCCAATCAGCAACTGTGATCTGGTAGAGCGGCGCAGCGACGTCACCGCCCCTGTTCCAGAAACGGATTCCCCATTCATTTTTCTCATAGACTTTTCGAAAATGATTCATATAAAGACGATTACGCCCGGACAAAGCCAACTCGGGTCGTGAAAAAACATGATGACACACACAATCTTTTGGGACAATCAAATAATTTCTAAGATGAAAAACAAAACAAAGTGTTGTATCCTGCTGTTTTGCACTTCTTGCTAAATAGATATTATATGATAAAATTATGTTTGTTGTCATGATTTGTCACGACCCGAGTTGGTTGTGTCAGCGGCACAATCGTGTTTTTATTAAGCATTTTCAAAAAGTCTATGAGGAAAATGAATGAGGATTCTGTTTCTGGAACACAGGCAACGTCATGAAAGGGGCGTGGCTGCGCAGCTCTATAGTCACCAGACCTGCGTCGCCAGAAGAAAAAGACAGTATTTAGTTAATGTGGCGAAACAGGGCTGGAGCCAGGCTAATGTATACCTATACCTTGACTGTAGCAATTCTTCAGAACTACCGGTAATCATTCTTTTGGATGGTCCGTTATTCCATATACACAGCAGACTTGAAACTTATGCCGATAATTCCGCCAATAATTCCACAAATCTGAGTCTGTCTGTGTCCCGCTAACGTCCATGTATGGACGGAAAAAAAAACGCTAGCGTCACAACACGTGACATCACTGACGGGGCGACGAAACGTTAAATAACGGAACGTGCTTGTTATCAGCGTCAGAAGTGATTTGCCGTTTGATGTGTCACTAAACCAAAGAAGTTAGTTAATCAATCTTGACTTCAACTCCAAAAGTTTAAAGCGTTTAAGGAACCATGACAGACCTAGTGACCCCAGTCTCAGAGACCACTACCCCAACCGAAGCACCGGTGAGGAAGAGGAGGAGGAGAAGTGATGTTACGTCCGCCTCTCCCGAGAGAGCGGTCCGACGCCGGAGGAGGATCACCATGCCCACCAGGAGACGCGCTGCGTCCACCAGGCCTAAGAGGAGGACCACCAGAAGACGCACTGCGTCTGTCAGGCCCAAGAGGAGGATGAGGAGGAGGCGCTCCGTCGCCACGACGAGGAGGAAACGCTCCTTCTCCACGAGGACCACCAGGGGACGCGGAAGGCCCACCACGCGCACCGCTGCCAAGAGGGCAGCGCCAGACCTCGCTCTCGACGCCCTCCTTCTGGCCGCCTTCCTTCTGGGCGCTGCCGAAATGGCAGCAGCACCGAAAAGGAGAAGGAGAAGGACGGCGGTCCAGGAAAGAGAATGAGTAAGTCCCAACCAACCGATGAACCCTTTAAGCTCTATTCCAGGGGTTTTCAAAACAGTGGTCCCTGAGAGGTTTATTGTAGGTGCTAAATGATG
Source organism: Benthosema pterotum (assembly GCA_039105355.1). Taxonomy (NCBI): domain Eukaryota; kingdom Metazoa; phylum Chordata; class Actinopteri; order Myctophiformes; family Myctophidae; genus Benthosema; species Benthosema pterotum. Next base: position 46,143,667 of record CM076973.1, read on the forward strand.
GAAAGGTGGTTAACAGGATGTAACTCTTTGAGAGCATGTTTACACTCTCAAGAGTTGAAATATTCACCATGTGGATTAGCCCAAAGCCTGGAATTGTGGATAAAAGCAAAATCAATCTTTATTTGTTGGGTTCTGTGGGGCTAAAATGTATTCAAATGGTGGTCCGTGGCTCAAGTTCTGAATAAATAAAGTTAGCCATTGGCTATTAAAGTGACATCTCTCTTGGTTGAGAGTCAGTGAATCGATTTACGGCTGGTCCGACATCTAAAGTCGTCCGGCCCCAGCATAGCCAACGGAGAGTTTTCTTTTTTTCTCAACGTGTATGACTCCTGATCTAAATCAAAAACACACAGCACCACTCAGTTTACACCAAAAGAGTAAGATTTTTTTTTTTAACTCTGTTGAATATTTGTGAAGCGCCGAGAAGAACCTTCTGTATCTTTTTTCCCCCCAAACAACACAAATCAAGCCATGAAATAAGCGTTGTTGGATATTTTGTTTCATGCAAAATAGTGACAATAACAGACCAACTATATGCATCAATGTTTGCCATTGTGACAATGGAATGAGAAATTATGTCAACTGTCCAGCAAATATGCAAATCCATGCAAAAACAAATGCAAAAAACAGGTTAAATCATTAAATTAACAAATTATCGATTCCTCAACCCAAGAATTCCCAGAAAACAAGTTCTACACATTACACAGGCCAAACCAATGGAAAGTTCATTTTTGCCATAGCTGGCAATAGCCATTTTGAATTTGGGACTCTGAACACACACTTTACACCGTGGCCAAATTAATTTAATAACCAACCCAACTAAAAGTTGATGTTATTTAGGGTTTACATCATATGGCTTCATTTATTAGTGTCATCACTTTTTGTATGCCGTGTGTGTTCTCTCTCTTGAAAGGGGATATATATATATATATATATATATATATATATATATATATATATATATATATATATATATATATATATATATATATATATATATATATAATGAGAAGATCAATTGATGCAAATGAATAATGAATCTGTGTAAGGCACTTAGGCTAAAGCTGCTATATACTTTATATGCATTTCCCATTTAAAGCCAGGCCTGTATATTCATTTACATATTTACACATAATGTCCTATTATTTGGCTGCGGCTACATAATCAGAACGTTATATACTCTCATTCATCACTTCAAGTCACAGATGTGGTCTTACGGCGGAGCAACGCTGATGGCAGACTTAACTATAAGCCACATGCATGGATTTATAGTTGGTGGATGAGGAAGTATAAATCGTAATGAATAAATGCCAACACGGATCACTAACTCCATGTTTCTGATGGACTGATCAAAAAGCCTTCCCATACTTCTGGGTGATTAACTGCGCAGTCAAGACTATATGCCGTCGCACAGCATTGGCTGTTCTAATCACATACGCAGCAAAGAAACAGAGGCTAATAGCATAATGATTGTCGAATCATTTGAAGTCAATCTTTCTCGCTTCAGTTTCCCTCAGAAGAAATAATGGATCACAGGAACTGCTTTTTCTTCATTTAGAAAATCCACACCTCTCAGTGGCTTGTGTGTCCAATGGAATAAAGGAACTAACTAAGACGAGGTGCATTGGTCTGCAATAACATACAAGGCCTATAGATGGCAGAATATCACATAAAAACAGCAGACATTTCTCAATAGTTTAAATGGTCAGTCTACAAGCTCACAATGTGTCAATAGATTGGCACGTTAAACTATTCCAAAAAGTTTTTTTCAAAATAGTACAAAAATGATAAGGGGTTTAGGATAAGTGGTTTAGATGGTAACGAAAATGGAGCCCTTAATCTTTGACCTCAACCATGCACAGAATAATATTATCTCATAAATCGAGATTTGAACAGCCGTGGTCACATGTCTGCAGATTCTCCTGTGATGAAAAGCATGGGCAGATCGTCAGTCAGCGTGAGTCAAATGTAGGAGGGGGGGTTTATTCTGGGGCAGTGCCATCTGATGCAGTACTCTATGTGGGCCAGCAATTGTGCAGCAGGTTTAATTGACTTCAAAAAGGCCTCAGTGGCTGACGGCTGATAGCAATGCCAGAGGCTTGACTCTGTGTGTGTGTGTGTGTGTGTGTGTGTGTGTGTGTGTGTGTGTGTGTGTGTGTGTGTGTGTGTGTGTGTGTGTGTGTGTGTGTGGCTTCGTTCACTTGGTTCTAGTGTGGAGTAGCTAGAACCAAACCACTTAACTGCTTTCAAGCCGGCGTCCATATTTTGGGGCATGTTAGTACAGATGAAAATGTCCTGGTGTGTAGATTTGTGTTTCTGCATATTTTGTATGGTTGGTGGCGAGCTTAAGCGGTTAGATACGGTGGATCCACCAAAAAAATCTGTTTTTAAAGTGTACCTTCCATGAAGTTTATGGATGTGGGATCCCATAGTGGTCCCAATTAAGAGGTTATGCTGCTTTTTACACACGGCTGGAACAAACAAAGTAATCTGAAACAACCACCATAACAAAATAGAAATAATAATAATCAATCAATCCTTAGAGAACCCTGTGCTTTCACTAGTGGGACGATAAAAAAGAAAAAGATGATTGATTTTAATTAGTTTATAAACTTGTGTATATTCCCTGAAGGATTATATTTTTGTAAACAGCAATACAGGCTTACAATAGACCCTAAGTAGACAATGGCATCGCCAGAATCGCAGGATCCATCCTGCCATCTTCCCACTAGGAGTGTGAGGTATGTTGTGTATATTTATTTATTTAGTACATTTGCATTTTTTGCCTGAGGGTATGTGACACCAGCAGAGAGGTCATTCAAATGGCAACGGTTGGAGCTCCGCTATGTGTTTTAGGTCCTAAAAACATGTCGCTCCGAAAACACGTAGCTCCCAAAGGAAGGGGACAGCTGTTATCTTGTTGAAAGTGTTTTTCAACCTTTTTTGCACCAGGGCCCACTATTTATTCAGCATTTGAGCCACAGACCGCCATTTGATGATATTTTCGTCCCACAGACCCCAAAACTAAAGACTTCTTTTGTTTTTATCCACAATACCAGGCTGGATTCGGGAAACAAAACAGTCAAACATACTATACAGATCAAAATGACCCTTAATCTTCTACATTCTCTAGTTGTGTAGATTTGGGCGAAGATGATGATGAATATTTTAACTCTTGAGAGTGTAAACATGAAACCAAATGGACCCGCGAGGGTCCATTTGATTTCATGTTTACACTCTCAGAGAGTTACATCTGGTTAACCAACTTTCCATCATTTACCCTGGGGACCACCTGGAACCCTCTCAAGGACCACTGGTGGTCCCCGAACCACTGGTTGAAAACCACTGTTGTAGAATAAGGTCACGATGAACCTATCCATGCCAGCCAGGTACTGTATTCCATTTGAAATCAGGAATTCTTCAAGGGCCGTTCTTTGGTTTGCCCTGTAGAGGAGTCATCCTAATGTTATTGATCCAAATGTCACACACCTTTTCTCAACAAAGCATCGATTGAATTTCTGTGTGCAGAATTCCAAGGACTGAATGATACTACAAGAAATAAGATAGATTCACAAAGTCACTGGCTGAACACTTGCGAACCAACAAACCTGCGGTTGGCAAAAGCTCCAAAAAAGCTAAACCATGTGCAATGCTAAAATTACGATTTCTATACTATAATAATGTTTGAATCGCAAACATTTGAACTCCAATTAGACCTGCCAGGGCCGGATATAGGCTTGGGCATGGGGGGGCAATGCCCCACCAAGCATGATGGCATGCAAAACAACCCAAATTTCAAAGATATTTCAGATTAAAGTGCTTACAGTGTAATTAAAATGAATTGAAATGCTATGCTACTAACTACAATTGTGTGACCACTAAACCAACATCATTTCATCATTCAAAACAGAAAACTCTCAGTCAGACCTTTAGCTTTAGGCATGCTTTGGGACTGTTGCAACTTCAACAACAACTGATGTTGTTATTGATGCTGTTATAAATCCTGTAACCGAAAATCGTATGGGTGTGGCGATGACCCCCCCCCCCCCCCCCCCCCCCCCCCCCCCCCCCCCCCCCCACCCCCCCCCCCCCCCCCCCCCCCCCCCCCCCCCCCCATTGGGAAATGTTACCTGACCTGAGACCTACTAGATGAATTACAGTAGCATAACACACGATCAACTTGAAATTCTACAGAAAATACGGCACTCCAAAATGAAAATGTTTTGCCACGCGATTGTTTCAGGCTAGACACCCTTCCTCAGCGTGTACGTGTACGATCAATGTGCAATTTTTACAGACCCAGGTAGGTCACAGGGGTTGACACTAAGGTCTCCGAGGCACTTGCCCATCAGGCAAGTGCAAGTCAGGTTCTACTTGCCCTCAGGTCATGGTCACTTGCCCCCCAGGTTCCAGGTGTTCCCCAGTTAAGTTGGTTAACCAGATGTAACTCTTGAGAACGTAAAAATGAAACCAAATGGACCCTTGCGGGCATAGGCGGATCATGGACTGAAGGGCCCCTGGGCCTGGACCCCCCCCCCCTTCCGCGCCCGGCTTTTTTTCCCCCGCTAATTTTCGCACATAGTGCACACGCAACAATTATCCGATTGCTTAGAAAACACCAAATAAATGTACCTGTATTTCCACTATACAGGATTTTCACACTATTAAAGCCAACACACAGTAATTTAACAAAATAAACAGCCATTATAACGAAAATGTACCCGTATCTCCACTATACAGGATTTACATGCAATTAAAGCCAATATACATTGAATGATGTAACGAAATAAACAGCCATTATAATAACTAAATGTACCTGTATCTCCACTATACAGGATTTACACACTATTGAAGCCAACACAAATCAAATTGACGAAATAAACAGCCAATGCCAAACCTAGCCATATAAATGCACCTGTATTTCCACTGTACAGGATTTACACATAAGCAAACACAAATTTAACAAAATAGGCCATACACTGCCCACTTCACATCTTACCGAAATAATTATAAACAACAACACAAAATGTGGGAAAACCTAAATGAATCATAGTCTTACCTTAAATGTGTTTTTTCCTGGTTTTGGTCCGTGCAAAGTCATCCACGATATCATCAAAGTTAATTCCACGGGTCAGCTCACTCTCTATGGCCATCAGTGAAAGTGCCTTTAAGCGTCTCTGGGTCATTTTAGTTCTCAGTTCATTTTTTATTCTGGACATGAGAGAAAAGGACCGCTCCCCTTCACAGTTACTAATAGGCAGAGTCAGAAACATCGCGGGGGCCCATTACACGTTGGGAAATGATAACCAACTTTCCATCATTTACCCTGGGGACCACCTGGAACCCTCAAGGACCACAGGTGGTCCCCGAACCACTGGTTGAAAACCACTGTTGTAGAATAAGGTCACAATGAACCTATCCATGCCAGCCAGGTACTGTATTCCATTTGAGCAGCTCAACTGCAGTGTCAAGACTGATATCACTTTGCTGCAAACTAGCACTAGTTGCATTAAATCGTGTGAGTACAGTATCCCAAAATGTAGCCATGAATGCCATCTCTAGTGTCTCCATCTGTGCGCAGAGCGCACCAGCCTCTTTGCACGTGTCTCGCTTTTCATGTTCATCTTTGCCTCCCCATGATTTTACTGTAATTTTTCCACAGAGCTTTTGTCGAGTCCGCACGGCAGCTCCAGCGTGTATTAGACAGAGTTTTAAGCGTCAGATCGATTTCCGTGGCTGGATCTCCAAATACTATGTCCCAGCGGTGCGTGGAGGCCGAAGCGAAATTATATAAAGACTGTAACAAGTCAAAATAATTCCCAACTACATTATCACACGATTCAATGCTGTTGACTCCGACCAAATTTAGAGAATGGGCAGCACATGGGACATAATGGATCAAAGGATTGATTTTCTTTAGGTGTGCCTGCAAGCCGTTGTATTTACCGGACATATTACTCGCATTGTCATACGACTGTCCGCGGCAGTTTGCGAGGTCTAATCCAAGATTATGCAATATGCACCATAGACGATAGAGATGGGTTCAAATCCAAGAAAGCGTTCAACTACATTTCCTTCTTCATTAACAAACCTGAATATAAATGTGAGCTGATCTACTTGAGATAAATCGGGGGTCGAGTCAACAATTACAGAAAAGTATTTTGCAGCATGTAATTCATCGACTATTTTTTGTTTTGTTTTCTCTCCCATTAGCTCAATAAATTCCTCACAGATCGTTGACGATAAATAAGACACATTGCCTTTACCCACCCGTCCGTACTTTCGGATATGGTCTGCCAAGAATGGGTCAAATTCTGCTATAACTTCTAAAATGCCCAAGTAGTTCCCGTTGGCCAATCCGTTCTGCGTGTTTCCAGTCAGAGAAGCCAACAACAAATTGATGTTGCTGTTCTGAAAACAACTTACAGGCAAAGCAATATATATTCCCCGTGGAAGGGGAATACATAACCCACTCTCTGTCAACGACTTGTTCATTTGGCAGAGTACATTTAAGGTGATCATTATTTAGGACCCGAGTCTTACTCTTTCCACTATGATCAGGCCTTACCGAGGCTGGATAATGCGCACACCGGTTATGGAACGCTTTAACTCCTCTGTCAATAAGTATAGCTTTTGCCCGTTCACTTTTCATGTACCCCCATAGCGCTGGATCAGTCACAGTTTCACACCAATCCTCGCCCTCGTGTTCTGCTGCTGGTTCACTCTGAGCATCTGGCTGAGGCTCCACCTCCGGTATAAATCCAGAAGGTGGCGGAGGAGGTGAAGCAAGTTGCCGCTGGCCTTCTTGATCATCCGTTTCTGACTGCGCTGCCACTTTCTCTTCATCCTCTTCGTCCGCCGGCGTCACTAATGGTGGTGGTCGTGTCGCTCCGAGTCCGACTGCGGTATCACCAGTTGCAGAAAATAACTGCTGTAGTTGTTCTGCAGCTGCAATAGTAACATCCATATTTTCACCACCACCTCCATCTTCCACCACGTCCACGATGGTGGACTGGTGATGAGCAGCAGCCTCATGGCTGCCTTGGGCTTGGCCTGACGCTGCTGCTAGCCCCTCACCCTCGGCTTCTTGTTCGACTTCAGTGTCATTACTGGCACTGCTTTTGAAAAAACTGGTAATTGCAGGAACTCTAGACAGTAGTTCTGCTTGCCTCGTTTGTTTTTCTTTTTTCTTAGTTCTTTTAGCTGCTCCACTTGGCCCCTTGCCGTACTCCATTTTTGTCAAAATGCTAAATTAGCAGTAGCACTGTTTGATTGTTGTCAGTGATCGCTGTTTGCTATTATGACCTGTGACCTGGTTGCACCTGTGTGATTGGTCCCCTGTTACTGTTACTGCAGCAGCCAGCAAGCCTAACCATTTAACCATTTGTAGCCCAGGCCACAAGCTTCAATTTCTTGAAAAATAGAAAAAATAAATAAATAAATAAACACTCACCATTCATCTTCATATATGTGTATATAATATATATATATATATATATATATATATATATATATATATATATATATATATATATATATATATATATATATATATATATATATATGTGTGTGTGTGTGTGTGTGTGTACATTGTGTAACCCCTTAGCAGTCACTGTTTAAGGCCCCTGGCTTAACCTTTTTTGCAGGGTCCCCAAGGCCCTTAGACTTGATCCTCCGCGGGCCAACCCTTGAGTCTCTGCCACGGTGCCACTGTGGCAGAGACTCAAGTACCAGGCATGGTCTACTGGTCTCGTCGATGGCCATGAGACCAGTAGACCATGCCTGGCAGGGGCCCTTTTACTTGAGCCTCTGCCACAAGACTGCCGCAAGACTCCACCTGGGGCCCTTTTACTTGAGCCCCCCCTAGCTCAGGGGCCCCTGGGCCTGGGCCCAACGTGCCCGTTGGATAAGCCTCCCTTGCTTGCGGGTCCATTTGGTTTCATTTTTACACTCTCAAGAGTTAAAATGCATCATCTTAATTAGCCCAGGTCTACACAGTAGAAGATTAATGGTCATTTTGATGTGTATGTTAATTTGCCTGTTTTGTTTCCCAAATCCAGCCTGGAATTGTGGACAGCTAGAAAGCAGGGAAAGACACAGAGGCAGAGTGCAATGACTGCCTTCAAGACAAATTTATCTTGTGTTGTGTTATAGTGCACTAAGTTGCACACTTGCCCGATCGGGCAAGTGGGCAAGTGTTAGTGTCAACCCCTTGGTCATGGGTTTAATGGAATTCCACAGCTATACTGGTAGCATGGAGTTGGGCAAATGGAGATGGCCCGCACCCTTTCCTTAGCATGGTATCAATGCCAAGTAATTAAAGTTGTCAAATAATTGTTGAAAAGCACAGTCGTTAGTGGAGTAAAAGTCTTGAAAATTGATACCCATGAAAACCATATACTGTACTTAATTAAATGTTTGGTGTGGCCACATAAAAACATAATTGTACCACTTTCTGATGATCGTGTCTTATAGGGCACGGGGGTGTCACAGCACTCTTTACTGTACTTACTTGATTCCCACAACTGATTAAAATAATAGAAAAATAAACAAACTAAACCAAAAAATCGACTTCGTAATAAGCAAGTAAATTCAATCTTTCCCATGTGGGAATGACGGTTATGAGTCCTGTCTCTGTTACCACCTTGCGGTGGCATATTCTGTTTCAATGGCCATGAAATAGAGTTCAGCCAGGCCATGGCTATGCCTATTAAAATGCAAACACAGTCCAAGAACATTGACGCAAATCCAAATAGAATTTCAACAGGTAGGTGCTGGATAAAAAAAGGCTATAGGCAAAATACATTATGTCCGCACGCTGTTTAGAATATGTATGCACCTGCATGGCGATGGCGAAGGCCGTTTCAGATCGAAATGTATACATTAGGTTCACTTTGGGTTTGGAACAATTCTAACAGCAGAATAATGCCATGAATTTTCTGTATGCCCATTATTCCAGATGAATTTATCGTAGCCATTCGTGGTCCAACATTTTGTGAAGAAATCTTCAAGCTTGTAGCGTGCATCAGCCAGTTTTGGTGGTGCTTGTTTTGTTATAAATTACATGGGCTGGTAAAGCACACATTATACTTATCATTCTGGCCCACCTTGAGTCTTCTCTTATCGCTCTCTTAATTGCAGTGGTGTTTCTAAGCGATTTGGAGACCCAGGCACGATTTTATGGCGATAGTAAATCTCCTATGACGCCTATGACAAGCACAGTAAAATGGCGCCCACACAAGGGATGAAATTATTAACTACTGTTAAACTAAAGAACATTATGTGTTTTAAATGTTCAATTCTAGTATAGTATAATGTATAATGTATTTATCCATATGAGGCTTATTAGCCTGGGATCCTTTAATTTTAAAGCATGTCTTGGTATCCCGGTTGAAAGTGTGTCTCATGACTAAATACCTGTAGAACAGAATTTGTAATACTTAAAGCAAGCGTGGCCACAATAAATCAAGATATGCATCTTCAACTTAGTGGTACAGGGCAGAAACAACGAGAATCGCAACAACAACAACATCAAACAAACTCCAAAAGCTTCATTAGCAGATGCTTACGACACACCCTGGGAATTTACTGGCCTGATACCAGTGCTGGAAAGTAACCAAGTAGGCTACTGTACAGTTATGTACAATTTGGAGGTGTTTGTACTTTACTTTTATAACTTTGCTGTTAATTCAGTTTTACTGAAAATTAGTAGGTGTTCACGCCCCATTGCGCGCCACTGAGGTGTGTACACTAGCTATTGTTGGGTGAAATCGTATAACGGTTGCTGCATAAATTCCGTGCAGCACCAGCTATAGCGAGTTGAGCGGGGTGGGGGGTCAGCTCAGAATAAGAGAATTTGAGTAAATAAAGTAATAAGTAATCTAATTAAAGCTCACTTGATTAAATAAAAAGAAGTAGCTGAAGACGAAGAACTAAAAGTCAATATGCGTCCTTGCGCTCCTCAAACTTAACTAAAAGGTCCCAAAATGTCCAAACCTAACTAAAATATTCCAAGATGTCCAAAATAATCCTCCTTGAAGTTCCGTAGTTTTGCTACTCCAGGGGAAATCCAAAAAAACAAGGTCCTTTTTGCAGTTGGCAACAAAAATCCACTTGACAAAGTTTTCCAGCAAACTGTGTATTGCCAATCAGGCCCAGGTTGCCATGGCAACCTACTAGTTTCTTGGCATATAGTCCAGTAGATAAGCAACAAAACAAGAAACTATCACAGTGCTGCGAACTAACGGAAAACATAATAAACTACATAATAAGAATCTACAATGTCAGGACGAAATGGGTAAATTAATTTTGTTGATTAATCTGATTAACCTGAGTTTTTTTTTTTTTTTAACACAATTAACACCATGTGCACATTGACTCAACCCACTGAGCATTTTCTCATTGAAACAAATGGATAGAGACGGCTTTACGGAGACATACTGTATAGCTCTGTAACCAGAGCCATAGAATATAGAACCCAGAAACAGCTTGAACAATTCTGTCAAGGCAAAACTCAGGGGGAAAAAAACATCTAGGAAAGAAGCAGAGAATATCGCCAAGCACCGAACCAGCTGGAAGAGGTTCATAAAATGAGCTATGTGCTCCCCAAAGAGAAAAAGTGTTTCAGACAAATATTGTATGCATGTTACTGAACAAACACTGTAAACACTATATCCTGAAGAACGTAGTTACCTGCTTTTTCTGTATCCTGTAATACAATATTGGCACTTTGGCTGTGTGTGTGCTGCTGTGCTTCTCACTTTTTTTTACCTGGCATGGCCAGACTATTATCACTGTGTAGATAATAATCTGGCATATCAGGGGCAGATGTAACATTTCCCAATTGGGGGGCAGGAGAAAATGGCATGGGGGCAGCTTCATGATGAAGCCGCACAATACCATTTTGGTTACAGGACTTTTATTAGGCAATTAAACATCAATAATAAAATCAGTTATTGTTGAAGTTGCAACAGACACACAGCATGCATAAAGCTAAAGGTCTGACTCAGAGAGTTTTCTGTTTTTAATGATGAAATGCTGTTGGTTTAGTGGTGACACAACTATAGTTAGTTAGTAGCAGTAGTAGTGTTTGAAATACTACTAAATATGAGCACTGAAATATCTTGGGTTGTTTTGTATGCCATCATGTTTGGTGGGGCAGTCTGGACACCCCCCCATGCCCATGCCCCCCTCCATACCCATGCCTAGATCCACCCCTGCAAGCAGTCAGTGGGGTGGTCAAGGAGTTAAAGAGTGGGGGGGTGCCGCCATGTACTCACAGTGAATGGTTTGGTGACACAGCTGACAGACTGCACAGTACTACCCGCTCTCAATGCTCTGCACATTTTTCAAGTCAGACTTGATTTCTCCAGCAAACTTTAAAGTAAGGTTCTGAATGTGAGATGTGAACGTATAAAAACTCTCTGTCACTCGGTTCTTTCTGTGCTACAGTTGTCTCACTCTCACTGCTGCGATTCCTGAAAAACCTAGGTTGTGTCAGTTTCATTTGAATTTCAAATTCATGCGATGGGCTACTGCGATTTGTCACTCGGTTGTCTCGTTAATTTTGGTTTTATGGATGCCGTTTTATCGGCGCTGGCATATACAGTTACGTCTCATGACAATGTCCTCATTATTCATCACCTCTGTGCCAGCCCTTTCCTTCCTGTCTGACTCAGTAGGTATGTATTTATCTTTTGTTTACTCTCAGCACACAGGTCCATTATATCCCCCTTTCCCACTAGCTGGCAGGAAGAATTCTCCCACAGGGTGATGGATTATTTATCTCAAGGTGTCAATGCACTTTTTGCAGTAGGTTTGGAAACCATTTTCTTTCTCTTTCTCGAGGTAGACAGGTTGTAAATAGTAAGTGGCGCGTGGTTTTTAAACCCGAGGGGTTTTCAACCTTGTTTGGTACCAGGGCCCACTCTTTATTCAGCATTTGAGCCACCATGGACCACCCTTTGAGGACATTTTAGCCCCACAAAACTAAAGATTTATTTTGCTTTTGTCCACAACAGCACTGAGCAGGCAAACATACAGTTGAAAATGACCATTAATCTTCTACATTCTCTAGTTGTGTAGACTTGGGCTAATTCAGATGGTGAATATTGTAACTCTTGAGAGTGTAAACATGAAACCAAATGGACCCGCAAGGGGCCATCTGGTTAACTAACTTTCCATCATTTACCCTGGGGACCACCTGGAATCCTCTCTGGGACCACAGGTTGAAAACCAATGCTTTACATAGATTCTGCCTTACATTCCCATTCATACACACTCAAACAGATTTGTGGCAGAGGAAACCATGCAAGGCACCAGCCTGCACATCAGCAGCAATAGACCTTTTATTAAGCCACTCCCCAAACTGATATGGTCCAATCACAGCTAAGCACAACATGTGATCAAACATGTGACCAAATAGCTTTACTTTATGATAAAACCTTGTCACACAAAAACAAACCAGTATTTAACGTGTAATGTCCATGATATTTACTTTGTGAATGAATGAGCCCGGCTGCTGGAAAATGTCCTAGCCTTGGGTGGACACTGGGGAGAGGGCGGGGCTTACTGAAAGGTCTATTAGGGTTTCAGAGTGTTGCTCAAAGGCACTTTCACAGTAACTCGTGGAGCACAGGATCGAACAGAGAACCTGCATCCAGCGACTCTACCGGCCCTGCTGCTGCTAACCTTGAGCTGCCATGATTGCGTCATGACCAAAATACTGCAAATTTCCATTTACTATACCCCTGGTAAAAAGCAAAAGCAGCATTGGATGAGACCTTTGCTTTGGCTTGCTAACCCTGAACCCCACCTGCACCTACCACCCAATGACACAGCCATTGAAGGCTTATGCCAGGGGTGCCCAAAAGGTAGATGGTGATCTACCAGTAGATCACACAGACCATGCAGGTAGATCACACAACAGCCCCCCATTTGGACCCTTATAGATCTGTAACTCTTGAGTGTTAAAATGAAACCAAATGGACCCGTAAGGGTCCATTTGGTTTCATTTTACCGCTCTCAAGAATTAAATTATATTTAATTCTCTTGGCGCCGTCCACGCGCTGCTCGTGGATATCCACGTGGAATACCACCGCCGAAAACGCGAACGGCTCGTATCACGCGGAAATGTAGATTTCATTCTTTAATCCAACTATTAGTCCGTGCGCATCGTCTGATGATCATCCCGTTGCTGACTTTCATTTGGGACAGAATTGGGGACAACTTTTTTTTTCCCCGTCCCATTGACATTCATTCAATCCAATGCATTCAAACGGCTCTCCTCCGGTTTGCCCCCTCAATGTCGCTGGCGCATGGGTTAAGCAGCCAGGGCTACACAGCTCTGCCTGACTTGTGAGCCGGATGTTTTGGGGCAGATCGCCAGATGATCGATTAGGCAAGACAACAGACACAGCATAACAGAAACAGCACATCCTGTTTAGGAGATCTGAGCTTCAAAATAAGGGCTTTTTTACCGATCGAACTGGTTTGAGCCGCGGCAGTGGAGAGGAAACAAAGAAGATCCGCTCGCGGTCAATGAGTTAATCATCTGAATTACGTAATTTTCCAGACCAGTCCAAAAATGGAGAATAATTGTTATTTTGACCATCGTTTTGCCAGTTCTCTCTCCCAATTGTGGACAAAAACGTGAAAGTTCTTAGTTTGGGGTGCAAGAAACTAAACTCAACATCATAAACTGTCAACTCAAACCTCAAATACTATTTTCAAACTTCAGTACTAGCATATACAGGAAAACCTTCCAATCCCCCCCCTCTAGTTTTCATTGCATTATTCAGTACTTATTCCTAAACACTATTTCAAAGCTCAAACTTTCTAAGAGGAACAATCACATTTTTGATGTGTAGATCTTGTTGAGCCGGTCATTTTGAAAGTAGCTCAAGTCAAAAAAGTGTGGGCACTCCTGGCTTATGCGTTATTGTAGGTGCAACTCTGGCCATCATTAAAATGCCTTCTAAAGACTCATCCTAGCTTAGAGCATGCCCACGCGGCAATAAATTGAAAGTGCTTGTCAAAAATAAGCGGCCCCAGTAGTAACTCTCAGGGTTTCAGGGTTGGTGTTTCAATTGATCTGTTGAATATGGGCATTAAGGTGACATATACTGTATACTGTATCTGGGTGGGGCATACATTTCCAACTAGCATCGTTCCAACTAGGCCAGCTCCCCAATGGGCACTGATCTAGATTAGATGCATCCTCTAATTCAGGGGTTTTCAACAGGCGGCCCGGGGATCAACAGTGGTCCGTGAGAATATCCCAGGTGGTCTCCAGCTAAAAGATGGAAAGTTGGTTAACCAGGTGTAACTCTTTGAGAGCGTAAACACGAAACCAAATGGACCCGCAAGGGTCCATTTGGTTTCGTGTTTACGCTCTTCAGTGTGCATGTTTACACATGGTTTCATGTTTACTCTCCCATAGTTAAAATATTCATCATGTGAATTAGCCCAATTCTACACAACTAGAGAATGTAGAAGATTAATGGTCATTTTTTATCTGTATGTTTGAATGGTTTTCCAGCGTGGAATTGTGGACAAAACCAATCTAAAATCTTTAGTTTTGGGGTCTGTGGGGCTAAAATGTCATCAAATGGTGATACATGGATAGAATTCTGAATAAATAGTGGGCCCTGGTATGAAAAGGGTTGAAATCCACTGCTCTAATTAAGAGGACTGTTATGGGTTAGGGTTAGTGTCAGGGACCCCTCAACAGCTACATTACTGGGTCCACCCTGCAGCCTGGGACCAACTTCTTTTGAGATCTACACTACTAGGGATAGAGATATAACCCACAGCGGATCACAAGCACACCGTGGATCTCCAAAATGATTCCCTTCGTCTAGAATTGTTTCTTTTGGTACGATTGATTTGATATGTTTGTTATATGATGGAAACCAGGCTTTCCTCCATGGTGGAAACCAGATACGAGGCAACTTTACTAAATCTGAGAGGTTAAACTGATATTGATCAAGTAAATATCAAATATGTACTGTAAGTATTCTGAGGCATGTGTCATGGCACTGTACGGTGTGTGATATTTTTGAAAATGGTGAAAATGTGACGCAAATCTTTGAAACATTTTTCAGTTCCGAATGAGTTGTTAGGAAACCCCAATCTAAGTCTAACCCATAGCTCCTCCGTTAAGCTCACAGCCAGTATGCCCTCCTAATCCTATAGTCTTACAAAAGTCACATCAATTAGATATATTGTTGTGGCTATCGTCTCCGTAGGATGGAAACATTTCAGGATTCAAATTCAGCTCAAGATGCTCCCAGCAGAAAATGTATCGAGCTGACATGCCGGCTTTTGACAGTCGATCAATACAATAACACAGACACTATGTCCCGAACATTCAAAGTTCTTCTAAATGGCAACATGCTGCTTTGAGACAGTTATTCCACAGAATGAATTGTCTCGATCATCTCTTCAGCATTTTGGCTGATAATTGGTTAGCAAGTGCGATATGGGCGAACGTAGCAAAAGTTTCAAATTTGCATTTCTATAGCGTCAGTTATAGATGTATCGCAAAGACAACATGGAGACCACATGGCCTCCATCAGCTAGAATGGCTCCTAGCAATGATAATAATTAGAAATAGTAGACATGGAAGGCAGGCCCGGATGTAACATTTCCCAATTGGGGGGCAGGTGAAAATGGTATGGGGGCGAAATGGCATGGGTGCAGGAACGAAGTCGCACCCACACCATTTCCCACTATAGAACTTATATTAGGCAAGTAAAGCATCAATAATAACATCAGCTGTTGTTGAGGATGCATAAAGCTAAAGGTCTGACTCAGAGAGTTTTCTGTTTTCAATGATGAATAGGTGTTGGTTTAGTGGTGCCACAATTGTCTTTAGTTAGCAGCATAGCGTTTCAAATCATTTTAAATATAAGCACTTTATTTTAAAGATCTTTGAAATGTTACATTTAGAAATGTGACAAATGACATTTAAGTGGGCACTGCCCCCCATGCCCATGCATAGATCCGGCCCTGCATGTAGGCCTAGATAAATGACTTGACTTATGTTGGAGAGAGACAGAGAGACAGAGAGAGAGAAATAGAAAGACAGTCACTTTCAAGATTATTCCCTCACTGATCTAGGCAAAGTATCAGTTTGTGGCCTGGGGTGGCTTAGCGCGGCCGGTCCAGGCGACTTCTCTAGTAATCCGGCATGACAGTGCGACGCGACGGGTTGGGGGTCCCGATCCCGATGAACGTTATCTTCTCCCCATCTCTCGCCCTGTTTCCTGTCACAATACGCTGTCAATAAGGCGAGAAATGCCCCGGAGACTTCTTAAATACGTAAATCAAGTGACAACACGCATGCACTGAGATTACACCGAAGAAGAAAGATATTTCTATTAACAACAACGCTATATGAAAGGCCTGAGCAACACTTGCTGCGGTTCAAGCGCTCCTCCGTTTGCCACTATACGCTGCCCTCAGGAGGAGTGCACACACGCAGCTCCATTTGTGTCATCCAACTTTCATGGAGAAAAATAGACTGCCTGCCTGAGTCTAACCTTAAGACTCTCCTCCCCAATTTACATCTCATACGCATCAATTGAGGCACACAGCATTACTTTGCCCTAATTTGCGGCCTCCTCCCCTCCAACAGGGAGACGCACGCGCGCGCGCACACACACACACACACACACACACACACACACACACACACACACACACACACACACACACACACACACACACGCACACACACAGAGGCATACCCATCATTAGAAAATGAGATGCAATCCTTTGCCACCACAGCCCCTGTAGCCAAAGAATGATTGCTCTGATGGAACAGAGACTCAAACAGCACCATAATGCTATTCATGTCGTAGCCAACACCACTACTAGATTCCGCAATCATAGTGTGTGTGTGCGTGCGTGCGTGTGTGTGTGTGTGTGTGTGTGTGTGTGTGTGTGTGTGTGTGTGTGTGTGTGTGTGTGTGTGTGTGTGTGTGTGTGTGTGTGTGTGTGTGTGCGCGTGTGCGTGCGTGCATGCATGTGTATGTGTTTCAAAGTGTGAGTATGCATGACAGACAGAGAATACTCTCCCACCCTCCATATTTAGTGTGTGTCAGACTATGTGAAGGAGCAGCCGGAAATAGGGGAATAAAATGAATGTGTTTCAACAACGTGAGTGCATTCACAAGGCCTGAAAACCCGTAATTTTGAGAAGTGAATTCATTACATAGGCTGCTCTCTCATCAGCACCAATGGACTAGGGGTTCTTTTTTCTTTTTTCTAAGAATGTAGTGCAACTACGCCGCCCAGTGGCCACCAACCCCACAGCCTGATACTTCACTGACTGCCCTTTTACCCATCTGTAAAACAACTCCCCTTGCAGCCCTTCTAGACCACAATCAGGGGTGGACTGGGAGCTCAAAACGTACCGGGCAATTTTGTCTCAGAGCGGCCCTCTGAAGACCCTTAATGTTAGTTAGTTAGTTTTAGTTAACTAAAAAACCCTGCAATAGGCAGTTTCATTTGAAGAGGACAGAGGGCCGCCAGCACTGATTCGTGGGCCGGTTTTGTGCAGATTTTTTTTTTTTAATTAAAACACGACATTAACGGCCCCGGGGGGGTCGGCCCACCGGGAAAATGCCCTGTATGCCAGACTGTCAGTCCACCCCTGACCACAATGCAAAATGCACATGCACAAAGTCTGGTTCAAACTTGAACCATCATGTGTTGATGGCATATCTATGTAGAAATCCATCCAAGTAGCACTATATGCAATCTCCACAGTAGTTAAAAAGTTACGGGTTTGCACACAGAAAATAGCTGCTCTCTTAGCCTTGCACGGCGCGTGTTGGAGACTTGGAGTCGTCTAGATCTGCTCTCTCTCTATATATCCAGGGCCGGATTTAGCCAGCTCTACTAGGGTGGGCTGGAAGAATGGTAGCGTGGGCAACTGTGGGCAAGTTTTTCATATCTAGCAGTGGTTTTCAACCTTTTTGACACCAGGGCCCACTATCTATTCGGCATTTGAGCCATGGACCACCATTTGAGGACACCATATCCCCACAGACCCCCCAAACTAAAGATTTATTTTGATCTTGTCCACTATGGATTTAGGAAACAATACGGATCAAACCATTAATCTTCTACATGATCTAGTTGTGTAGACTTGGGCTGATTCAGATGACGTATAGGCTATTTTTAACTCTTGAGAGCGTAAACATGAAACCAAATGGACCCGGGTCCATTTGGTTTCATGTTTACGCTCTCAAAGAGTTAGGCCTACATCTGGTTAACCAACTTTCCACCATTTAGGCCTACCTGGGGACCACCTAGCTAGAACCCTCTCAAGGACCACTGGTGGTCCCTGGACCACAGGTTGAAAACCACTGAATGAATATTACCTTTCATTTCATGGGCAGGTTGCACGTTTGCACCCTTGCCCTGCCCCCCTCTAGATCCCCCCCCTCTCTCTCTCTCTCTCTCTCTCTCTCTCTCTCTCTCTCTCTCTCTCTCTCTCTCTCTCTCTCTCTCTCATACCTTCGGCGTCACAACAACGCGTGTCTTCTCGCTCGTCGCGGCGGAGGTCCGTGCGGCATGGAGCAGCAGCAGCAGGGGGGTGATGGTGGTGGTGGTGGTGGTCCGCCTCCTCTTCTCTTCTTCAGTGTGCCTGAAGCGGCCATGCTGTGGTCTGTTCCTGGGCCCGGCCGGGCGTGCTGGAGCGTGACATGCTGCTGCTGCTGCTGCTGCCGGCCCCGGTGGCCGTCTGGGGACATGATGGTGGTGGTGGTGGCTGCTTGCTCTTCTTGCCCTTATTCGTCTAATGCTCACGTGTTTTTCGGCGGCAGAACCAGAGGAAAAGTGTTCAAACTTGATCTGATGAAGAGGAGGAGGGGAAGAAAAATAATAGCCTATTAATCAATAACGTTGAGATCTTGCATCATTGTGGCACATGCCACATATATACCGGGGGCGGATGTAAAATTTCCCAATGGGGGGGGGGGGTGCAGACGAAGTCGCCCCCATACCATTTTCAGTTACAGGACTTTTATTAGTCAAGTATTTAAGCATGAAGTTGCAACAGACATGCGCGCAGCAAGTATAAAGCTAAAGGTCTGACTCAGAGAGTTTTCTGTTTTCAATGATGAAAAAATGCTGTTGGTTTGTGGTGACACAGCTGTAGTTAGTTAGGGACTGTACGTTATTTACCGGGGGGGGGGGGCTGGTGCGTAGGGGGGGGGGGGCCATGATGAAAAAAAAAGAGGTGGGGGGGAAGGCCATGATGAAAAAAAATGAGTTGGGGGGGAGGGCCATGGGGAAAAAAAGAAGACGGAGCTTTAGAGTATAGACTGAGTTACGTTTACTCATAGAGCTAGCTAATGGCGATTCTTCTACATTGACTTCAACTGCAGTTTGTCCCTATTCAGGCCATTTGAACAGCGCTCAAGCGCTCAGTTTCTGACTCCTCAATGTCGTGACTCCGGGTGGACTGCCGCTTCCGTGTGCGAGGGTCCATCTGCAGCATGGACCCTCCTCCTCCCTCCATGCAGTTAAGCGAGATCCTGTCATGGCGTCCACCGCTTTGTTTACAACACACGTAGGGAAAAGAAAACTTTGCCTTTTTACCAAGGACTGCGTTCGGTTTGATAAATAATGACAGCAGAGCAGTTTTCTAAAGCCCGATACGGGCGGATGCATGGATTATAAAGCAGCACGTCGAGCTGTGGTGAGTAGCCTAAAACGAGTTGTTTGTTTGTCCCCCTTTGCTCCATGAAGTGAACGGTGTCTGTATTGCTCTGTCTATACTCCAGGCTTACATAGCTACTCCACCCAGGCTGCGCTGGGTAGAATCATGCCATCTAGTAGAGTTGCGACATTGGGGGGTCAGAAACCGAACGTGCTGGATAGTATTTTCATTGCCATCGAAGCTGAGAGATCGCACAACGGGGCTATAGTTTTCAAAGAGGCCAGCGCGAATAAATAAAAGCTCTTTTAGACACGTGTAAAACATGACAACTATTGGGAAATCAATGCTGATAGTTACCTGTAAGGGGGGGGGGCCATGGGAAAACAACATTGAAGTGGGGGGAGGGCCATGGGGAAAAAATTGAGGTGGGGGGGGGGGGGCATGATTTTTTTTTTTTTACGGGACTTCCAGCGCACCAGCCCCCCCCCCCGGTAAATAACGTACAGTCCCTTAGTAGTACGTAGTTAGTAAGTACTTTAATTTGAAATGTGGGTTGTTTTGCATGCCATGCATGTTTGGTGGGGCAGTCAGAGCATTTAAGGGCATCCCCCCATGCCCATGGCTAGATCCGCCCCTGATGTTAGTTCGTTTTGTTATTGGACATGTAATGCACACATGGGTCGTTCAGGTGACATCCATAGCCATGAATCACGATCTAAATTGGTGGGTCCGTCTTGAAGGCACACGCCGCAAGGTTATTTCTCACGCTTCTTTCATCGGAGAATCGGAGATATGTCATCGTAAAACCGATGTGCATTTTGTTTGCGTTGGCGTAGCCTACGCGTGCGTTATGGCTCGTTAGACAGGCGGCGGCACGCGGCGCGCGCGCGTGTGTGTGCGCGCGCGCGTTATTGTCGGACTGACTGAGTATAGCCTAATTGCGTGACAACAAGTTGAATTCAAAGGCTCTCGGAGCCACTGGGAAGAAAAGCCCCAAACAAATTATGGTTATCTCCCTCTCATCCAGAGAGAGAGGGGGGGGGGGCGTCTGAAAGATCTGGGTCTGTATGGGGTCAGATTTAAAATCAGCCTGTGGCTCTTTTTTCAGCAGGGGCGAAATCCAAAAGCGACCTCGCCCGCGGGCGCCCGTTTTCAAAAGCGGGCGCCCGCTTTCACAAAAACGGGCGCCCGGTTTCACAAAAACGGGCGCCCGTTTTCACAAACGGGCGCCCTTTTCAAAAGGTTATGGTTAGGGTTAGGTTAGGTTTAGGCATAGGTTTACTGAGGTTAAGTTTAGGGTTAGAGTTAGGTTTAGGCATAGCCTAGTTTGTGAAAACGGGCGCCCGCTTTTGAAAACGGGCGCCCGCTTTTGAAAACGGGCGCCCGTTTTTGTGAAACGGGCGCCCGTTTTTGTGAAACCGGGCGCCCGTTTTTGTGAAAACGGGCGCCCGGTTTTGAAAACGGGCGCCCGCGGGCGAGGGCTCAAATGGATTTCGCTGGCTGTGGCTCTTTTTTTCTTCACTCAGCTGCTCCTCTCTCATCCTCTCTCCAGCGGCGGATCTAGGCATGGGCAAGGGGGCAATGCCCCCTCCCCCTAAATGCCCAGACTGCCCACCAAACATGAAGGCATGCAAAAACAACCCAAGATATTTCAGTGCTTATATGTATTTGAAACACTGCCACTGCTACTAACTAACTACAGTTTTGGCACCACTAAACCAACAGCATTTCATCATTGAGTCAGACCTTTAGCTTTATGCAGGCTGCGTGTCTGTTGCAACTTCAACAACAACAACAACAACAACTGATGATATTATTGATGCTTAGCCTACTTGTAACTGAAAATGGTAGGCCTATACCATTTTCTGCTGCCCCCCCATTGGGAAATGTTACATCCGCCCCTGCCTCTCTCTCCTCTCACTTGTCCTCCATCTCTCTTTTCCTCCTCTCTGGTAGCCTACCGGACGGGACAAAGCCGAGGGTGGCGCGGTACGGTACGGCATGGCATGGTGTAGTGCAGTGGTTTTCAACCTTTTTCCTACCAGGGCCCACTATTTATTCAGGATTTGTTTAGTTTTTTTTCCGCAATTCCATGCTGCATTTTGCAAAGAAACACAGATCAAAATGATGACCATTATTCTACATTCTCCAACTATTGAATGTGTAAACATGAAACCAAATGGACCCGCAATTAAAGGGTCCGTTTGGTTTCGTGTTTACGCTCTCAAAGAGTTACACCTGGTTAACCAACTTTCCACCATTTAGCCTACATAGAACCCTCTCAAGGACCACTGGGGGTCCCCGGAGCACTGGTTGAAACCCCCTGGTGTAGCGTACTGTTAGGCTACGTTATGTAGGGCAGCATGCAGCAGGTTGTACACCGGAGGCACACAGAGACAGAGAGACGGAGGGAGGGGGGGGTAAAGATAGGGATAGAGCGACACAGGGAGAGAGAAAAGAAAAGGCGATATGAAGATATAGGGGGAGTGTGGAAAAACATTAGTGAGGAGGAGAGAGAGAGAGAGAGAGAGAGAGAGAGAGAGAGAGAGAGAGAGAGAGAGAGAGAGAGAGAGAGAGAGAGAGAGAGAGAGAGGGAGAGAGGGAGAGAGGGAGAGAGAGAATTCTCAATCCCACGCTGGTTCTGCTTTCGGCTCCACTTTGAACGGACGAGAGTGAAGCGCGCGCACCGCTTTTACTTGACCCGAGCATTTTAAAACCCACACACAAAAACACGCTCGCTTTCCCGAAAAAGGGCAATCCGTACGTGGTGGTGATGATATTGATAACGACACGACGTGTTTTTTTTCATGTATAATAATATAGTTGCGAGTTGATGGTGAGACATGATGGTTCCCATCCATGCACTCACCCCATTCCCGTGACACATCTCTCCAGGCGCACAGGTATAGAGATGACATTGCAGCCTGTTGTTACTCCATTCCGGGCGCCCTTGCTTTGGGTAACATACACACACACACACACACACACGCACACACACACGCGCACACACACCACGCGCGCGCGCACGCACACACACACGCGCGCACACACACACACACACACACACAGACGCGCGCGCGCGCCAAGCCGGGCGACTTGATCCCTTTTGCTCGTCGTCAAATTATTAATCCATCAATTAGGCTGTTATTTCCTCTCCTGGTCCACGGGGTTAAATCCACCTGTCGTCGCCTCCTCCTCCTCCTCCTCCTAGTTCTCCTGGTAAAATCCTCTCCGTTTGTGAATGAATGATGTCAACAACAACAGCAACGTACACCGCTCAGCCCCAGATATAAAAAAATATAAAATTGTTGTTGTTGTTTGTTAAAATAAAAAATAAAAATAAAAAAGAAGAAGAAATCCCTGGATTATAGTTGAGACCGCCTGTTAATCCAAAGGTTTGATTCGGAATCTCCGCAGTGCGTGTGTGTTGTGTGCGTGCGTGCGTGCCTGTGTGTGCATGTGAGAAACACACGGAGAGCTTCGTCCGTTCTCCTATCCTCCTCGCAGCCTCTAACCAGCACCACCACAACCACCTCCACCACCTCCTCCTCCTCCTCCTCCTCGCCGGGTCTTGATGGAGACTGGAGGGGGATTCCGTCACAAACAACAACCTGGGCGCACCACCACCACCGCCACCACCATCACCATCACCACCGCCACCACCATGCACGCACGCGCTGCTCTTCTCCCGTCAAATCCCGACAGTGTCGTTGCGCACAGCATGCTTCTCTCCACGAGATCGGAGAGGAAAAAACGCTTGTCTTCTTTCTTCTTCTTCTTACTTAACTAAAAGCCCCTCAAACAACTATGTGTGAATGGCGTCCAAGTTTGAAGTTGTTGTTGCTTATAGTTTTAGGATGAGAAAAACGCTCCTCGGTCGTCTCCTCGTGACCATTAGATACAAGGTAATAATAATGTGATGTATTCCATTCGGCTGTGCAACCTGCGCGCAGCAGCAGCGACCGACCGTTGTGTGCGCTGGAGCGGAGATGAGAGAGAAAGCTGCTCCAGTCTATCTATCTCTGGAGCTCTTCTCTTTTTTTACACCACGTATGCAGACCGCCCACACACACACACACACACACACACACACACACACACACACAACACACACACACACACACACACACACACACACACACACACACACACACACACACACACACACACACACACACCAGGGCCGCATCTATGCATGGGCATGGGTGCCCTGACTGCCCCACCAAACATGATGGCATGCAAAAAACAACCACACATTTCAAAGATATTTCAAATTTAAGTGCTCATCATTGAAAACAGAAAGCTCTCTGAGTCAGACCTTTAGCTTTATGCATGCTGCGTGTCTGTTACAACTTCAACAACACCTGATGTTATTATCGATGCTTCACTTGCGTAATCTATAAATCCTGTAACCGAAAATGGTATGGGGGTGATGACGCCGTGCCCTTACCATCCCCCCCCCCCCCTCCGGAATGGGGAATGTTACATCCGGGCCTGACACACACACACACACACACACACACACACACACACACACACACACACACACACACACACACACACACACACACACACACACACACACACACACACACACACAGAGCGAGACCTTCTAGACGGCAGAGGAGATGGACTCTCATCGTGTTCCTTAATAAATATCATCAGAGGAGTTATGGGATGTGACGATGCGCCTCATATGCCTCACTTAGTTCCAACTCTACGCTTCATTAAAGATCTCTCCCTCTGTGAGCTTGTTTTGCCTGAGCGTTTTAGTGGGCTATCAAGGCTTTTGGTTTCTACCAGTTTTGTTGATGGCAACGTACGACAAGTGTACCATAAAGCCTAATAGCCTATAATAGCCGATGTATTAGCCTTGCCTAGGCCTATACTGTATATTCTCTTGGTCACGTTTTCTGTTTGAAAGTCAA
>CM076973.1:46173269-46263269 GCA_039105355.1 Benthosema pterotum
TCACAATCTCAACAGCGCACCGTTTGCCCAGGGTGGGCTGAGCCTGCATTTATCCTTCCAGGGCAGGGCTGCCCAAAAGGTAGATGGTGATCTACCAGTAGATCACACAGGCCATGCAGGTAGATCACATGACAGTCCCCTAAAGTGTATAGATCTGTAACTCTTGAGAGCGTACACTCTCAAGAGTTAAATTATTTTTAAACATCTGAATTACGTAATTTCAAGAGTCCACACAATTCGAGAATGGAGAATAATTCTCAAAACGTGAAACTAAATTCAAACGTGAGACTAAATTCAACATCACGAACTGTCAACTCATGCCCCAAATACTGTTTTCAAACGTAATAGCATATACAAGAAAACCTTCCAACTTTCCCCCTCCATTTTTCATTATGCATTATTCTTAAACACTATATAACACTAAGTAACACCATCACCAACTATTTCAAAGTCAAACTTTCTTGGGGGCCTTGAAATGGATTTTTCTTTTTTTTTTTAATTTGTAGATCTTGTTGAGCCAGTCATTTTGAAAGTACATCCCCCTGTTCCAGGGGGATCTCAGTAAAATAAAGATGCACAGCACCTGTTGAGGTCTAGATGGTCTTATATTCATCCCTGGCCCTGAGGCGGCGTCAAAGGCAACGGCCGATTGCATAACAGCGCGGTAGTAATAACGCAGGGAGTGGAGGAGAACCACGGCAGGGATGGATGAATGGCTTAATGGCCACGTGCTTTTCTTTTCAGGAAAATGTCCCAGGGTCCAGAAACACATAATGACGCCGTTCGTCTTCTTTTTGCTATGCTCTCTCTCTCTCTCTCTCTCTCTCTCTCTCTCTCTCTCTCTCTCTCTCTCTCTCTCTCTCTCTCTCTCTCTCTCTCATTATAATTACTATCTATCTATCTATCTATCTATCTATCTATCTATCTATCTATCTATCTATCTATCTATCTATCTATCTATCTATCTATCTATCTATCTATATATATATATATATATATATATATATATATATATATATATATATATATATATATATATATGTATATATATATATTATTGTTATCTAATTCTAAAAGGATATTACTCTTTCGGTAAAAATCGGTAATTTAACCGTCTACTCAGGTTTGAGTCGACATGGTTAAAATCCAGTTTGAAGTTAAAATGAGTTTGTCCAGGAATATTATTAGGCTATAATAATTCTTACCAGATCTGATAACAATTAATAATAATAACATTAGGCTATTCATCCTGACATTGTCGATTCTACAAAATATTTTCTCTGAAAGAACATACTGAACATACTGAAAGATCCTGCTATTTTTCAAATGTGAAAGTTAAAACACCACAAGTACAGTACAGAATGGTTTAATACAAAACATATACTAACCACATTGGCATGTTTTTGCAGTGTTGATACTAGATAGGATTTGAAAAACTTTGGTCCATTATATTTGAAAAAGGAACTTTGGTCACTTTTATTCATTTTTTCTGATTTGGAGAACTAACTTTGGTCCTTTATTTCGTGTGGGAGAGAGAGAGACAGAAGGACAGGCAGACAGACAGAGCAGTGGTTCTCTCAACCATTTCACACCATCTCACACAATATAGCAGGTGAGAGAGAGGGGCGGTGGGGTAAAGAGAGAGACGGTTCACAGCTGCTCACAGACGGTTCACAGCAGGGGATCAGAAAGGGGGACACATCAAAGCAATGTGTCCAGCTGTGTTGTGTGTCCAGTTTGATGTATGCCCAGACGTATTGTTTGCCCAGTTGTCTGGTGTGGCCACTTGGTTTTTTGTGCCCACCTGACCTGTTACCCTCTCTCTCACTGACACTCGTTCCCCCGTTAGAGACAGCTGGGGTGGCAGAGACAGTCTGTGTTGTTGGGTTGGGTGTAGGCTAGTATGGACAAAGTACCCAATTCCATACTGACTGGTCAAATTGTTACTCAAGTTACTCAAATTCATACTTAATTTAATGGGTAGAGAAGTATTCCACTCTGTAGTGAAATAGTCATTTAGTATCAAACTACAAATTAGTACATTTTACAAAAAACATGTTCATCAGGTATTAATGTTACATGAAAAGTAAGATTTTTTTCCCAAAAGGTGTACAGTGTTTGTTAAACTGTTTGTTAAAAACTGTCATTTTTATGATTCCACCCAGCCAGTTCATTAAGTATGTCTGGTTTGCCTGGTGGGTGGTGATGGGAGATCCAGCTGAACTGAAGCCACATCCACAGCTTTAACTGGAAAGTTTCAGCCCCCAGGAAGAAACCCTAATACAAAGGGAAGACACCATTGCACATAAAAAACACACCAAGGGGTCTATTTACATACTGTCACTTCTTAAACATTTACAAAATTGGAAAAAATACAAAAATCACGGCACCACCTCTTTAAGTAGAAACATTGCAATCCATCATACAGGTTAAAGTTTACAATTTAAGCAGAATTTACAATACACTTCACATACTAGAACATGGTAACACATTAGACATCCTATATATATGCCACTGCTATCTAAACTACCTATAAGGGTACTGCAAGTACTATGGGTTGGTACAGTATGTAATACAAGTGCTATGGGCTGAGATGGAGTCTGGAGAGGTGTGTTTTCAGACGGAGGCAGAAGACAGGGAGTGAGTCTGCGGTTCTGATTGCACTGAGAAGTGCATTCCATAATTTCGGAAGCCAGGAGGGAGAAGAGCTTGGGGCGCGTGGAGCGTTGGTCAGGTGTTTCTTATAGCGGGGGTACTGCCAGCTTCCGCTTTCGCATTAAAAATGCATTGCATCACCTTTCAAAGTTAGATCTACTTTTAATACTTGTGTGTGAAGTTATAGTATAGTGGGGCAGCAAACGAAACATACTCTGCTCCCACTGTCTGCTGCTACTCTCTTCTCGGCTACGCGTTGGTATTGTTTGCTTATGTAAGGCTGTAAACAGACACTCTTTAGAAAGAGGGAGTTGGCTGGCTCACTGTGGCGATGAACATAAGGCCCAGTATTGCGGGGGAAATCCGTCGTCCCCCAACAGCTGAGGCACTTTTTTTTTTAGGATAACAGTGACCTAGTTTTTGGTGCACGACTCACAGCACACTGCCCTTCATAGATGTAACCACAACCTACAGTGTGCCAGGTCCTTTGGCCCTCGTAATATAAAGAGACAGAGGGTTCTATCCCACCCAAAATCACCCATATATAACCACAGAGTCTCTGATCACATTGAAAAGGGCATGGCAATCTGCACTCTTAAACCCCAGGCATAAAAGTTAAAGGAAATACATTTTCTGAAATAAATATCTGTAAAAGGAGTTCAACTGCAGGCACAACAATATCAAAACGTACATATATAATCGTTCGCAAGTAGCTGTCTTTTTTTTAAAACATACTGTATATGCCTTTCTCAAGTTCTTGTGCACTTCCGGCATATGGAAGGCTCCTGCTGTTATGCCATGACCACACACACACACACACACACACACACACACACACACACACACACACACACACACACACACACACACACACACACACACACACACACACACACACACACACACAGACACACTTTCATGCGTGAACACAATGATGTACAGTATGCGAGCGCGGACACCCGTGTGTACACAACTGGAACAGTGGTGATGCGGCTGTGCTGTGCAGTGGAATGTCTGAGGTAGTAATTGGTCGGACAGCAGGGGAAGGCCCCTCAGCGATAAGCAGCAGCATTGTTGGAACATGTGTGCCTGTTATTATTAACAACCCATTTAGAAGCGCAGGGCGACGTGCACAGCCAGTCGTGCATCATTCACAGGCCAGCAGCACATGAACACACCAGAGGTTTCACGTCAAATACATTGGTTACACACACACATATACTTTTATAGACGAAAAGGTCAGCTCAAGCTTTCAACGCATGCAGGCATAAACGTGTGGCAAATGGAATGGCAAATAGAGTGGGAATGTAAATGGAAAAGTGACAAAGTGTTTAAGTCAGTGAAAAGGTTTTCAACCTTTTTGATACCAGGGCCCACTATTTATTCAGAATTTGAGCCACCAAACACCATTTGAAGACATTTTAGCCCCACAGACCCCAAAACTAAAGATTTATTTTGCTTTTGTCCACAATTCCAGGCTGGATTTTGAAAACAGAACAGTCAAACACACATAACAAAAATGATCATTAATCTTCTACCTACATTCTCCAGCTGTGCAGGCTTGGGCTATTTCAAAATATTTTAACTCTTGAGGGTGTAAAATGAAACCAAATGGACCCGCGAGGGTCCATTTGGTTTCATTTTTACGCTCTCAAAGAGTTGCACCTGGTTAATCAACTTTCATTTAGCCTGGGGACCAATGGAACCCTCTCAAGGACCACTGGTGGTCCCCGGACCACTGGTTGAAAACCCCCCTGGTATAAGTGGTCCTTAAGCTCTATTTTATACTTTGGGTAATAGCTGCAATGGCTGCAATAACTTACTCTTTTGTATAAAAAAAAAAACATTGAATGTAACATAATATTCAGTATATATATTTAACATATAAAAAAACACTTCCTTAATTCCTTAATTATAACACTTTTATTCTATGCTGTTATATTCCGGCCAATAGTGTATTTTAGAATAGGTTTGACAAATACTGAAACCTTTTAGTACACTGTTTTTACCGAACATGTTACTGTGTATTTTTCTACTTTGCATTTTCAATCTATCGTATAATTGTGATCACTTCATGCTCATACTCTACCATTTTGTCTAGTACATCTACAGTACATCTCAGAGGCTGTGGACATCGTTGTTGGTGAATCCGAAACTGCAGGCAATTCTATTCCTGGAAAGTTAGCATGATTATAATGAGAGCCATATGGTTCTTGCATTAATAATAATTAAAACAGCAAAATGGGCAAACTACCCGTCAGTAACCTAAAACAGCCACGCTATATTCACACCTCAAAACCAAAACAACCTGCTCATGTTACTAACAACACTGCCTGCACTGCTGTTTATATTTCTGACAAGTCAGTGTGCTGTATTCCCAATTTAATTGCCTAAAAAGATTTGGAGGGATGTGGGAGTGGGTGGGAAGAGGATGAGCAAGCTGACTGTATCCGTATAATGTTTTCTATTGTCTATTGTGTACTGTGTGTACTGTCTATTGTGCGACGGCACCGTACGTTTTGCCCGTGTGTACAAAACGCCTTCCAACAAGAGATGCTGCATCTTAAGGGGCTATCCTTTCAATACATTTCAATACATTTTTCACCAAAATCCTGACCAAATTGTGCTGACAGAGACAGAGATCCTCTTCCCCAGCTGGCTTCCCATCCATGAATATATGGCCAATTGTGTTCGCTGGAGCGGCCCGACCAAGCCCAGAGGCTCCGGCAAAAGGAATCGAACCACATTTCTCTGTGCTGGGGCGGTCAGTGTTGCCAGATTAGGCGAGAGAAACAAGCAGCCAGAGTAATGAAAACAAGTCCAAAAGAAGTCTATATATAGGCAACACTATACAGTATATAAAGACTATATATAGGACATAATGTATATGGCCATACACGCACATACCCAAGCACAAAGGAATGTGCGTGCCGTGCGCGCGCGCGCACACACACACACACACACACACACACACACACACACACACACACACACACACACACACACACACACACACACACACACACACACACACACACACCTTCACACACCACCCTGTGGCACCCCCATGGCTGACAGTCAAACGGTTCATGAGCTATTTATGCCTGTTCAAATTAAGTTTGCATTTTCAATTGAGTGCTATAGCACCGTTTGGCATAGCCCTCTACCATAGTGACAAGGTTTGAGAAAAACTGAGTAGGCTGTATGGTTAAGTCAGAATGGCTATTTTTGGAAAGAAAAACAGCAGACAAATACAACAAGGGACCAAGAAATCCATTTGCACTTGATCCCTTAATGGTAATTAATAATTGGTAATAGACCAATTATTTGTTTACAAACATTGGGATGACCGTCTCATGAGTGACCGTTTCATGTAATCAATTCCCAGCAGATCTCCAAACATGTTGTTTTTGGGAGCGTTGGTTTCAGTTCATTCAAAATGCTCTTGAGTGAGTTGGCTAGAGAGGTGCACCCGAGGAGACGTTTTTCGTTGTGCAACAGTATAGCACACATAGAAGAGCTGATATACACGCTTACGTGACTAATATGGACGTGACTGTTGTGAGCTTAGATGTCTGCGTGCGAGACACCGTCGCATGACGAAGAATAGTAGAACATTTGTGACATTGAGGTGTCAGAAACTGAGCGATCAAGCGCTCAAGGAGTAATTAATTGATTTCAACAAGAGCTGTGCAAACATGTCAGCTGTATTAAGTATTGTGCTGTAACAACTAAATTAGTACAAAACGATCTAGAGTAAAATAAAGGGATTTGTTCCTATTTGTTGTCCCCATTCTCAATAGAAGTCTGACTGTAGATGAGCCACCATTAGAATGGCCTCAGTGAACGGAGTTTGTGTAACTCTGTCTATATTCGGCTCTGGCACAAACATGCTGAGCTGCCGTGATCATACTGAGCGAGTGAGCGTCACCTCTCGTTCTTATGACAGCAACTGGAGGAGTGGTTTTGATGAAAACTGTTTTGCTATTATTGTCCACTAACATAAACCGAGGATTATATATTTCAATGCCGAGAGATCACAATAAAAACCCTAATCATTCTTTCTCCACATTGGGATAAAACAGCATCTGGAAGTTTGATGGTGCATTTTTTACGTGGATGAAGTTGGAACTTTTCTATTGCATGTAATGAGAGTCATGCTCTTCTGCAGGCATCTTTAGTCTGTACAAACACTGTGTTTGTAAACAGAATCTATAACTCCACCTCACCTCCAATCCATTGGCTCATTATGAAACTGGTGAAGACTGCTGTGCTGTGATTGGCCAAAATTCTGCCTCACTCCACACAACCCCCACCCACCTCACACTTTAGCCACGCCTGTCCTGAGCTCAAACGAATGTTTTGTATCCATGATTTGTTGACAACAACAAAGTTCTGGACCGTCTGCAGGACAAAGCAAGTGTCTGTCTGTAGAAACAACATAGAGGGGGAAAAGGCAAAAATATAGCTATATATCTATTTAGATTTTGGGCTAAAAAGTTCCCTCTATTACCTTTAAATGACAGCAAAAATAACAAAAAAATAAAACAACCTACTATATAGAAACAAGTAGGGCCTACAAAAAACTGCAGCCACCAATATTTACAAGTGATTGGCAGAAAAACAAGCATAAAGGTTCTTCTTTACAAGACACTTTAAGCACTGCTGTTCCAACCGTTTGGCCTATTACCGTTTTTGTGTAAAATTCAGTGAGTAAATAACATTAATTTATCTTTGTAAATAGGCAAGTGCAAACAACCTTATAATTCGTAAAACAAAGTCTGTGAATGATAGAGAAGTCTTTTAAAAATGATGCATTATTCTTGTTTTAAAACAGCTTCTGTGAAAACAACTTGACAAACAACCATGAGAAGCAATAACACATCTTCAATATTTCTCCAATTTAATATTTTAAATAAAACAGCCACAGTACAAGCTTGTCGCGTGTCACGTTCGCACCGCACAGTGATCTTGTAGATCTGGCATGTATTTTTGTAATGGGACCCACTGAGAAAAAAATATCTGGGAAGGGAAGTATCATTTATTAATCAGGAAACTCCATTCAAAAGAACAGACGGGGGAGGGGGAGGGGGGCAGCTAGCACCCCACTAATGATATATAACCACGAGGCAAACAAATTGACAAATAAACATGCCATACAACGATTAAAAAAAAAGAGAAGGAAATAGGCGAAATAGATTATGCAAGGCCTCCGTCAAAGACAAAATAATAATGTGGGCAATTTCTGTATCCATGGTAACTGACTTTTCAGAGCTTCGCCACTTTTGTAGAGGCAGAGATCTCGAGCGTGGTTACATAAAGCTGCTGCGTGTTGTACAGCAACATGCTAGACAACGACGCCACTCACTCTGTGGTTTAGTCACCATTCATAAAGTGGTGACAAAGGTATAGGGGAGGAGCCACAGGATGCTGGCCTGCTCGTCACTGGTGGTGGAAAGGTAACTGCATTTACTCATACTCACAAGCACATAAAAGCACGACAAAACGACATCTCAAAACCAGGCCCGGATGCAACATTTCCCAAGTAGGGGGACAGGCAAAAATGCCAGGAGTGCGGCTTCATCGCACTCATGCCATTTTCGTTTAGATTATTTTGTTCTGTGACCCACAAGGTTTAAATATCTTGTAGGCTACAGGACTTATTAGGCAAGTAAGCAGCAATAATAACACCACATAAGTTGTTGGTGAAGTTTGCAACAGACACGCAGCATGCATGAAGCTAAAGGTCTGACTCAGAGAGTTTTCTGTTTTGGAGCCACAATTGTAGTTAGTTAGCATCAGTAGTAGTGTTTCAAATCATTTTAAATATAAAATAAGTGTAGCAGGTGGCTACAGTCTCTGATGGCCTCCAAAGTCTAGTATCTGCCCCCGGAACAAGGGGATGTGGCTTTGGTCTAGTGGTTAAGATGTTGGACGTACTTTAATTTGAAATATCCTTGACATTCGTGTTGTTTGCATGCCATCATGTTCGGTGGGGCAGTCTGGGTATTTAGACTAGCTAGATCCGGCCCTGTTCACCACTTAGACACCGGCCTCTGTATTGTGGTGAGCAATTGAGCTGAAAATAGCAGATCGACATGAAAACTGCAGCGGCGAAAGCTTTCATCCCAATAATCTCTGAAGTCAGATTGTCCTAATGTAATGGTGTTAGTTGTTAGTATTGGTAAACACTGAGGCACCTGACATGGGCTCTACACAGTATCCTCCTCTTCTTTTTTATTCTTTCTTACAAATGGCTTCTAAAATTGTCCTCACAGAAAACATAAAAGACACTTGTAGAATCCACCAATGCAGGGGCGTTTTTGCCATTAGACAGACCGGAAACCAGGGGGGGGGGGGGGGGGGGGGGCATGCTTTAAAAGGATGCCAGCCTCATATGGATAAATACATTATACTTGTCCTCTATAACTAGAATTGAACATTTAAAACACATATAATATGTTCTTTGGCTTAAAATTTCATAATTTCACGTCACAGGAGATTTTCCCAGGAGCCCCCCCAACCAATCGGGACCCTTACGGGTCCATTTGGTTGGTAGGAGGAGAACAAAGGTTCTATAGAGCTAAGCAGTCCTGTCCCTCTTGTGACGTCACCCCGGCTCCAGAAATGTTTTCACCATTCATTTCCCTCATAGACTTGACAACACACACAATATTGTAATGCAATATCTAAATGGCAAGACGATAAAAACGGCAGGATACAACACACACAAAACATTGTGTTTGTTGTCATGATTTGTCACGACCCGAGTTGGCATTGTCTGTGGCGCGACTGTCTTCATATAGACCATTTTCCAAAAGTCTATGAGGAAAAAAAGAATGGGGAGAACATTTCTGGGAGACGGAGTGAGAGGGTGGGACTGCTGAGCTCTAAATGATCTAATGGAAAAAATATTAAAATTCAGTGTTAAGAATTTATTGTGAAGATTTCAAGCAGAAGAAGAACAGCATACAGATCCTAGCCCTCCCTCAACCTTATTCCCAGACAGCTCAAATAAGCGATTCTAACAGAGATGGTTTTCTGAATGCTCTTAGAACGGATTAAAAAGGATATGAGGGTGACAAAAACACTTACACAACAAGTTACACATTGGCCAAAGGGGATTCTGTGGGGGATGTCAGATCTTACACTCTGCCTGAGGCCCTGAACCCGACGTGACCTGACACTTTAACTACTAGACTTTTGGTGTAAGACTAGGGGCGGATCTAGGCATAGGCATGGGGGGGCAATGCCCCATCTGCCCCACCAAGCATCATGGCATGCAAAACAACCCAAGATATTCCAGTGCTTATATTTAATATTTGAAACACTGCTGAAAATGGAAAGGGAGCCGCCCCCTTTCCATTTTCTTCTGCCCCCCCCTCAATTGGGAAATGTTACATCCGCCCCTGTGTAAGACACTGGTTTTCAACCTTTTTCATACCAGGGCCCACTATTTATGCAGCATTTGAGCCACGGACCACATTTTAGCCCCACAGACCCCAACACTAAAGATTTATTTTGCCCACAATTTCAGCTTGGATTTCGGAGAAAAGCGAACAGTCAAACATACATATCAGAATGACCATTAATCTTCTACATTCTCGTTGTATAGACTTTATGGGCTAATTCAGATGCTAAATATTTGAAATACTCTTGAGAGTTTGAAAATTAAACCAAATGGACCTGCAAGGATCCATTTGGTTTCATTTTTTACGCTCCCAAAGAGTTACATCTGGTTAACCAACTTTCCATCATTTAGCCTAGGGACCACCTGTTTAAAACAACTTGTGTAAGACATTGCAATGCATTAAAACAATATTCAATAGTCAGTTGTTATCATACACAATGGATAGCGCTTTTCTATGCACTACGTGTATACTCAAAGCGCTTACAATAGTCCATTCATTCATACGAGGTGAAGCGGCGAACAGTCAAAGCCAGCGTCCTCACTTCACACATCAGTGGTGGCAAGCACTGGAGGCAAGGTGGGGTTCAGTGTCTTGCCCAAGGACACTTTGACATGTAGACAGGAGGAGCCAGGATGTGAACCGCCAACCCTTGGATCATTGGTCGTCCTGCTCTACCTCCTGAGCTGCCCACAACACAAAGACCCACAAAATCCTATAGCGCAAGGGTTTTCAACAATTTTCATGCCAGGGCCTACTATTTATTTTACATTTGAGCCCCACAAACCCCAAAACTATAGATTTCTTTTGCTTTTGTCCAAAACAGTCAAACGTACAGATCAAAATGACCATTGTTCTACTGTAGATCTGGACTAAATCAGATGATGAGTATTTTAACTCCTGAGAGCATGAGAGTTCATGTGGTTTCATGTTTACGCTCTCAAAGAGTTACATCTGGTTAACCAACTTTCCATTACTTAGCCTGGGGACCACCTGGAACCCTCTCAAGGACCACTGCTTGAAAACCACTGCTATAGTGGCATTGCGTGTTTTTAGTTATTAACTCTGCACAGTGTTACACTGGTTACTTTAGGGTGATGCCCCAAGACACCAATTTTGTGTCCCAAAACAAACCCAAAATAAAAATTATATACAGTATATACCGCGGGAACAAAGTCCCAGTTGGCAGGTGGAAATCATTGTATTACTGCAGCTGGAGAGGTTATTAATCTAGTATAAAGCTCAGAAGTGTGACGGACCGTGCTGTGCTGTGCTATGTGCCAGGAGGAAGGAAAACAGACAAAACGTGTGTGTCATCCAGACGGGTCTTTGTACTTTTGTAATTCACCAGAGTGAAGTGCTGCCATATAGCAGCAAGGTTGTTGTACACTTGACAACAAGGCTAAGTGGTGACAGGGGTGTCAAACAAACAAACAGACCCGGGTGCGTGCGTGCGTGTGTGTACATTTTCTTCCAGCTTCAATCCTTTCTAACTACCCACGGCATCCATGAGTCCTTCCAGTCAGACTTTAGAACAGGCTACATACAGCACAGAAACAGCCCTACTCAGAGCTTTTTAATGATTTACTTTTAGCTGCTGACACACTGGATCCCCCGTTGCTTTGGTGGTACTGTCTCTCAGATATTAAGGCTTGGATGGTCTTTTTTAACATTAAACGAGAAAAAAGACTGTCTTTTTGATCATGCTCCAAACTCAATGCCAACACACACCCTGCATGTCAAAAACCCAGGAGTGCTTTTTTTGACAGCAAATTCAATTTTGATAAACAAATTATTCCACTTGTTAGAAGCTATTTTTTTCCCCCACAACTAACACTACCGGCCCTATCTTCCCCACTCTGACCTAGAGAGAGACGGTTGTGCATGCCCTTATCTCCCTATTTCAGGTGTTTTCAACCATTTTGATACCAGGGACCACCATTCATTCAACATTTGAGCCACGGACCATCATTTGATGACATTCTAGCCCCAAAGATTTCCCTTGCTTTTGTCCACAATTCCAGGATGGATTTCTCAAACAGACTGATGGATTTCTCTTGGATTTCTTAATTAAGTACCGTAGTGCTAATTCAGATGTAGTGTGCTAATTCGTAAAGCCAGTGCTAATTCATGAAGCCAAATGGACCCTTGCTCCAGAAATGGATTCCCCATTCATTTTTCTCACAGAAAATAATTTGTATAAAGACGATTACACCACACACAAAGCCAACTCGAGTCGTGACAAATCATGACAACACACAATCATTTGGGACAATCGAAAAATGAAACAAAAAGTGTTATATACTGCCGTTTTCTACTTCTTGCTAATTAGATATTGTATGGTAATATTGTGTGGGTTGTCATGATTTGTCACGACCCGAGTTGTCTTTGTCTGCTGCGTAATCGTCTTTATATAGATCATTTTCTAAAAGCTTATGAGGAAAATGAATGAGGATTCCATTTCTGGAACACGGTGACATCATGAAAGGGCCGGAGAGCTCAGTTCTAATACTGTTTGTTTTTAAAGCCCCAAATGGACTTGCCTCCCCTTACCTATGCGACAGGGGCGGATGTAACATTTCCCAATTGGGGGGGCAGGAAAAATGGTATTGGGGCGATGAAGGCGGACCCACGCAGCATGCATAAAGCTACAGGTCTGGCTCAGAGAGTTTTCTGTTTTCAATGAAGAAATGCTGTTGGTTTAGTGGTAACACAGCTGTAGTTAGTTAGTAGCAGAGGTGGACTGACAGTCTGGCATACAGGGCATTTTCCCGGTGGGCCGACCCCCCCGGGGGCCGTTAATGTCGTGTTTTAATTAAAAATAATAATAATGAATCAAAAAAAAAAAAAAAAAAAAAAATCTGCACAAAACCGGCCCACGAATCAGTGCTGGCGGCCCTCTGTCCTCTTCAAATGAGACTGCCTATTGCAGGGTTTTTATAGTTAACTAAAACTAACTAACTAATTTTAGTTAGCCCGAGCCCCAGAGCCCCTTATGTCTTAAATTCTCATGGGGGCTCAGGCCCCGGAGCCCCACAAAGATTGCAACGCTAATTATAAGGGTCTTCAGAGGGCCGCTCTGAGACAAAATTGCCCGGTACGTTTTGAACTCCCAGTCCACCCCTGGTTAGTAGTTTAGTGTTTCAAGTCGTTTGAATTATAAGAACTATAATTATAAGTTGTTCTAAGCTTTATTAGCATCATTAGCATTACTTAGCATTATTAGCATTAATGACAATAATTAGCATTAATACTACCTACCATTATTAGCCTTACTTACTTAGCATTAGCAACACTTAGCATTACCAGCAGGCCTACTTACTTATTATTAGCACCAATTAGCATTAGTTAGCATTATTACCATTATTAGCATTATTGTAATTAGTGCAGAAAATCAGACCAACCAGCTCGCAGCTTGTAGGTCTGATATTTTTGAAAATGGTGAAAATATGGTGCAAATCTTTGAATTATTTTTCAGAATGGGTTAAATGACCACTTCACCCGTTTACAACTTATCATGGCCACACTTTTTGTCTCTTTTTTTGCGTCACAGAACGTAGTGCTTCAGGCTATGCGACAGAAGGTACGCACGTGGCACGACGCAATGAAAGCACACATTCTACATGCAGGTCGACTTTAGAAAAGGGCCCCATTGTGGCGGTATAGTGTTATCAGCACTCCATACAAATCCATAATCTCCTTTGGAAAGCCAATTCATCTCAACAACTGATGTGTGATTACTTCCACGAGTTACAGTTCCGAGCACAAAGAGATTTGTATAATCGGCGGGGGAGCGGCGGGCGGCGCGGAGAGACGTGCCGCTGTGCGCCTTTTCAGCTGCTGACCGTGTCGCTTTTTGACTTTGGGAATGAGAATATATATCAGCCATAACAATTCAAATATTAACCCATTAAAGGTGGGATAGGCAACATCTTCATGAAAGCTAACCTGAAGCTAATCCTAACAATTCGCTAAAAATGAGTAAAGAAATGGAAAACGAAAAATAAAAACTCTCTATTGTGGCTTTTTTCAAAAATGTCAACAAATATGTTAAAATAATATTTGAAATATTATTTCGACCATGTGACGGACCGTCACTGTTTACCTTTTTTAATATGGGTTTCTATGGCCCCATTATATATGAATGGAGTCGCATCATCCAATGAGGTTGCACGATTCAGGGTTGCCAGTATCGTGCCTCGCCCTACAGCAAGTAGTCAAAGCATGCCTTCTCAACAGCAGACCACGACTTCCCAGCCAAAAAACACCAAAGTGGTGGTGGTGGTCGTGATGGAATGAAAGGTGTGCCGCCGTTGTACCGTGTCGTGCGCTGTTTCGTGGTGGTGGTGATAGAATGAAGCGGTCCGCGGCGTGCGCCGCCGTTTAAACTAGTGGTTTTCATCTAGTGGTCCTTGGGGGATTCCAGGCGGTCCCCAGTTAAATCATGGACAGTTGGAAACCAAATGGACCCTTTTAGATCTCAGATCGTAAAATGAAACCAAATTGATCGGGAGGGTCCATTTGGTTTCCTAATAACTTTACCTTCCTTTGTTTTATTCTGTGTGCCTGCCAGTATGGCAGAAGCACACAGGTTGTGATTCGTCAACTTAATCCATCTGACACTCATCTATCTATCCGAAATTTTGACCGCTATGGCCGGCCGCACGGTTTGCACAATCCCCGCAATATATACATCGAAACGTGCGGCTCGGCCGGGAAAGATGTGCTTGTGCTTTTCTTTCCGATACGCGTTACCGTGCCAACGTAATTCGCAATAAACGACGCAAAAAATCCCCATTCGAAATGAATGGGGGCACACCGAAAACATCAGAAAAAGAAGCGCTTATTTGGAGCCACATTACTCTGGCACACTGTGGCGTAGAAACACGATTTTAACTTTAAACAGCAGACGCGGCTCTCGACTTCGTCATGGTTCAGACGGTATTCGAATATGTTGCACGGTTTGTCCGCTATCGCAGTTCAAAGTGTGCATGGTTCAAGAATTTAGCGGAGCTTAGAGGCTCGCACGACCAGTGAGCGAGTGAAACAGAGTGCGAGATGCAGTGTCTCGAGGTTCGGGTCATGACCGAACAAATCGTCCTCACGGCCACAATATTCGCTTTACATGCGTGGTTTTCGGACATTTTGTAGACAAACTTCTCGCCTTTCACCCAATGTGACCACCAAAGCCCAGTCAGGTACAGAACCGGTGCTACGGGCCTCAGAGCGGGATGACGTAACCTCCCATCTCCATATTAATTACATTGTAATGTGCTGCATTTTGACGTTTGACGTTTCCTTTGAAACGCAAATTCTTAAATTGCTCTCACGACCACGTCTTTTATCGTACCAATACCACGATCGCACACAACATAGTTTGCGAAGTCGTAACGCTCACATCGGAAAAAGTAAACGCTTACGAGTTTTAATTTTCGCGTGAGAGGCCTTCGTTCCAAGAGAGTGCTACCCATTGACTCCCTGTAGAAACTAATGGACAATACTATCTGTACTGACGCACTGAACACAGGTGTAACAGATTAGGCCCTAATTAGATGGCTGCCACTAGCCACACGCGCGCAGAGACACGCACACACATGCTCTCCTCTCCAGTCTATGCTTTGCTGTGTACTTGCTCATGGAGTTCTCCATGGGGTTAGACATGCCCAAATATGGAGTGTGTGACGCGCGCGCACACACACACACACACACACACACACACACACACCCACACACACACGCGCATGCGCACACACACACACACACACACACATGCACGCACTCACGCACGCATGCATACGCATGCACACACACAGTCCGGGTCCTCTCTGAGGTCACCTGATGGGCCACGACTGGTTATTCATGCATGCAGCAACACACGCACACACATATACACACACACACACACACACACACACGCAAGCACACATGCGCACTCACACACACACACATTGGCAAGTCAGTTGGCAAAACATCCTCTCTCTCCTGTATCATCTATTTCCTGCCGTAACTCCTCAATGCTATGTCATAGAGACATATGGATGGCATCATTGGACTCGGGTAATGAGTCCCTGATGTTGATTGGTGTAACTTAGCCCCGCCCCCTATTCTGATTGGTCGATACTATTTCCTGCCATAACTCCACAATGCTATGTCATAGAGACATATGGGTGGCATCATTGGACTCGGTAATGAGTCCCTGACGTTGATTGGTGTAACTTAGCCCCGCCCCCTATTCTGATTGGTCGATACTATTTCCTGCCATAACTCCTCAATGCTATGTCATAGAGACATATGGGTGGCATCATTGGACTCGGTAATGAGTCCCTGACGTTGATTGGCGTAACTTACCCCCCGCCCCCTATTCTGATTGGCCGATACTATTTCCTGCCATAACTCCTCAATGCTATGTCATAGAGACATATGGGTGGCATCATTGGACTCAATAACGAGTCCCTGACGTTGATTGGTGTAACTTAGCCCAGCCCCCTATTCTGATTGGTCGATACTATTTCCTGCCATAACTCCTCAATGGTGTGTCATAGAGACATATGGGTGGCATCATTGGACTGGTAATGAGTCCCTGACGTGATTGGTGTAACTTAGCCCCGCCCCCTATTCTGATTGGTCGATACTATTTAGGGTTTGCTACTACGTTAGCATAGCATGTTAGCATGCCAACTCCCACGAAAGTTTGCACACACTTGGCGAGTGGCAGGCACACAGTAAAATTTCTTAGAAATTTTGTTTCTAGTTTGGTTTTATTATCGCCTCCTCCTGCCGTGTCGGCTTGTCCTTTTTCTCTTTCTATAAACCATACGGTTTTCATCCAGTGGTGCGGGAACCACCAGTGGTTCTTGAGGGGATTCCAGGTGGTCCCCAGCTAAATCATGGACAGTTGGTAACCAAATGGACCCTTTTAGATCTGAGATCGTAAAATGAAACCAAATGCACCCGCAGGGTCCATTTGGTTTCCTAATAACTTTATTTGGTGTTATGTATTTTTACAGAGCGCATCATCACTTACTATGAGCCGTCTCTGTAGGTGTCCCCAATTTGAAGAAGTCATTATGTCCCTCCATGATCCATATCTGGATATAATCCAAACGACTCGTCAAAATTATCTTCCGTTATCCATTTTACCGATTGCTTGACTGACTGACTGACTGACTGACTGACTGACTGACTGACTGACTGACTGACTGACTGACTGACTGCAAATCCATGTTAGATTTCTTCCAGTTGTATCCATGCCATTGTCCAGAAATAGTACTCCGTTCTTTTATCTGATTATGCCAACCATTCCTATACAAACTATAGGCCTACAATGATAACTTTATGTGGTCTTTTTGAGTCCAGTCCTGCTGGAATCCTATAGGCCTAAAACGGCTTTGTTTATACTTTCACTTTCCTGCTTCATCGATGATCGATGTGAAATGCGTCAAGCCCATATAGGCCTACAAGCGCCATCTAGTGGCCTTAGAAGCCCTGCATTATAAAAGAGGATTTAGGGTAGAAAAGTACAGTATAGTATAGTATTAGTATAAATATAGTATAGCATAGTATAGATTCTATGCTATAGTACAGGGGTTTTCAACAGGTGGTCCGGGGACCACCAGTGGTCCTTGAGAGGGTTCCAGGTGGTCCCCAGGCTAAATGATGGAAATTTGGTTAACCAGATGTAACTCTTGAGAGTGTGAAAATGAAACCAAATGGACCCGCCAAGGGTCATCATCTGAATTAGCACTATTTAATTAAGAAGTCTACACTGTTTTGTTTGCAGAATCCTGCCTGGAATTGTCAACAAAACCAAAAGCATTCTTTAGTTTTAGGTCTTTGGGGCCAAAATGTCGTCAAATGGTGGTCCGTGACTCAAATGCTGAATAAATGGTGGTCCCTGGTATCAAAAAGGTTGAAAACCCCTGCTATAGTATACAGGTATTTAAAGGGCAAAGCAAAGAAGTCAAAACGTTAGCTATTGTAATATTGTAACATTGTAGCCTAATATACAACCTCAAAAAGTAACCTAAAATGTAACCCATCCGCTGATTCTAATGCATATACAGTGTTGTAGTGGGACTTTTAGAAGTGAGGGGACGCCTCTTAAGGGGAATTCCACCCATTTTCATTTTTTTTTCTGAGAGTGTACAAATGTGAACCAAATGGACCCGCTAGGGTCCGGTTCCAAGACAAAGCGGGTCCATTTGGTTCCAAGACAAAAAACATAGGCCTACTTTTGGCCCCAAAAATATTTTAGATGTGAGAAGTGGGGGGACGCCATCTCCGCCGCATCCCCCCTCCACTACACGCCGCATCCCCCCCCCACTATATATATATATATATATATATATATATATATATATATATATATATATATATATATATATACAGTATATATATATATATATATATATATATATA
This sequence comes from Benthosema pterotum, assembly GCA_039105355.1. Taxonomy (NCBI): domain Eukaryota; kingdom Metazoa; phylum Chordata; class Actinopteri; order Myctophiformes; family Myctophidae; genus Benthosema; species Benthosema pterotum. Next base: position 46,191,752 of record CM076973.1, read on the forward strand.
TATATATATGTGTGTGTGTGTGTGTGTGTGTGTGTGTGTGTGTGTGTGTGTGTGTGTGTGTGTGTGTGTGTGTGTGTGTGTGTGTGTGTGTATGCCTACACACTATACCTCATTCAAGTCAATTGACATCTTTCTCAAAGTGAAGAGTAAAATTCAGGTCACACCGTCACTTTCCATTTCAGTGAAGCCGTCAAACCTGGCAACACGGCAACTAGACGCAATGCAGCATTTCGAAACTAGGTGTCGCCCTTGTTCATTTATACAAAATGTAAACATCAGTGAAATCCTGCCTATTGCACCTTTAAGATGTCGGGCTGATTATACAATTTAGTTTTTTTTGTTATTTTTTTAAATATACTGTATATATATGTGTATATATATCAGTGGTTTGAAAATGCTTTCATGTCAAGGACCCCCAGAATTCTATGTTTTGTGCCAAGTAAAAAAAAAAAGTTCACTTTAAGAATATATTATGTTCACAGATGTGGGCTCAACTACAGATCTACAAGCTCTAAAAGCTGTTTGTTAGGGGAGATCCCAGAGGACAGGTAATGAAATTGGGATCCAGGGTACTGGATCCCACTAGGGAGTTCCAGGGTGTCCGCAGCAGCAAGAACAATAACACTTATTGTTTACCCTATTTTATACTTTGGCTATGTGAAAGTAGCTGTATCTACAAGTGCATAACACTTAGAAATGGGACTCATGCGGGTCTTGAATTACTGTGAGCTTATCTGTTTAATTTAACACATTAATGCAAATCTTCTTGGTTCCTGACATTTTCTAGTATAATACACATTGGAAGATTTCTTTCTGCTAATAGTTTATTTATGCTCTTGTCTGGAAGCAGGGGCGGATGTAACAATTTCCAATTGGGGGGCAGGAGAAAATGGTATGGGGACGGCTTCATCGCCTGTGTTGCTTCCCGCCACGGGCGATGAAGCCGCCCCCATACCATAGGCAAGTAAGCATCAATCAGTTGTTGAAGTTGCAACAGAAATGCACGTCAGAGAGTTTTCTGTTTTCAATGATGCTGTTGGTTTAGTGGTGCCACGACTGTAGTTAGTCAGTAGCAGTAGTAGTGTTTAAAATCATTTTAAATGTAAGCACTTTAATTTGAAATATCTTGGGTTGTTTTGCATGCCATTATGTTTGTTGGGGCAGTCTGGGCATTTAGGGGGGCATTGCCCCCCCCACGCCCATGCCTAGATCCGCCCCTGTCTGGAAGTGTTTTTGTTTCCACCCTGAGATCTAAAAAAAAACAATGTTGCCTGAGATGGTTGTTTCAAACAAGGTGATTTACATTTTTCTTCAAGTAGGCTATATTTGCCTCTGTATCCTGCTGACAATAGCGTTGAATTAGTTCCATCTGTCCGTCTGTTCTGATTTTAAAACATCATCATTATCATCATCATCATCATCTTCATCACCCAGACAAGTTTACATGTCATCAATTTGAGGGGTCTTTGACAAGAAGATATTTGTGAAATACTGCCTTAGAATACCACAGTGTCAGTGTCCCAGAATTCACGCCAATGGATGTATGAACAAATGGGTGTTATTTTATAAAAGTATCAATAGGCCTACTGCAATGTAGAAATAGCTCTCTTAAAGGGGAATTCCACCCATTGTCAACATTTTTTCTGAGAGTGTACAAATGCAACCAAATGAACCCTAACGGGTTCATTTGGTTCCATTGGTACACTCTCAGAAAAAAGAAGTGTCTACAGAAATCCATTAACATGGTGAAAATACATCTTGATGATGTCATCAAGATGTTCACCATGTTAGTGGCTTTCTTCAGACCTCCATTTCTTGGGAACACAGAATGGGGGAACTTTTTATCATGTCCACCCAACACCTTGAAGGTACATCAATGACATAGTAAAATGTTGAAAATGGGTGGAATTCCCCTTTAATAACTAAAAAAAAGTGAGTTAAAAATAACTCATTGGCCAGTACAGAATTCTTTCCATGTGTTGATCTAACCTCATCTGATCTAGTCAAACCCTTCACACTGAAGACACACTCCATATATGGCCAGTGCACAATTCATTCCAGATGTTTATGTGGCAGCTCCATGACAAAGCACCAGCAATGTCTGTCCTTAGGGGGGCAATCTACTGGCCATGATGATTCAAATCTAGACTAGGAACTTTCAGTATGTTTTGAAATAATTGTAGTCGATACAATGGTACAATATTGCCTTTGAAGTGTGGAATTGAAATAAAATATTGAAAATTGGAAATATTCCATTAAAGCACCTCAAAATTATACTTTAGTACAGTACTCGAGTAAATGCACTTAATGACTTTCCAGCCCTTGCTCAGGAGGAGCAGGAGGGCCAGCAGATCATCTCTCTCCACAGCTTTTGCACTTAGAGAGCCGGAGGATGTGTTTGTGTACATGTTGCTGCTGACAAGAACAAAAAAGTTTAGTTTTATGGCCCTGAAGAACTCTGTTGTGTTGTTGGCCTTAATAGATCTCACACAAGGCTTGCACCAAATACATAACTTGAGCAATAGCAACCATCCTTTTTCCAGAGCACGATTTGACCATTTCATAACCGTAGACAGGAACAGCGCTACTAACCTTGAACACATAGCAAACCTTTCAGCACCATGGAGAGAGGCTTAAGGGAGACCGATTGGATTCTACTGTTTCAGCACCAAGGACAGAGGTACAGTGAGACGCTGTCTGCATGGGCCATTTTATACCGTATTGCAGGGGTTTTCAACCTTTTTGACTGCAGGGACCACCATTTATTCAGCATTTGAGCCACGGACCACCATTTGATTACATTTTCACACCAAGGACCTAAAATTAAAGAATTCTTTTGGTTTTGTCCACAATTCGAAGCTGGATTTTGCCAACCAAAAAGTGTAAACTTCTTAATTAAGCGGTGCTAATTCAGATGATGAATATTTTAAAAATGTTCATATAAGACGCATGGGTTATAAGACGACCTCCATTTGTCAAAACTCATTTGTGTGAAAAGAACATTGAATATCAAACAACAGCCCAGAGGAAAAAAATGCTTCTCAATTTAAGCACAGAAGCATCTCTTGGGGCACCTATGTTTATTTCTCATTTTAAGATCACCTAAAGATCACCTATGCCTCTTTATGGCTCCTAAGATGAATACTAGGATCCATAAATGTGGAATGTTGAAAACCCCTGAAATAGCAGATGGTAGATCGTCTGTTTTCTGTACATTTCTCTTGTGAGTCTTGAGCTAAAGTATTTTTGGGATAAACCACAATGAAATTTCCATCTCCTCTTCAGAAATTTAAATACACATCAACTTGACTGAAAGTATTGCAACCATTATGTGCAAAAACTCCAAAGCGGATCAACCGCTTTGCAGAAAATTAATGCCATGCATCAAAATGATCCGATGCAGGGATGAGTTGGTAATGAGTTGCCACTGCCAATGAAGAGCAAAGAGAATGGACTATAAAGAAGATGTATTTTAAGGAGTCTGAATTCTAGTGCCAAAATTCATTCAATGCATTCTACGAACATACAGTACCTTCAGCTTAACACATGTATACATTATGTATACATGTTTTCAGAATAAAATCTCCTTTGAGCACCAGACAGGCCCACATAGGACTGTACATTATTGTGCTTTGAAACTTTTCAATGTAAACATTTTAACGACGTTTGTTTCATCACAGTCTGAACATGTTGCCACATGGGCAATGCAAATTGGCCCCGTGGTGGAATATCAAACAACTTTAATTACACAATAACTCAACGCTGACAACACCCTTTAGCTATGATATAATGACAATATACCATATGTTGCTGCCTTTATAAAATGGTTACCGGTGTGTAGCAGAGTCTCTGCAGCGTCTTCTACCTGATGTCCGATAAGCCTAAAATATCACTGATTCCCCTTTAGGCCAGTCATTCCCCCAATCATCTCCAAACAGCCAAATTCACTGGCAACCTATGGATACTTTCTTACAGGGGCGGATCTAGGCATGCCCAGACTGCCCCACCAAACATCTTTGGTGATGTTACAAATTTAAGTGCTTATAAATGATTTGAAACACTACAACTGCTACTAACTAACTACAGTTGTGGCACCACTAAACCAACAGCGTTTCATCATTGAAAACAGAAAACTCTCTGAGTCAGACCTTTAGCTTTATGCATGCTGCGTGTCTGATGCAACTTCAACAACAACTGATGTTATTATTGATGCTTTACTTGCCTAACAAAAGTCCTGTAACCGGAAATTCTATGGGTGCGATGAAGCCGCCCCCATACCATTTTCCCCTGCCCCCCCAATTGGGAAATGTTATATCCACCCCTGCTTTATTACCGGTCCGGTAGCGACTGGTTACTGCTCGTGGTCGTGACTAGTGAGCAACTAGTTGCAATCTCGTCGTCACTACTACTTACTTATAGTCACAGCTAGTGTATAGGCCAGGGGAGAGGCTAAGCCCAAACATACCCACAAGTACGCAGCAGTGCATGTTCGCCTACCTGTTCACAACTGGTCATGAACAGGTCCCTAAGCAAACGCGACCAGAAGCCATAGTTCAAATGTGACCAGAAAGACCAGGTTGCGACGTGTTCTCAACCAGGTCATTGATCAGTTATGGTCACCACTAGTGGATTTCACTATACCTGCCCTTCATGAATGTAGTGGTTCTCAAACTGGGGTCCGGAGACCCCCAGGGGTCCCAACTAAATTATTTGATAGTTAGGGGGGACCAAATGGACCCTTAGCCCATTCTGCACGGGGTGTTTTAAGTTTTGTTGAAAAACAGCAGGTGTTCGCCACAGAGTGGTGCGCTATGAGCCGTGAACCCCTGCTGTTTTTGAGGGAATCGTGAAAATCCGAGCAAATGTTTTGTAGATTGTATTGCCTATCAATGGTCAGGTCAAAATGGAGCCGTAACTCTGAGAGTCTACACATGGAACCAAGCGAATTTCAATTTGGTTCCTCTCAGACATATGGTGGTCTATACAGGGGTTTTCAATGTGTGGTCCAGGGACCCCCAGACGTCCATGGGTGGCCTTGGCAGCAAATTGATAATATTCCAACATTGGTTTAACGTGCATGGCCTACATGATTTGTAAACATTTTGATTATTTTCTTTTAATTTTTAACTCCACTAGCCATGTGTCCCCCTTGGACCAAAATGTATACAGGTGATACAGGTGCCAAAGCCAAATGCCTATTCATTTAGGGCAGTGGCTTTCAACCAGTGGTCTGGGGACCACCGGTGGTCCCTGAGAGGATTCCAGGTGGTCCCCAGCTAAATGGTGGACAGTTAGTAACCACATGGACCCTTATAGATCTGTAACTCTTGAGATTGTAAAATGATACCAAATGGACCCTTCCGGGTCCATTTGGTATCATTTTACGCTCTCAAGAGTAAGAGTTAAATTATATTCAAACATCGGAATTACTTCATTATCAAGAATGTTCATGTTTAGAAAATGTAGAGGAATTGTGATTTCGGCCAACATTTTTTACCAGTTCATATCTCTCCTAAATTGTGGACACAAATTAGATTTTTTTTTTTTTAGTTTTGGGTCCGGGAGACTATAACTGCATGCTCTAGTCATGCTTACATAAACAAGGTAGTTGCTATGGCGCCGTATTTTTCCTTTTTCTTCAAGTTCATCGATGTCAGCGGCGCGCAGCTTTGCCTGCGTCACGCTTTGGGGGTCTCTGGCACCGACAGAAGTCTCACAAAATGTCACCGACTGACCTGACCTCCAATTTGGACGGCGTTTGAAGATGCAACCTCACCTTTCTCCTGACACCAGCCATCAAAGCATTCGTTTCTGTTCACTTCACCTTGACCTACACAGTGAGCAGCCTCTGCATGAGAGAGAAAAAGGGTAGAGCGATTATAGACGTCATCACAGCCATGATTGGTAATTATACTACATCGACCGAAGAGATCTGTTTGACCAAACGGTGATTGTTTCCCTCGCCATCGGTTTTGTGTTATCCCTTTAGTAAGTTTAGTCCAAAAATGTCTGACTGTACCTGCGTACATCACTGTCTAATAAAGCAGGGGTTTTCAACCTTTTTCATACCAGGGACCACTAATTATTCAGCATTTGAGCCACAGACCACCATTTGATGACATTTTAACCCCACAGACCCCCAAAACTAAAGATTTCTTTTGTTTTTGTCCACAATACCAGGCTAGATTTCAGAAATAAAACAGGCAAATAGAGGCAATAGATCAAAATGACCATTAATCTTCTACACTCACTGTACTTGTGTAGACTTGGGCTAATTCAGATGAGTATTTAAACTCTTGAGAGTGTAAACATGAAACCAAATGGACCCGCAAGTGTCCATTTGGTTTCATGTTTACGCTCCCAAAGAGTTACATTTGGTGAACCGACTTTCCATTTAGTTGGGGACCACCTGGAGTCCTCTCAGGGACTACTGGTGGTCCCCAGACCACAGAAAACACAAAATTAACAAAAAATAATGTCATCAACAATTACAAACACTATTTAACTGTACAAACAACAGATAGACGTATTGTTGTTTGTGTTACAAATCCTTTAATGGTCAGATCGGGAACCTTCCTGTGTGTGTATAGCTGGATGTCACTCATTTTGGAGAAGTATGATATGATGGTATTGAGAGCACTGCACAAAGTGTACATAGTGAATAGATGTAGTCGCGTAGCCTATTATCTACTATCAAGGGGTGCAATTCTCAATCGCTGTGGTGTAGCAGGTATGGTGTAAGTCTTCTCATTGGCTGCATGGCAGCAAATCAGGTCTGGGGCCTTGGGGTAGGCCGAAAGCCTATCCCACCAGCCCTGGGCCTGAGCTTACCAAATAAATACCCAGAATAATTAAAACCTGCAAGTCAAAATGTCCAGAAATCACCTGACCCCCCAATTAAAAATGTTACTATACTCCCCGGCTTTGTTCATCATGAGTTGAAGCTCTTGATGACTGGTTTTAATTATTATGAATAATTATTTGGTAGGCCCAGGCCCAGGCCTGGTGGTAAAGGCTTTCGGGCCTACCTCAAAGCCCCAGACCTGATTCGCTGCCATGCAGCCAATGAGCATGGCCCCAAACCTGATTTGCTGCCATGCAGCAAATGAGAAGACTTACACCATACCTGGCTACACCACAGCGATCGAGAATTGCACCCAATGTGAGTACTTACTCTTCCACACTTCTGCTCTCTGTGCAGCATCGTAGTCCTACGCACACCCCTGTTTTAGGTGAGCACACGCCCCCCTCCTCCCCTCCCATCCGGCAGAAAACAGCAGAGAACACTGATGTCACCAGATTTGGAACAATGGCCTTCTTGCACTGTGGTTTACTCCCACTCCTAGACCAGGAAACGTGGCTGGTTCGCCCAGGCGGAACAAAAAAACAGGAACGCCTTCGGCCTCCAGAGGTTAAAGGTGAATGCCTACTCACCGTGCTGGTTGGCAAACTACAACATGACTCAACGCTCACCCCAAACACATCATGCTGTTTTTGTCAACCCGACATCACTGTTTATAGGTGAGTAAAGAGGTTATAACCTAAAACTGGAAGATGCGTGGGCTTGGAGCAACAGCTCATAAAATCATGCCAGATATCCGAACCTCTATGATGAAAAACAAGTCCATAGTGTAACTTTAAAATGCCTTCATTATTACAGTATAATGTCAAAGCAATATCTTTAGTCTACTCACACATTGTGGGCGACTCTGGCCCTGCTATGGCTATGAGTGACAACTCACCTTAAGACCCATAGTTGTGTTGCTCTTGAATTCATGAATACAAATCTGTAGTACTTTAATGTTAGAGTGTAGTCTTGTGTACGTACGGCTGCATGCCATGTGCGCATGAGACCAGGTGTATGTGTGTGAGGGTGCATACCATATTGTACTGTATTTGTGCATGAGAGCTGAGGCTGTCTGGAATGCCCCTCGGTTGTTGATGACATTTCGCAATCATACGGTCACACGTATACGGTACCAAACACAGACACACACACACACACACACACACACACACACACACACACACACACACACACACACACACACACACACACACACACACACACACACACACACACACACACACACACACACACACAGAGAAAAAAAACATATCTGGGTAAATTAAATCCAGTATAAATATTAATATGGAGATAAAGCAAAAATGCGTGCGCCTGTGTGTGTGTGTGCATGCATGCCAGTGTGTTTGCATGCTTGCACACGTGCGTGTTCACAGTGAAGGTGTGAATCTAAATGAGCTCAACTCACTCCAGCTGTTCCTTGGCTTTATAACTCCCTTCAGATGTACCTGGCAAGACCTGAGGAGTTGGAGGAGGGAGAGAAAACACTTGTAATCGCTTCCAAACACCTGACATTATCCCCAAAAAAAACTATCAATCAACCATTGAGTGGTTGGTGTGTGCCAGCGCGCGCCTGCCTGCCTTTATTTGTGTGTGTTTGTGTGTGTGTGAACTGATTCACCTGTCCATGTCTACCTCTGGTATTTACAGACACCTGTGAGAAATGTCCATGTCATAACAAATCAACTAACGCGTTCATAACGTTTAGTACATAGTGATATATTATAGTGAATAGTGCAGATCTACAAGGTCGCGGAGCGGTACACGTCGGTGTCGGGTCCAATACTGTTGCTTTTTTGTCAAAATTAGCTTAAAAAAGTAGCAGATGTACTAGCTGGAGAAGCAGCGCTACATGCTACTTTTGTGTGAGGCTGTAGTATGATCAACTAGGACAGGGGTTTTCAACAGGTGGTCCGGGGACCACCAGTGGTCCCTGAGAGGATTCCAGGCGGTCCCCAGGCTAAATGATGGAAAGTTGGTTAACCAGATGTAACTCTTTGAGAGCGTAAACATGAAACCAAATGGACCCTTCTGGGTCCTTTTGGTTTCATGTTTACGCCTTCGCGCTCAAGAGTTAAAATATTCATGAATTAGCCCAAGTCTGAATTAGAGCAAGTCTAGACAACTAGAGAATGTAGAATATTAATGGTCATTTTGATCTGCATGATTGACTGTTTGGTTTCCCAAATCCAGCCTGGAATTGTGGACAAAAGCAAAAGGAGACATCTTTAGTTTTGGGGTCGATGGTGCTAAAATATCATCAACTCGTGGTCCGCGGCTGGAATTCTGAATAAATAGTGGGCCCTGGTATGAAAAAAGGTTGAAAACCACTGACATTCATATACAAACAACGACAAGACCATTCAATGTTTAAAATGAGCGGAAGGAAGAAGTGGTTCCTTCGGGCTTTAATTTGTCGCGTATTCAATTTGGGATGTCAGTCAGGTATTTCACATCACTAGGCTATTTTTATGTAAAGCACCGTTTGAGGACCAGTCGGTGCCTAGATGTGATTTAAATTGATGCGGCGTAAAAATAGTCAGAGTAACCAGTTGTGACTTTCAGGGGATTTCACCAATTTACTCAAGGACGCTGCAGCAGCGGGAGAGACTTTGTGTGAAGACGCTGCTCACAGCAGGAACTTAGAAAAGGTGCGCTCAGCCGAGCGCATCATAATAATTACAGCCTACCGTACGACGCTGACGTCATGTAATACTGTGTGTGTGTGACGTGCACGTGTGCGTGCAAGTGTGGCTGGGTGCGTCTTGGCATGTCCTCTCACGTGTCTCACGACTACTGTATGTGTTTTCTTTTATGTTTAATAGCTGTCTATAGTTGTTAAAGATCGAGTGCCATCATTTTTTTTATCCACCAGGAGGAGGAAGAACGGTCATTTTTGCGGTGCATTAAATACCCACCCACCACCGCGTCTGGCTTGCGCGGTGGGTGGTGATGTGATGGTGATCCACATGAACTGAAGCCACGCCCACAGCTGTAGCTGTACGATAAAGGGGGAGGAGTTAGGGGAGGGGCTGATAATGTGATGCCACAATATTATTATTTTTTTTTTTTTGGCACGTTTGACTGGAAAAGTTCAGCCCTCAGGAAGTAATCCTAATACAGTTGGAGGACAACATTGCACATAAAAAACACGCCAAGGCGTCTAAATAAGTACTGTCTCCTCTTAAATATGTAGGCTACTGTATATAATTGGGAAAAAAGAAAATTGGAAAAATTGTTTTCTGAAGCGTTTTGAGCTGCAACAGGGGCGGATGTAACATTTCCCAATGGGGCAGGGGAAAATGGTATATACCATTTTCGGTTACAGGACTTTTATTAGTCAAGTAAAACATCATTAATAGCATCAGTTGTTGTTGAACAGACACGCAGCATGCATGAAGCTAAAGGTCTGACTCAGAGAGTTTTCAGTTTTCTTTTAAATTCATTTTTATCCCACAATTTTTAAACCCATTTTTTCACCCAGTGCCAATTCCTAATGTGATCCTGGGCTCTACACACCCTCCGCCAACCTGGGGAGGCAGCAGACTGGCCTCATGCTTCCTTCAATGCATGAGGAGTCCAAGCTGCCTTCTTTTCACCTGACAGGGTGGAGTTTCCCTGGTTGGACATAGCACGTGGAAGGAACACGTTATTCCAACCAGTTCCTGTCCCCTCCATCAGGCGCCCCGGCTGGCCAGGGGGAGGTAGTCTAGAGCCCAGGATTACAGCATGTTTTTGTGAGGCTATCTACCCTAGGTGACACGGGGAGAACATGCAAACTCCACACAGAAAGGCCCTTTCGCCAACCCCGCCTCGGGTATGACGCGTTGATGACGCGGAGGAGGAGACAAGCTGCCAGCACCACAGCAGCGCCCCTAGCGGGAATCGAACCCATGCAGGATCTTCTAGCTGTGAGGCGACAGCACTAACCACTGTGCCACCGTGCCCCGAGTTTTCTGTTTTCAATGATGAAATGCTGTTGGTTTAGTGGTGCCACAACTAGCACTAGTAGTGTCAAATCATTTTGAATATAAGTACTTTAATTTGAAATATCTTGGGTTGTTTTGCATGCCATCGTGTTTGGTGGGGCAGATTGGGAATTTTGGGGGGGCATTGCCCCCCATGCCCATGCCTAGATCCGCCCCTGAGCTGCAATGAAGGCAAAATCCCTCAACGGTGACACTGTCATCTCAACCCTATTCATGTCAAGGCCCATTATTTGACCTACGTACCACTATGACCATTAGTCGCTCAGACCCAACTTTGACCTAAGCACAATTATTTTACATTCTCTAAACGTAAAATAACTTCTTCTACTTCTTCTAAAGTAAGCAACCGATGCAGATGAATAACAATAACAACAATATAATATGTTACACGAGGATTTGTTGGAAATACAGTTGCAGAAATATACAAAACAGAAAGAAAAGTCTCTTGAGTAAAACAGAAGGAAAAAAACAACCTTACCATTTCACATTAAGACATTTAGGGATAAATACCGCAGAATAATGTTTGTTATTTGTTTCTCCTAATTCCTTAAATTGCTTTGCGAGCAACATTTGGCCACATCCCCTGAGTACTGGGAACAGCTCCACTCCCCAGCTGCCATGTGCTGTGCTCTGCTCCTGTTGTCTGTGGGCTTATAGAGAAGGGGAACAATATAGCTGTGAATCACATCACACTTCGACACGTCTCACTACACACCTGGCATCAAAGATCCCACAGCAAACTCCACAGAGTATAAGAACAAGTGACAAAAACCAAATAAAGCCAAAAAGCGCCTTAGTTAAGGCACTGCAATCCGTCGAACCCAAAGAGGGATAGGGTGCGACAACAACACAAAAAGGTGAGCTTGAGTGCAGCTTGGTTACGTGATTGTGCGAGAGCGGAGAGACTGGCTTCACCTTGTAGGAGCCTCTCAACAAATCTATATAGTGTTTCAAATGGTATTGTGTCTTTGTACTGTTATGTGTGGCTGCATCAGGGCCAGATCTATGGGCTTGTTTTCCCCCATGCAAAACAAGCTACATTTCAAAGATATTTCAAATTAAAGTGGTTATAGTTAAGCTAACTAGCAATTGTGGCACCACTAAACCATTTCATCATTGAAAACAGAAAACCCTCTGAGTCAGACCTTTAGCTCTATGCATGCAACTTCAACAACAACTATCATTTATGATTACTTGCCCAGTAAAAGTCCTGTAACGGAAAACAGCATGTTTTTTTTTTCCATCAGGGCCTGGCTGCAAAGCCAGGCCCTGATGGATGAATGATTGACAGCATTCACTCCAAGCTTAGCTCGCAACGCACACCATATTAATTGCAACACGTTGTGAGCTTCTTACTAGATTGTGTATTTTTGGGTGAAGAGACTCGGTGTAGTAGCGGGGAAGAAAAGAGGGGGAGGGGCTGCCACCTGGCCTAGTCCGCATAGACTCCTGAGGGACTCTGTCAGGTCAATGAAGTCTAGAGCTTAAGTCGTTAACTGGCGAAGGCATGTGAAGAGGCACAGGATTGACGGTTTTGCTATCAGCCTGATTAGAAATGCACCTTATCGCTCACGGATGTCTCTTTGTCTTGTAGTAACCCACCTGGCTCTGTCAGGCTGCATCATTAAACTCAGTGTTTTGGTGTCAGATAAATTAGAACTTTCAATGCATAAGCACATCTGTTTCTTTTTCTCTGTATCGATGTAGAAACGGAGGCAGACATGTACGGCAGACATGTAACATTTCCCAATTGGGGGGGTGGGCTTCATGAGGCCTCCTCCATGCCATACCGTTTACAAGACTTACAGTATAGGAAGTAAGCATCAATAATAACATCAGTTGTTGTTGAAGTTGCAACAGACACGCAACATAAGCATAAAGCTAAAGGTCTGACTCAGACAGTTTTCTGTTTTCAATGATGAAATACTGTTGGTTTAGTGGTGCCACAATTGTAGTGAAGTAGTAGCAGTAGTAGTGTTTCAAATCATTTTCATTATGAGCACTTTTAATTTGAAATATCTTTGAAATTTGAGTTGTTTTGCATGCCATCATGTTTGTTGGGGCAGTCAGGCATTTTAGGGGAGCATTGCCCCCCCCCCCCGTGCTCATGCCTAGATCCGGCCCTGGCAACAAGGATGTTTGGTTATTGTTAGTGTCAGGCAGAGAGACCTCTTATCTCCATAATTGAACTTTTGGTTTTGTAACACAAAATACACTTGAACCTAATAAAGCACGATAACACATCAGTATGTTCAAAACATGATGTGAAGCGACATACGTCACTTTGCTACGTGAATTTTACAAAAGGTATATGTGGAACGTTTTTGCTGCTGGTGGTCCCTGGCAGAACACATTTTTCCGATGGTGGTCCACAGTCCACAACAATACAAGTACAACCCCAATTCCGTTGAAGTTGGGACGTTGTGTAAAATGTAAATAAAAACAGAATGCATTGATTTGCAAATCGTTTTCAACCTCTATTCAGTTGAATACACCACAAAGACAATATATTTAAGGTTCAAACTGATAAACTTTATTGTTTTTTGAAATTATACAATCTTTTGTAAATTGATCCCTGCAACACGTACCAAAAAAGTTGGGACAGGGGCAACAAAAGACTGGGAAAGGTCATGAATGCACAAATAACGCCTGTTTGGAACATTCCACAGGTAAACAGGTTAATCTTAAACAGTTTAATATCGTGATTGGGTATAACAGGACCATCCCAGTCGTTCACAATCAAAGATGGGGCGAGGTTCACCACTTTGTGAACAATTCTGTGAGAAAATCATCCAACGGTTTAAAAACAATGTTTCTCAACATTCAATTGAAAGGAATTTGGTGATTTCATCATCTACAGTACATAATATAATCAAAACGTTCAAAGAATCTGAAGAACTTGCTATACTAAAGCGACAAGGCTGAAAACCAACACAGAATACTTGTGACCTTTGATCCCTCAGGTGGCTCTGCATTAAAAACTGACATCATTGAGTAAAGGATATTACTGTGAGGACTCAGGAACACTCAGAAAACCATTGTCAGTTTACATAATTTGTCGCTACACCTGTGATTGCAAGTTAAAACTCTACCATGCAAAGCAAAGCCATACATCAGAAAGGTTGGTTTGAAAAAACAACCAGAAAAACAACCAGAAATGCCTTCTCTGGGTACAATATCATTTGAAATGGTTAGACACAAAGTGGAAAAGTGTGCTGTGGTCTGATGAGTCCACATTTCTAATGATAGTGGACCCAGAGAATTTCTGGTTGTTTTTCAAACCAACCTTTCTGATGTATGGCTTTGCTTTGCATGGTAGAGTTTTAACTTGCACTCGCAGGTGTAGCGACAAATTATGTAAACTGACAATGGTTTTCTGAGTGTTCCTGAGTCCTCACAGTAATATCCTTTACACAATGACATCAGTTTTTAATGCAGAGCCACCTGAGGGATCAAAGGTCACAAGTATTCGGTGTTGGTTTTCAGCCTTGTCACTTTAGTATAGCAAGTTCTTCAGATTCTTTAAACGTTTTGATTATATTATGGACTGTAGATGATGAAATCAGCAAATTCCTTGCAATTGAATGTTGAGAAACATTGTTTTTAAACCGTTGGATGATTTTCTCACAGAATTGTTCACAAAGTGGTGAACCTCGCCCCATCTTTGATTGTGAACGACTGGGATGGTCCTGTTATACCCAATCACGATATTAAACTGTTTAAGATTAACCTGTTTACCTGTGGAATGTTCCAAACAGGCGTTATTTGTGCATTCATGACCTTTCCCATTCTTTTGTTGCCCCCGTCCCAACTTTTTTGGTACGTGTTGCAGGTATCAATTTACAAAAGATTGTATAATTTCAAAAAACAATAAAGTTTATCAGTTTGAACCTTACATATATTGTCTTTGTGGTGTATTCAACTGAATAGAGGTTGAAAACGATTTGCAAATCAATGCATTCTGTTTTTATTTACATTTTACACAATGTCCCAACTTCAACGGAATTGGGGTTGTACATAAGCCATAGACAAGTACATATACTATAGACTATTATTTCGAGGGCCCTTGACCATGGCACAATAATGCCAGAGAACCACTGCTGTGTAAAACACTTTCGACAACTACAGTATCCTAAGTGGCCAAACTTTCCTTACTCTACTTTCACTGTATGATTTCAGTGTGGAGGGGCAGGGGTGTATGTCTGCTTATATTGACCAGTTCCAATCAATATAGCCAGGAGTGATGGTTAGCTCTGTGTTGAAAAAATAATCAGATTCAATTCAAGAACTGAGTTCTAGCCCATTGGACTAAACCAGATTATAGGGAAATAAAATTAAAACTACCTGGAGCAATGGATAGAGACCACCCAAAACCAAAGAAAAAATGGAATCACTAAAATGAGAATATAATTTGGCTGAATGTCTGAGCACGCTAAAATAAATTACAAAAGCATTGACCAGATACAGACACAGGGATCACAATAGAGCACTGGTTTTCAACCAATGGTCCGGAGACCACCATTGGTCCTTGAGAAAGTTCGAGGTGGTCCCCAACTAAATAATGGAAGGTTTGTTAACCATATGTAACTCTTTGAGAGTGTAAACATGAAACATGAATTAAAATATTCATCACATCAACTGAATAGAAGATTAATGGACATTTGGGTCTGTATGTTTGACTGTTTTGTTTCCCAAATCCAGCCTGGAATTGTAGACAAAAGCAAAAGAAATCTTTAGTTTGGGGGTCTGTGGGGCTAAAATGTCATGGTGGGCTCAAATTCTGAATAAATACTGGGCCCTGGTATCAAAAAGGCTGAAAAACACTGCAACTGTTTTTATTGTATTGTATTTGTGACATTTGCTTTTGGCAATGTAAACATTTGTTTTCTTGTGCCAATAAAGCTTCTTTGAATTGGATTGAGTTCCTTGCCCTGCTGTCAAGCGTGCATAATATGACATGATCCTTGTAGTAGCCAGTATGCTATTTTGATGTTAAAATTAAAAGTCTTTTTTTAAAAAAAAAACTTGAGTGAAAGTAGCTTACTCATTATGTATAATAGCTCATTTCACAGTATGGCCCATTATTGGAATGTAATAATTAGTGATGTGCTTTCATGTTCCATTTAATGCTGCAGCTTGTAAAATATAGGGCTAATTTTAATTAGGGTACTTTGTGTGAGCTATTAAGGGTATAAAAGCACTGGCAGGCTTACTTGAGACACCTTCTATTACGGACAAGCCCTTGCATGTGTGCCCCCAGCTTGCAACAGCCCTGCCAATGGGGCTCAGGCCCATAGACGGATTCAGATATTATGGGCCCCTGGGCCACCGGCCGCAAGCCAAAGGGCCCCCCCTACACCAAAGCATTTTTCTTCCCGGCATGGCACACAGGCATTTCAGCAGAATTCACAGCATGGGATTGCTTGAAAATAATAAACACTGAAAATAACTAAGACGAGTGTTTAAAAAGAATTTTTTAAACACTCGTTTTGCACATTCACCATTGTTGTGTGGCACTTTTACCTGTTACCCCAAAGGGTAGGCCTAACCCCAAAGGCAAAAGGTTGAAAACGATTGACCTAAGTAAAAGAACAGTTAGTATTTTTCCACCACACACACGCACGCACGCACGCACGCACACACACACACACACACACACACACACACACACACACACACACACACACACACACACACACACACACACACACACAGACACACACAGTGCACGTGTGCATGCACCTCACCTCTTCCTTTCTGCATTCTGACCACGCTGTTGGGATTTGCTGGTTATCCTTCCTCCAGAGTCCAGGTTGATGGGAACTGGAAACGCTGCTATACCCCCGTGGTGTCCTTGAGTGCAGGGTCCTTGAAAAATTTTAAAGTGTGCGAACCACCGTATACACTAAAAGGAAAAGAGCCTTCATTTGTATAATCGGTAATACCTGAGCCTTTATTTGTATAATCGCAGTAATACCTGTGAAGGGAGTATAGTCCTTATTCACAGTAGGCTATAGTAAGGAAGTATGGAAGGGGGGCTCCAGGGAGAATCTTGCCTGGGGCTCCAAATTGCTTAGAAACGCCACTGATTCTGTGTGCATATAGCCTACCCTGGTGTATCTTCTCTTAGCTCCCGTGGGGCAGGCAGCCACAGTGAGCCACCATCTCAGGGGACCAGAGAGCTGTCACTGTCACACACGGGGCAGGTTTTTGGCAGTGAAATATGGCGTCTGGCCTAAGGACTGAACCATGACTGGGGCTGGGGAGGGTCTTGTCATGTGAAGCATGATGGCTGCATGGCTGGTGAGAGGTGAGCCGGACTGACCCGGTTCTGGCTGCCAGTTGGACAAATGGAAGAGCAGGCAGTGTCTCGCTTAGATTGACTATACCCTTTGGTGTGAGGAGGACCGGTATAGTTTTATCAATTTATTTGTTGGCAGGTCTATGAAGACACACATACAAACAAAGGAAAGATAAAAAAAACAAAAAAACAAAAGAAAAGAAAAAAAGAAAAGAAAAAGTTATTATGCCAGTGAGGCTCTGATTTATTTATTCATTTATTATCATTGTTATTTATTATTTTTGTTTTTTCTTTTGAATAAGGATCAATTGTATTACTGTATTGTACAGTATTTATTTATTTATATTCTTGAAAAAATCGGAATAAAGCTTTCAATTCAAAATTCAATTCAATGAAGTCACACATATACAGTATTAAGCCTGTACAGCCTACATCTGCTGTTTTTGCTGGTGAGTTGGTGGATTGGATGGCAGGCGCCAGAGATAAAACCCTCGTTTTTAACCATTTTTCCTCCTTCCTTCCTAGAAAGGACCATTGACCAAATGGACCCTTATAGATCCGTAACTCTTGAGATTGTAAAATGATACCAAATGGACCCATGGGTCCATTTTACGCTCTCAAGAGTATATTTAAAAATCTGAATTATCTAATTTTCAAGAATCTACACAATTAGAAAATGTAGAAGAATTGCTATTTTGACCATGATTTTGCCAGTTATTTCTCCTATCCCAAATTAGTCAGAGAGACTAAACTCAACATCAAATAGTGGTCCGTGGCTAAAATGCAGAATAAATAGTTGGCCCTGGTATGCGCTCGAGCGCATTCTAGTGCATTTTGGAAGTGCCACTAGTGCATTTTGGATTTTGGCAGTTGGCAACACTGTGCCTGTTTGAAGAATTAGGGTACATTGGCCTCATTTGGATGTTGCGAGGAGGACCTTAGCATAGAAGTACAATGCAGTGGTTCTCAGCCACTGATGGAAAATGAGTAAATGGGCCAATCATTAGACCTTCTCTGCATTATTTAATTTAGCCTACAAGACGTCTACACAATTACATAGGTATTGGGTCCATAAGAGGCTAAATCTCATCAATTGGTGCGATTCCACGTGCTCCGTGGCCGTGTCAAATGCTGAATAAATCACCACCACATGTAAAGGGTTGAAAACACCAGTCTAATCAGTCGTGCCAACTGTACTGTTGTTTAATCGCCTGATGAAAACAGCCTACAGGACTAATAGCTTGTCCTATGGGGGCTTCCAGGGGTCGCCAAATAGCTACTCGAGAGTAATTGGCACTTGAAGCTATACTCTATGCACCATGCAATTATATATATGCCTACTCAAAAGATAAAGAGGTCTTCAGCCATAATTACTTTCTATAATAGGCGCGTACAGCAATGATTTTTATTTATTACGCGATACAACGACGACGGTGTGATTTGGAGGGAGAAGAAGAAGGACAAGGTCGTGTGGGTCACAGATCTATTAAGCGATGCACGGCTGTGCTGCTGACTGTATGTGTGTGTGTGTGTGTGTGTGTGTGTGTGTGTGTGTGTGTGTGTGTGCGTGCGTGCGTGCGTGTGTGTGTGTGTGTGTGTGTGTGTGTGTGTGTGTGTGTGTGTGTGTGGTGAACTGGGTCCATCTGGCGACCAGAGGGGGTAATGCACAGCCAGGCAGACACGGACCAGCCAGTTGTCCGAGCCAGTGTTGCCAACCGCCAAAATCCAAAATGCACTAGAGGCACTTCCAAAATGCACTAGCCTACAATGCGCTAGAGCAGTGGTTTTCAACCATTTTCATACCAGGGCCCACTGTTTAGTCAGCATTTTAGCTACGGAGGTACCACCATTTGATGTTGAGTTTAGTCTCTCTGACTAATTTAGGAGAAATAAATGACAAAATGTTGGTCAAAATAGCAATTCTTCTACATTTTCTAAATGTGTAGATTCTTGAAAATTAGGCAATTCAGATGTTTAAATATGTTTTAATATGTTTAAATACTCTTGAGAGTTAAATCATATAACCCTCTCCAGGGTTATAGATCTAAAAGGGTCCATTTGGTTACCAATGTTCCTTTCTAGGAAATAAGGAGGACTCTATCATAGGAGGAAAAAATGTGAAAAGGAGGGTTTGATCTCTGGCGCCTGTCAACTAATTTCGCCCCAACTCACCAGCAAAATAGCACTAGATTTTCCGCCAGGAGTTTTTCACTAATTTTGGCACTAGGGGGGTCTGGAAAAAAGCTAAATATAGCGACAAATGCACCAAGTTGGCAACACTGGTTCGAGCCCCAGGGACGTGAACACATGGACATCAAAGGGGGCCTACGTACAGCCCCTTCCCCTTTATCTGTCCATAAACAACTGCCCTGTCCAGACCACGAAATCAGGTTTTACTATGGTGAAATAATCTATTATTATTTATTGTATTTTTCCAGAAGTTTCCTGAACTTGAACGCAGCATTTTTGCATTGAACAAGTTTGTTTAGAATCGTGCTGGCTTGTGCCCTTAAAATAGCTCATCTACAAGCTCTCAACGCGTCGCATTTGTTCTTGTTTACAGCAGGGCCCACCTTGAAATCCGTAGTAGTAGGCCTAGCTCTGGTCCAGAGCTCCACTGCTTCTGAGTCTGACTTGCATTGGAGCTCTGTTGGTCTCCGTGCATTCGGCCATTACTGCACCCGACCAGCCTCTCTTCTCTAGTGGATATATAAAGAACGTTTTACCTACTCACCAAAATAAACACGTCTTGTGTCATTAGAAAGCCTACTTACCTTAGTGGTCGCACTCTTAGCCCCCCACCACACGGATAAATTGGACTTTTTGGCCAGAACGCGATCGTTTTTCACCGGAAAAACAACCAGGATTTGCGCCCTCTACCGATATTGCCAATAGAAAAGTTCCATAGGAAATATTTTTCCTTCAGTGAAAAACGATCGCGTTCTGGCCAAAAAGTCCGTTTTATCCGTGTGGTGGGGGGCTAAGAGTGCGACCACTAAGGTAAGTAGGCTTTCTAATGACACAAGACGTGTTTATTTTGGTGAGTAGGTAAAACGTTCTTTATGTATCCACTAGAGAAGAGAGGCTGGTCGGGTGCAGTGATTGTAATGATATGAGCAAATCGTATTTGCTAGATCGATTACTTTGGCTGTGTTGTCGTTCTGCATTAACCAGATCGTTTGACTAGCAATGCCTAGAGCTTTCCCAAGGTGCTGTGCTCCCCTATTCTGCATACTGAGCCCGCCAGATGTTGATGTTACATGCCTGATCTTCTTCCTACCACTATTGCTAAGTAAAGTCTACTGTTTAAACTAACGTGCTTTATTTCAAGAACCCACTACAACTACAACACGAGTTATCACATGGTGTCAGAATTGGCTTGGAAGAGGACGGTGAAAAGGATTGCAACGTGACAGAATCTCCGGAGAAAAAAGGAATGCGAAGAATGCAAGTTGCGCAATAAACCGGCAAAAAAAAAAAAAAAAAAAAAAAAAAAAACGACATCGTTTCTAACCACAGAGAACAGAAAACGGAGTAAGAATGGAGTCTCTACATCCACCAGCAGCTCTTCAGCTAACAGGTAACGTGGCTGAAAACTGGAAGAGATTCAAGCAGCGTTTTGAACTTTATCTGGCTGCAATTGGAGGAGATGGAAAGAGTGCTAAAATGCAAGCATCGATGTTCTTACATGTCGTCGGAGATGAAGCGCTGGAAGTGTACAATAACTTCACCTTTGCTGCAGATGCAGATAAAATGAAGCTTCCCAAAATAATGGAAAAGTTTGAGGCTTATTGCAATCCAAAACGCAATGTGACATTTGAAAGGCACAGATTCTTCATGTACGCGCAGAAAAATGGAGAAACAATTGATCAGTATGCAAATGAGCTGAGAAGCAGAGCCAGAACTTGTGAATTCGGTGGATTGACAGAGTCACTGATCAAGGACAGAATTGTGTGTGGCATCGCAGATAATAGTCTGAGAGAGAGGCTGCTCAGAGAGCCAGATCTAGACCTGGAGAAAGCCTTAGCACTGTGTAGAGCTGCAGAGACCGTGAAATCACAGGCTAAAGAGTTGATAAACGATGCTAGCTGCAACGTGGATGCAGTGAAGAGAGATGCACACAAATTCCCCAAAAATAAGACTTCTGACTTCAAGAAAGGGGCGGGACAATTAAACAAAAACAAAGTGGCCAATCCAAAATCTTGTACTCGTTGTGGAACACAACACCCACCCAAGCAGTGTCCTGCATATGGAAAAAAGTGCAACAAGTGCAATAAAGACAATCATTATGCCCGTTGCTGCAAGAATCCGGCTCAGAAAGGAAAAGTGGATGCAGTTGATGATGAAGTAGAGGAATTCTACGTGGATGCTGTAAATGATGATGAAAAAGGAGAAAAGGATTGGATCACTACACTGAAAGTGAATGACATACACCTGAAATTTAAACTGGACACTGGAGCAAATGTGAATGTGATGTCAGAGACTGATTTCATGAAAATAAGACCCAGACCAAAAATACATAGAGCAAACATGAAAGTGACAGCCTATGCAGGTGCAGACATACCAAAGAAAGGAAAATGCATTGTGAACGTGACACACAAAGACAAAGTGCACAAGCTATCGTTCATCATTGTACCCAGGGATGTGCAGGCCATACTAGGATTGTCAGCCTGTGAGAGACTACACCTGGTGAAGAGAGTCTTCGTCGTGGACAGACAAAAAGAGACTGTATATGATGAGCTAATGGAGGAGTACAAAGACCTGTTTCAGGGTTTAGGCTGCCTGCCAGGAGAACACACCATCAGAGTAGACAAAAGTGTGCCACCAGTCATACATCCATGCAGAAAAGTCCCATTTGCCCTGCAAAAGCAACTGAAAGCAGAATTGGACAAGATGGAGAGCCTGAACGTGATTCGGAAAATAGATGAGCCGACCGAGTGGGTGAGTTCCCTCGTTGTAGTTGACAAAAAGAATGGAAAACTCAGAATATGCCTGGATCCAAGAGATCTAAACAGAGCCATAAAGAGAGAACACTTCAAGCTTCCAACCCGTGAAGACATCATGGCACAGTTTGCAAATGCAAAGTATTTTAGCAAGCTAGATGCGTCGTCTGGATTTTGGCAGATGAAGTTGGACGAGCCAAGCTCAAAACTGTGCACATTCAACAGTCCATTTGGCAGATACAGATTTCTAAGACTACCATTTGGCATTGCGTCAGCTCCTGAAGTGTATCACAAGACAATCAACATGATCTATGAGCATTTGGAAGGAGTTGATACCTCGATGGATGACATCATCATTTGGGGTGCTACGAAAGACCAGCATGATGTGAGACTCAGAGCTGTGCTTGACGCAACAAGAAAGGCAAACCTGAAGCTGAATAAGGAGAAATGTCAGCTGGGCGTGACAGAATTGACATTCGTGGGTGACATACTCAGCAGTGAAGGTGTCAGGCCAGATCCACGAAAGGTGTCTGCAATCGAAAACATGCCAAGACCACAATGCAAAAAGGATGTGCAAAGATTTAATGGCATGATCACGTTCATGGGAAAATTCATACCCAACCTGTCAGAAAAAATGGCCCCACTGAGACAACTGACTGAGAAAAACATTGAATGGCAGTGGAATCACGAGCATGAAAAGTCATGGACTGAACTGAGAAAGCTACTCACAGAGGAACCGGTCCTGAGGTTCTACGACCCAGAGAAACCAATTAAAATATCGTCTGATGCATCACAGAGTGGGCTCGGTGCGGTACTTCTACAGAAACATGAGGACTGGCAACCTGTAGCATATGCATCACGTTCTATGACAGACCCGGAAACGCGCTATGCGCAGATCGAAAAAGAGCTGCTCAGCATCACATATGCCTGTGAGAGATTCCACCAGTTTGTGTCAGGACAAGAAATTTGTGTTGAGACTGATCACAAGCCCTTGATCTCATTGTTCCAAAAGCCACTAAATGACTGTCCACTCCGCATACAGAGAATGATGATCAGACTGCAGCGCTACTCACTTAATGTTGCATACACACCAGGGAAACTGATGTATACAGCTGACACACTATCCAGAGCTGTTGACCCAAAAGAGCGTGCAAACACTAAACTGGACGAAGATGTGGATGCTTATGTGCACATGATCACGAGTGCACTGCCAGTAGCAGATGCGAAGATGGAGCTCATACGGACTGAAACTAACAAAGATGAGACGCTGAAACAATTGAGACAAATCATCAGAAATGGATGGCCCACCGTGAAACAAAACTGTTCACCGCAAACAGCAGAGTATTGGAACTACAGGGCTGAGCTGTCAGAGGTTGATGACATCATTTACAAAGGCAGTAAAATCGTCATTCCAAAGAGCCTGAGAAAAGAGATGCTCAAAAGGATTCACGAAGGACATCTAGGAATTGAAAAGTGCAAGAAAAGAGCACGTGAAGTGATGTTCTGGCCTAGGATAAATCAAGATGTCACAAATGAAGTGTCAGAGTGCACAACATGCCTCAAATATCAAGCGAGTCACCCTGCAGAACCACTGCACCCACACCAATCACCAGAGAGACCATACCAGAAGGTGGGTGCTGACCTCTTTGCATGTCAAGGTAAAGACTATCTTATTGTCACAGACTATTACTCGCTGTATCCAGAGGTCTGTAGACTGACAACCACCACTGCAGAAGCTGTTATAACGTGCATGAAAGCCATATTCTCGAGGCACGGCGTGGCATCTCACGTTTTTTCGGACAACGGTCCACAATTTGCAAATGACAGATTCAAAACCTTTGCCAAGGAGTGGGACTTTAAACACACAACCTCAAGCCCACACTTTCCGCAATCGAATGGTCTAGTGGAAAATTCTGTCAAAACGGTGAAGAAACTGATGCACAAGGCTGCAGACAGTGGAACTGACTTCTACCAGAGCCTGCTGATATACCGCACAACGCCACTCGAGTGTGGTATGTCTCCAGCCCAACTCCTCATGGGACGCCTGCTGAGATCAAACCTGCCTATCCCGGAGAACCTGCTCAAAACAAAGGAAGGGGACCGGATCAGGATGATCAAAGACCACCAGAAAGAAAAGCAGAAGTTCTACTTCGACAGAGGAACACGGAATCTACCTGAACTACGCACTGGTGACCAAGTAAGGTTCAAAGACAAAGCAAACACATGGTCACAAAAAGGGACTGTTCTGAGCCAGGTCCAGCCAAGGTCATACAACATTCGGACAGAAGATGGCACTGTACTACGCAGAAACCGCAGAGACCTTCTCAGAGGACCAGCCACAGCAAGTCCAGGAACAGAGACTGTTGACCAAGCTCAGCACACAGCTGAGAATCCTAACACTGAAACAACCGCTCAGGTTCAAGAACAGGCAGTCAGGAAGTCCTCAAGGACTGTGAAACCCCCTGAGAGACTGCTTGAGTCCATTTGATTGTGTTTTTTGATATCATTATTTTTGCAGAGTGATGTTTAAAAAAAAAAAAAAAAAAAAAAAAAAAGAGAGAAAGTGAGTTGTGAAAACTGAATCGTGAAATTCTGAATGCTCTGCAAGTTTTTTGTTTTTCATCAATGTTTCAAAAAGATGTTTATTCAGTATTTTATTGAAGTTCATATGTGGTACCTACTGTGAAAAAAAAAAGATTTTGAATTCATTGAAAGCAACAAGGTTATTTCATGAAAGCTACTGTTAAAAGGCAGATTACATTTTTGCATTTAATTTCATTCTATAAAAGTACAACTTTTATTTTAAGAAAAGGAGATGTAATGATATGAGCAAATCGTATTTGCTAGATCGATTACTTTGGCTGTGTTGTCGTTCTGCATTAACCAGATCGTTTGACTAGCAATGCCTAGAGCTTTCCCAAGGTGCTGTGCTCCCCTATTCTGCATACTGAGCCCGCCAGATGTTGATGTTACATGCCTGATCTTCTTCCTACCACTATTGCTAAGTAAAGTCTACTGTTTAAACTAACGTGCTTTATTTCAAGAACCCACTACAACTACAACACGAGTTATCACAGTAATGGCCGAATGCACGGAGACCAACAGAGCTCCAATGCAAGTCAGACTCAGAACCAGTGGAGCTCTGGACCAGAGCTATAGTAGGCCTACAAATAAAGGAGAAAAGAATGGTGGAGATGCTCCTTGTGTATTCACACTAAATGGGCCTACAGCAATGGAAATCTAAGCACTTGCAGTTGCAGTGTGTTATAATTTTAAGAGTATAGTAGCCTATTCATCAATAGATTTCATTGTATTGACCACCTGGACCCGCAGCACGTTGTGTGTTTGTGTGACTTGTGTCAATCTGGCAACACTGGCCGCTGCCGCAATGATGTCCAACAACAAAAGAGGACAAGACCCACACTGGCTGCAGACGAGGCGGCCAGATAACACACAACCTTATTAACCCACCACGACGACGCTTTGCGTTTCTGCTCGTGAATGAGCCGCCACTCCCTCGCTCCCTATCCTATCCCTCCCTCCCTCCCTCCGGGGTTAATTGCGGTGATCAGTTCTCACCAGGAGCGCGTGGAACTCAAGCCTCCGGTCGGTCGGCCCACCGAAGAATAGGTGTCGTTAAATATTCATCCATCCCCACAGTTCCAGTCCACACTTTTTCCTCCCCCGACCGACCACCGCCGCCTACTACCGTATGTATGCTGCTACCTCCTAACCTACTGGACCTGCTGGACCACAACAACCACAACAAGTGGGCAGTACTGTTTAGGATATTATAATATTGTGTGTGTGTGTGTGTGTGTGTGTGTGTGTGTGTGTGTGTGTGTGTGTGTGTGTGTGTGTGTGTGTGTGTGTGTGTGTGTGTGTGGCTGCTTGTCAACAGTTGAAGTGTAATTTTGGTGATTTTGAGTGCCGAGTTTGAGGTCGGTTCTTTTCCCCATGCAGTCCCCGCACAGAGGGGAGGGATGCCTGGGAGACGGGACTACGCAGCGCCGGTGACGTGAGCAACGTGAAAGGCTGGGTGTGCGACGGTATTGGAAGAGAGGGAAAGAAGGTAGGAGCTTTTGTTGTTGTTGTGAGTGTGACCTACTCTATGTGAGTGGCGCGTAATTTGGGACACGACATGACACACTGACTGACACGCCTCTTAGCATAAACGGCCTTCCATACTCCACCTCCACCACCACCACCACCACCACCACCTTCCATACTCCACCTCCAGCACCACCACCACCACCACCACCACCACCAGGGGTGTAGTGGAGGGGGGACTCACATCTAAAATATTTTGGGGGCAAAAGTAGGACTATGTTTTTGTCTTGTCATTTTTTACTTTTATGGACACAATTAGGCATTGTAAACAATCCTTCTCAATATGCTATACTTTTAATAACGTGTCTGTGTGTGTTGTGCAGGTGCACGCAAATGCGCATGCAAATACAAGTGTGCATGCAGCACGTGTCTTAAAGGGGAATTCCACTCATTTTCAATATTTTACTGTCATTAATATACCTTAGAGATGTTGTGTGGATATGGCAAAACAGTTCCCCCATTCTGTGTTTCCTAGAAATGGAGGTCTGAAAAAAATCATTAGCATGGTGAAATACATCTTGATGACATCATCAAGATGTGCTTTATCATGTTAATGAGTGAACCCTGGAGCCCTCTCAGGGACCACTGGTTGACAAGTTCTCAAAATGTTGTCTCGGGATCCCCATATCAAGGGTCCTTGGGGGGTTAGCAGGGGGTCCCAAGCACAGAAGCCATTAACAACAAGTTATTTTAACCACTTTATCCGTTTATATGTTCAAACATAGCAAGCTCATGGTGCGTCACTTCATGTCACAATCCTGTACTTCTGCTACAGGGGTTGACACTACAGGGGTTGACACTAAGGTCTACAAGGCAGTTGCCCATCGGGCAAGTGCAAATCAGGTTCTACTTGCCCTCAGGTCATGGTCACTTGCCCCCCAAAATATATCGTAATTTTTCTGTTTAAGTTTACTTTCTACTTAGTGCTTTAAACATTTTCCTTGTGCAGTTAAAGACCGTTTTGTTTAAGTCACAATCAGCTACAGTAAATATTCAACTTGTAAATCAGTGTAAATCACTGGTTCCCATAGTGGTCACAGACCCAGAGGTCTGTGACTCCAGAAAAATGATATTTTGGAACCAAATGGACCTGGGAGAGAGATACAAGAGATAGCTAGAAAGCAGGGAAAGACGCAGAGCGCAATGACCACCTTCAGGACAAAATCTCCTGTTGTGTTATAGCGCACTAAGTCAAACACTTGGCAGATCGGGCAACCAGGTAGCAGTTTTCACTTGCCCAAGCATTTTTTTTACTTGCCCCGGGCAAGTGGGCAAGTGTTCGTGTCAAGCCCTGTGCTAGATATTGTATTATTCTTTAAGGAATATTTTTTTAGTCCTAAAAACTCCAATTTAGTCACATTTGCACACTCTCAGAGGTACCCACACTTTGAGAACCTCTGCTCCTGAGTCTTGACTTTTGTTTTTAACACTAACCAATTGATCTGATCAATATCTGACCATGTTGCACTTAATGCACTATAAAATATGTATAAATGCAATTATGCAAATGTGAAGTGCAATTTGCTGTGTCTTTGGGGTGTGGCTTTAGACCAACAGGTTGTCGATAGTCTACACCAGAGGTTTTCAACCCTTTATCATATCATTTACTTTGCATTTGAGCCACGGACCACCACCGTTTGTGGATTTTTAGCCTCTCACTGAGATCCAAGACCTTTGGTTGTTGTTGCTACCATACAAGAGATACCAGGCAGTCAGGCATTGATAACAATACTTCAGTCCTTTTGTAAAGCGCGCTTTATGAGTTAATGTTCTACAGGGGTTTTCAACAGGTGGTCCGGGGACCACCAGTGGTCCTTGAGAGGGTTCCAGGTGGTCCTTAGGCAAAATGATGTAAAGTTGGTTAACCAGATGTAACTCTTGAGAATGTAAAAATGAAATGAAATGGACCCTTGCGGGTCCATTTGGTTTCATTTTTACACTGTCAAGAGTTAAAGTATTCATCATCTGAATTATTATTTAATTTAGAAGTTTTGTTTATAAAAATCCAGCCTGGAATTGTGAACAAAACCCAAAGAATTCTTTAGTTTAGGTCTTTGGGGCAAAAATGTCATCAAATGGTGGTCCATGTCTCAAATGCTGAATAAATGGTGGTCCCTGTTGTCAAAAAGGTTGAAAATCACTGTTCTACAAGGCTCCATTCGGTTACCAACTCTATAATTTAGCTGGCGAACACCTGCAAGGAACTCCCTCAAGGACGACTGGTGTTTTCCAGACCACCGATTGAGACCCACTGGTCTCTAGACTACAGGGATCTGAGCCAACTATTCTAGTTTGGTACTGTAGATGTTAAGCTGGCCCACTAGGTAGCAGCAACTTACCTGCGTGTGTGTGTGTGTGTGTGTGTGTGTGTGTGTGTGTGTGTGTGTGTGTGTGTGTGTGTGTGTGTGTGTGTGTGTGTGTGTGTGTGTGTGTGTGTGTGTGTGTGTGTGTGTGTGCGCGCGCGCGTGCGTGCGTGCGTGCGTGTGTGTGTTATAGCTGTATAGTCGCCTGAAAATTGCCATTCGAGCCTCGGAAAGCAATTTCAGGCCGAGCTTCGAACCTTCGCTAAAAAAAAAAAAAAAAAATGCTGCCCCTACCTTTAAGTGCCTGCTGCTGCTGGCTAGCCTGCTGCTGGCTAGGTAAATACCATACCATAACCATAAAACCAACCAGTCAGCGTGCAGCTCTATAGAGTACAGACGGAGTTGCGCAAACTCCGTTGACTTCCTAGAGCCAGTCTAATGGCGGATCGCCTACATAAACCTCTATTGAGAATGGGACACCTTCAGTGAAAACAATGCATTTCCAACTGCAGTAACAGCGCGTTTCACAGCGAGTTTCTGACCCCTCGATGTCGCACATTTACTAGATGGGGGAAAAGTTAAATAAATAAATAAATGCGAATGGTTCGGGATCATTAATATTCGTTCGCGTGGCGACCTTAGCGAGCGAATGGTTCGAATCCCGAGCTTCGGTATACAGCCCTAGTGTGTGTGCGTGTGTGCGTGCGTGTGTGTGCGTGTGGGTGTGTGTGTGTGTGTGTGTGTGTTTCCATGTTAGGGGGTTTAGTTTTCACATTAAAAAGGTCCCCACAGCTTTAGCTGACCGCTGAACGAATGCCAAAGTGTCCATCGTCTCCATTCTATCAATACAGGGGCACAAAATGCCAATATATAGCTTGTGGCCTTCCATTCCAATGGGAAGTGGTAAAGACAGGCTACACAACAGCAGTAAGGGTGGGACGATTTACTTACCTCACAATACGATACAATACAATACAGATACTTAGGGTTCTGAATCGAATTATATTGCAATTCTTAGTTATGCTGTGATTAGATCCGTTATATTGCGCTTTTATTTTGCCACAAATGACCACAAATTAGGAACATTTTTTCAGAGGGTGTACAAATGGAACCAAATGGACCCATTAGGTTGAGGTTCCATTTGGTTCCATTTGTACACCCTCAGAAAAAAGCTCCTAAAAGAAACGTCATTAACAAACTCAACACAAACACAACTTGACGATGTCATCAAGTCGTGTTTCACCATGTTAATGACTTCTTTCAGGTCCGCAACACTGGTTTTTAGAGACTCAGCTCCTATTGCTTTTAATCAACGTTTCGATCGCTTAGGATCTTCTTCAGGATTACTGATCGGATCTTCTTCAGGATTACTCAGTAATTACTCAGTAATCCTGAAGAAGATCCTAAGCGATCGAAACGTTGATTAAAAGCAATAGGAGCTGAGTCTCTAAAAAACAGTGTTGCGGAACTTATTTCTTTTCTATGAACATTTTTGTCCAGCACCTGGGCCAAAGATTGGATGTGCATGCTTTATTTCTTGTTGATGATTTCTTTCAGACCTCCATTTTAGGAAACAGAATGAGGGGAACTTTAGCATGCCGTGGAATGGGTGGAATCCCCCTTTTTAAACAATAACAAATAAAAGTTCAATCATACACATCAATGCAGCCTGCTAATGTCAGTCAGTCTTTCTGACATGAACAAATTAATTAATAGGCCTACATTAAACCTACATTATTAAAGATTTTGAACCTGGCGATTCGATAATGATATCATGGCACTAAGAATCGCGATATATTGGCATATCGATTTTTTTGCCCACCCCTAAACAGCAGATGCCATGCCATTTCAATGGTCTCAAATGCACAGTGGAAAGATATACAGGAACACTTCTGTTTGCCTCACTCTCACCCTCCCTTGAATGCATGCATTAATTAACACACACACACACACACACACACACACACACACACACACACACACACACACACACACACACACACACACACACACACACACACAGTACAGACGCAACAGTACTGTACATGTGCTGCTCTTTGCTATGTTGGTGACGACGATCATCAGATATAGACTTACACACAGCAGCAGCACCAAGAGATCAGGATCTGGCAACACTACACCCTGTGCCATGTAACTGGACAGATCTGGCAACTCGACCCCTCCACTCTGGAAGAGGAATAATTTGGTTGATGGCACCAATAATCACAGCCCTGTTACTGAT
The DNA here is from genome assembly GCA_039105355.1 of Benthosema pterotum. NCBI lineage: Eukaryota > Metazoa > Chordata > Actinopteri > Myctophiformes > Myctophidae > Benthosema > Benthosema pterotum. The sequence goes on from CM076973.1 coordinate 46,222,505, forward strand.
CCTCTCCGCTCTGTGTGTGTGTGTGTGTGTGTGTGTGTGTGTGTGTGTGTGTGTGTGTGTGTGTGTGTGTGTGTGTGTGTGTGTGTGTGTGTGTGTGTGTGTGTGTGTGTGTGTGTGGCTGGGTGTCCTCTGTCATTGATACGCAGGGAAGATGTCATACCGTATGTCTAACAAGTTGTTTTATCTCCTTCCTCTGTCCTGATCGTATGCTCGTACATGAATTGTAGCATTATAAATGAAGCAACTGCTCTCAGTTTATCTCTCTGTCTTTCACACACACACACGCACAAACACAGAAAGGGAGAGAGAGAGAGAGAGAGAGAGAGAGAGAGAGAGAGAGAGAGAGAGAGAGAGAGAGAGAGAGAGGGACTGTTTGTCGCTGGTAAGACAAGACAAAAGGAGTCGATTTAGAGGCAGATAAGCTAACGTTTGGCCCATTATTATGGCCTTTTTCTTCCGACAGACATGCGTGATACATGCTGAATGACAAACCAGGATGATCATCGCTGTCCGGGAGAATTCTTTTATATCCATATTTCAACTTTTTTTCCCCCTATAGTTCAGTGGTTTTCAACCTTTTTTCATACCAGGGCGCACTATTTTTCTGCACTTTAGCCACGGATCACCACTTGATGTTGAGTTTAATCTCTTGGACCCAAAACTAAGGATTTTCTAAGTTTGCGTCCACAAGAAGAGATAACTGGCAAAACTTTGGTCAAAAATAACAATTATCCTACATGTTCTAATTGTGTAGATTCGTGAAAATTAAGTAACTCATATGTTTAAATATACTGTATATTTTAACTCTTGAGGACGTAAAATGAAACCCGCAAGGGTCCATTTGGTATCTATAAGGTCCATCATTTAGCTGGGGACCACTTGGAATCCTCTCAGGGACCACTGGCGGTCCCCGGACCACTGGGTTGAAAACCACTGCCCTATATAACTTGAACATCACTACAGTGTCACACAACAGCATCAAAAGCATCACTCGAAATGCGCCGTGAAGTGGAGTGTCGAGCTTGTAGATCGGCTGGCCGCCTATATTTTTCCCTTTGAATCCTGAAAAGTCAGAGTTTTTGGACAAGGAGGAGTTTTCCCTTCGGACAGAGGATGTATTTGTTGGTTTTACCGATGATGTAACTCTGTCACCTGCATGACATCTATCTATCCATCCATCCCCCACCCGCCCCATCTTCTCTCCCACTCAGTCTTTGTCTCTCTCTCTTTCTCTCCCCCCTCTCTGCCTCTCTCGCTCGCCCTCTTCCTCTCTCACTTCCCTGTTGTATTATTTATGCCCCGCCCCCTCGGCAGGCCATGGTTCTAGGGTTTCACCTGTAGAGCCAGATGACGAATAAGACTCCTTCTACGACAGCCGCAAGAAAACTCCTCTTAATGCACACACACACACACACACACACACACACACACACACACACACACACACACACACACACACACACACACGCACACACACAGGAGGGTAGTGTGTTAGCGGAGCAGAGTGTTGAGTGAAGGAACGTGTTAGTTGTAGTGAGGCAGCATCAGAAGACACCGCGCAGGTCACAGGGACAAGGCGTAAAGGAGAGAGTGACCCAGCGACCTCTCGGCCAACACAACACAACCTCTCTGTTGCCTTTCGGGTCTTCCTTCTTTACCTTCGATTTTGCTTTTTGTTTTATTTTACTATAGAAGAGAGAGAGAGAAAGAAAGCAAGAGACACGGCCAGGAGGACACAGCGGTGGCGAACCTGGAGTTTTCAGACCTTCTCATCACCATCATCATCATCAGCAGCAGCAGCACCCGTTTGTCTTCTTCTCCAGAGCTGGTTACTGAAAGCAGAGGTGACTCATAGGATGAAAGCTGTGTCAGTGTGGAACTATTCTGGTGCCACAGGAGTTGTGAACTTCATTTTTTAATACTACACCCTTCATTTAAACTCTGAGTGTGGGTAGAGATCATGGACCCAAGGTTTAGTCAACGCTAAGGATTATTGAGGCGATTATACATAGCAAGGTGCCTGTGTGCTGTTGGTGTATGAAAGTATGATTTATTTTGTTTTATTTTTTGGTTGGACCAGTACATTGTTCTTCTACTCAGGGCCGGATTTAGCCAGCCCTACTAGGGTGGGCTGGAAGAATGGCAGGGTATGGGCAACTCCAAAGTTTTTTCATATGAAGCAGTGGTTTTCAACCTTTTTGACACCAGGGCCCACTTTTTATTCGGCATTTGAGCCTCACAGACCCCAAAACTAAAGATTTCTTTAGCTTTTGTCCACAATTCCAGGCTGGATTTGGGGGGAAAAAAAGAAACAGTCAAACATACAGATCAAAATGACCATTAATCTTCTACATTCTCTAGTTGTGTAGACTTGGGCTAATTCAGATGATGGATATTTCTTGAGAGTGTAAAAATGAACTCTTGAGTTCATTTTTACTGGTTAAGTTGGTTAACCAGATGTAACTCTTTGAGAGCGTAAAAACGAAACCAAATGGACCCGCAAGGGTCCATTTGGTTTCGTTTTTACGCTCTCAAAGAGTTACATCTGGTTAACCAACTTTCCACCATTTAGCTGTGGATCACCTGGAGCTCTCTCAAGGACCACTGGTGGTCTCCGGACCGCTGGTTGAAAACCACTGATATTACCTTTCATTGGGTGGACAGGATGCACGTTTGGGTGGGCTCTGCCCACACCCTGCCCCCCTCTAGATCAGACCCTGCTTCTAATTTGAACCCACTGACCTTAAAGCTCAGAGAGAGTAGTAGCCCCATCTGTGACCTCCCACTCCACTCAGGGATACAGTTACCATCCAACACACTGGCCCCATTTCCACCAAAAAGACCTGGCTCCGTTCTAGATTTCGGAACCCTTGGTGCCTTCCCAGAACTGGTGGCCATTTATTTTTGTTCCGGTTCCAAACCAAGGGTTTTAAAAAACACTCTGAACTGGTTTAATATTAGCTGGACGCAAAGATCCAATTCCACCGATCCAGTTCAACCCTGATCAGTTGGCCACAATGTAAAAAGACCACTTTTTCTTCTTTTCTTCTTTTTTAAAAAAAATACTATTTCTGGACATTCTATCAAACATGTCATTTTACAATCTGCACAAGTTTTTATGTTTTTCTTCTGGATGTCCCTGAAACAAAACAAAAAAAATGTTTTCAGATGGGGCCAAGTACGTTTTACAAAATGAGTAGTTTTACTTTTGTTTCTATTTTGATGTCCTATAACTCAAGTCAGTTGAATACCAGTTGTATTGTATTTATACGTTGTAACATTGCGGTATTGATACAGGATATACTATATTTCACCGCAAGATGCCATACCCCCAAGTTGGTGCATTCCTAAGCATTCCTAAGCTTAGGAATGAACAGAACTGCGGGTTTTGGAAGTACTGTAGTGCTATTGTTTTTCTTATATCACCAAATACATGCTTCATTTCCTTCGTAGTAGGATATTAACCTATAGAATTGTGTGTTTTTTGCAGGAGGCTTCATGGGGACTGGATTTGTGAGCTGTAGAAGTTCTCTGGCCGTGTGGACCCGTCCTCACAACCACCTTACAAGTGCTCACATCTAAACCAAGTGCTCTATTACAGGTCAGACCGCATGCTAATACTTGATACTTGTTACATGTGTGTGTGCTTGTGTGTGTGCGTGCGTGCATGCGTGTGTCAGTGTTGCCAACTTCCAAAATGCACTAGAATGTGCTAGAGCAGTGGTTTTCAACCATTTTCATACTGCATTTTAGCCACAAAGGACCACCATTTGATGTTGAGTGTAGTCTCTCGGACTAATTCAGGAGAGATAACTGGCAAAATGTTGGTCAAAATTGGAACTCTTCTATATTTTCTAAATGCATAGATTCTTGAAAATTAGGTAATTGAGATGTTTAAATAAGAAATGAAGAGTTAAACGCATAAGGTCCATTTGGTTTCATTTTACAATCGTGAGGAAAAATCACGATCGTTTCATTTCACAATCATGAGGAAGAATCGTGAAAAACTAGAGTTTTATCTTTGGCGCCTGTCAACCAATTTCTCCCCAACTCACCAGCAAAAAAAAGCACTAGATCTTCCATCAGGGGTTTTTCACTAATTTTGGCGCTAGGGTGGTCTGGAAAAAAGCTAAATATGCACCAAGTTGCCAAGTATGTGCCAAGTTATGCGCCATGTTGGCAACACTGGTGCCTGTGTGTGTGTGTGTGTGTGTGTGTGTGTGTGTGTGTGTGTGTGTGTGTGTGTGTGTGTGTGTGTGTGTGTGTGTGTGTGTGTGTGTGTGTGTGTGTGTGTGTGTGTGTGTGTGTGTGTGTACGCGCGTGCGAGTAAGTGGCTACAACAACAGGCTCCACGCAGATCCTCACTAGTAGCAGTGTTTTCAGTGTTGTGACATAACCTTCTACGTTTGTGTGCGTTCCAGGGTCTCCCACCACTCCGCGTCCAGGGAAGGGGGCATGGTGCCGTCCTAGACACCTCTCACAATGCCAGCCAAAAAGGACGCCAAGAAGGACTCGAAGAAAGCCCCTCCCCCGGCCAAGAAAGAGGAGGAGAAGAAAGGCAAGGATGACAAGAAGGGAGGAAAAGACGACAAGAAAGCGCCTCCCCCGGCCAAAGAGGAGAAAAAGGATGACAAGAAAGGGGGAAAAAAGGTGGAGCCTCCGCCCAAGGGGAAAGGGAAGGAGGACCCAAAGAAAGCCAAGGGAAAAGGGAAGCCAGCAGATTCCGAGGAGGAGGATCTGAGCGAGGAGGAAGAGGAGGACTCGGAAGAAGACTCGGACGAGGCGCCCAAGAAAGGTAAGGGTAAGCCGCCGCCTAAAGGGGGGAAGCCGAAGAAAAAGGGTGCGGACTCGGACGAGGATTCGGAAGAAGATGACGAGGATGAGGACGAAGACGAAGACGAGGATGAAGATGAGGACGACAAGAAGAAGTCCAAGTCCAAATCCAAAGACAAACATAAGGGATCGAAGTCCGACGACAAGAAGAAGAAAGGTAAGAAGAAAGACGGAGGCCCACCCGCGCCTACAGTTAAGGAGCTCCCAAGGGGAGGACTGAAGAACATGTCCAGGATGTTCATGAAGTTCTCTGGCTTCAAGAGGCGCAGGAACAGTAGGAAGAAGCTGAAAAGTACGTCCCGTCTCTTCCTGCGCCTGGGCAGAAACAAACTGGCCCAGAAGCAGAAGAAGAAGAAGCGACGCAAGTCCTTGCTGAAGCATCACACTCGCTTCATGATGAGGTTTAAAAGCAGCGGGAAGAAGAAAAAGGAAAGAGAGGCCAAGGAGAAGGCAAATGCCGGCAATAAGCCCAGATACATGCTGATGAAATTGGGTGGTGGTCCCCCGAAGACGGGCTTCTTTAAAGGGATGTTTAGGAAAAACCCCACTGACACCCTAGCAGAAGGATTCAGAAACAGCAGTGGGTTGCTGGGCAAGGTTGCAGGAACAACTAACTGGTTGACCAAACGCTTCCTGTCCACAAAAATGAAGAAGGGCGGAGGCTGGGGTGGGAGCCGGCGATCGCGAAGAGGGCAAGGCGGGTATGATGGATATGAACATGGATATGACCCATATCAGAAGACCCATGGTGGCTATGATAACTATGGCCAAGATCCATATGGAGCCCAGGGCTATGGTCACGACCCATATGGAGCCCAGGACTATGGTCACGACCCATATGGCGCCCAGGGCTATGGCCAGGATCCATATGGCGCCCAGGGCTATGGCCAGGATCCATATGGCGCCCAGGGCTATGGCCAGGATCCATATGGGGCCCAGGACTACGGCCAGGATCCATATGGCGCCCAGGGCTATGGCCAGGATCCATATGGGGCTCAGGACCCATATGGTCAGCAGGCTGGATACGGGGCCCAGACTCAGCCTGGGTACTATGATGATGGTGGAATGGGCGCAGACTTCCAGGACCTGGGTTACTATGAGGATGAGGGAGTCTACGATGCCACCAGTGGTTACTATGATGGGATGGGTGATCCATATGGCGGTATGGCTGACCCATACGGTCAGCAAATGCAGCAGTCAATGTCACCCTATGGAGATCCGGGCATGGACCCGTATGCTGCAGCGGGACAGGGATATGACGCCTATGCAGCAGACGTTGGTGGCTATATGGACCCCCAGGCTCAGGGTCTCTATGACGGTGGTCAAGGAGCGTACTATGGCGCAGGACAGGCTGGAGCTTATGATAATCCCTATGCAGACCCAATGGGAATGCAAGGGGGAATGCCACAGGAATATCAACTCAGCTATAGCGAAGCAGGGATGCCTTACCAAGACTTCAGCTCCCAGCAGGCCATGGGGCTCCAGCAGCCATTTGAGATGGGAGGGATGCAAGGGATGGCGCAGCCGCAGGTGCAAGACCAATTTTCGGAAGGATATGCGGCCGGGTATGCAGAGGCGATGGGCCAGCTTGGAGAAGACCCCATGGCTGCTCAGGGAGGAGAAATGGCCTTCAGGGTGCCTAGGCCACAAGTGCGTGTTTTTGGGAAGGACCCACTGGACGTAACTCTGCCCCCAGCCCCTTCCTTCCCTCAAGAACCAGAATTTGAAAACATGTCAGAAATTCAGTATGAAGACCAGGCACCTCTAGATCCCAGAATGATGTCACCCCAAGCACAGATGATGATGGCACAGCAGGATCCTAGAATGTCGCCCGTACCTCAAATGATGCCCCAAATGGATCCTAGAATGTCTCCCGTACCGCAGATGATGTCACAACCAATGATGTCGCCCCAAGAACAAATGATGATGGCGCAACAGGATCCTAGAATGTCGCCCGTACCTCAAATGATGTCACAACCAGATCCCAGAATGTCACCACAGCCACAGATGATGGCGCAGCCAATGATGTCGCCCCAAGAACAAATGATGATGGCACAACAGGAACAAATGATGATGCCTCAGCAACAACAAATGATGGCACAGCCAATGATGGCAGCACAGGAACAAATGATGGCACCACAAATGATGCAGCCACAGCAGCAGATGATGTTACAGCCAATGATGTCACCACAGGAACAAATGATGATGGCACAACAGGAACAAATGATGGCACAACAAATGATGCAGCCACAAGCGCAGATGATGTCACCACAAATGATGCCGCAACAGGTAATTATTCTTATTTGATTCTTAAATGACTACTTTGTTTCTGTTTTTTCAGCCAAGGTTTATGTGTTGTTATTATTAGAGAAAGTGAAAAATTAGTGTAATTCTTTTAAATTTGCTTCTTTCTTTTGTTTTAGGGCTTTTAGCTGGTTTGGGGCACGGGGCTGCTGAAATCACTTAAATATAAAAAAAGCAAACAAACAAACAAAAAAAACCCCATTAAGCCTCATGTTTGAAGGCCCCTACCTCTCGTCAAAAATAGCCCAAATCCCAAGGCCCAAAAACTAGATCAAAAGAAAGCACCAAATGAAAAGAAATGAATGCTCTAAAAATGCAAACTTATTTTCTCAAATAACAACCTAAAACGTGAAAAAAAAGTTGGTTTTCCAGCACTAGGTATTCACATATTTCAAATGTAGTCCTACACCTGGCCCAAGTCTATATACCTGTACAGTACGTACTCTTAACATGCTTACATGTTTTATTTCCCCTACTATCAGCAGATGATGGCAGATCCGATGATGCAACAGGGAATGGGATATGGCGCTCCCCAGGTCCCCACCCCGTCTGCCATGATCATGCAACAGGCTGGCCTGTCCCCTGCTATGGGACGCCGCATGCAGCCCTCTCCCACCCCCTCCCGCCGTTCAATGATGGCCTCCCCAATGATGGCCTCCCCGATGATGCAGCGCGCGCCTCCCATGGCCTCCCCGATGATGCAGCGCGGCCCCCCCATGGGCTCTCCCATGATGCAACGTGGCCCCCCAATGGGCTCTCCCATGATGCAGCGGGGACCCCCGATGGGCTCCCCCATGCTCAGACGAAGTCCCAGCCCGCAGCGGAGCGGTTTCGCTCCCCCGAGACCCCACTCCGTCATGTCGAGGGGACCCCCCTCTCCCCGAATGCCGCCGCACAGGCCCCCTTCCTCCATGGGCCGGAGGTCGCCCTCGCCCCCACCGATGATGCGGCGCAGTCCTCCCGGGTCGCCCAGGGCCTCCATGAGGCACCGCTCTCGTCCCCCCTCCCCTCGCTCCTCCATGAGGGGGCGGAGCCCGTCGCGCGGCCCGCCGTCGCCCGTCCCGGCCTTCCGTCCTCCCTCGCCCCGCGGCATGAGAGCCTCTCCCACCCCGTCCCGCCGTAGCGCTGCGCCCCGGCCCGGCGCCGCGTCCCCCACCTTCTCCCATCGATCCCACCACCCCATGAGGGAACCCACGCCGATGGCCCGTCCCAGGAGGATGGGGCCCGGCAGCGTTCCCTTGGGAACGGTGAGGCCTTCCCCCATGGGCCTGAGAGGGCGGCCGGTCCCGCCGCCCACCCACCACGTGCCGCCGTTCCGCAACGCCTCCATACGCAGCAACCGCTCCTCCGTGCTCACCATAGACTCCTCCATCCCCTCCCCGTTCCACTCCCCCCACATGTCCCACCGCATGCTGGGGAGGCGGCAGTCCGGCCGGCCCATGGCGCGAGGCATCCCCGTCCAGCAGAGGGTCATGGCTCCCTCGCCGCAGCCCTCCCTCAAGCACGGGGGGATGATGGGCCATCGTCCCGCGTTCAGCCCTCACCTCTCGCCGCGCGCCTCGCCCCTGCCCCCGCAACCTGGCTACCCGCCGCCGGACCCTTACATGGCCGATCCTTACATGCAGCAGCAGCCCATGGCGCCCTCCTCTCCCATGCTGTCTGGCGCTATCCAGAATCAGGCCCTTCGTGGCGCATCTTACGCCTCCCCAATGTCCCCTTATCAACAGCCCATGGCGCCCGCCTCTCCCATGCTGTCCGGCGCTATCCAGAATCAGGCCCTTCGCGGCGCGTCGTATGTCTCCCCGATGTCCCCTTATCAACAGCCCATGGCGCCCGCCTCTCCCATGCTGTCCGGAGCGCTGCAGAACCAGGCGTTGAGAGGAGCGTCTTTCAGTTCGCCCATCCCCGTTCAGTCTCCTTACGAGCAGCCGCCCACCATGCCGTCTTCTCCCATGCTGTCGGGCGCTCTGCAGCAGGGTCAGGCGCTCCGCAGCGCGTCCTTCACCTCCCCGATGTCGCCGTACATGCAGCAGCAGCCCATGGCGCCCGCCTCCCCGATGCTGTCCGGAGCCATGCAGAACCAGGCGCTGCGAGGGGCGTCCTTCAGCCCTCCGTCCATGATGGCGATGCCCGGCGTCCCGCAGGCGCCCTCCTCTCCCATGCTCTCCGGAGCCATGCAGCACGGCCAGGCGCTCCGAGGCATGGCCTCGTACCAGTCGCCGCTGCACGTCGGCCACATCTCCCAGCCGCCGCCGTCGCCCATGCTCAACGACGCCATGGGCCACCGCATGAACCTCCAGGGCATGGGTACGATGAGAGCCCCCATCCGGAACCCTTACGCGCCCGCCACGCCCCAGCTGGGCCGCGCGCTGGGCCAGAACATGGGCATCATGGGGCAGGCGTCCTTCCGTCCCCCCATGAACCTCCGCTCGCCCTACGCGCCGCGGTCGCCCATGCTGGGCAGCGCCCTGCAGAACCAGCAGCTGATGGGGGCTTCCTTCCAGATGCCCGGCGGGACCTACATGCAGTCGCCGTACGCGCCCGCCTCGCCCAGGCTGGGACACGCCCTGCAGAACCAGCAGCTCATGGGGGCTTCGTTGCAGCTCCCTGATGGCACCTTTGTAAACCCGAACGCCAAGGTAAATGCCATAATAGACTGACTATTACAGGGTGTTAGCCTCCTGGCGTGATTGTCTCAAGCAGGGGTTTTCAACCTTTTTCATACCAGGGCCCACTATTCATCTTTTAAGCCAATCACAATCCAGCATTTGAACATGTGACTCAAAGTGGTAGAATTAAGGTTTTTGAAATTTGTGTCCACAATTTAAGAGAGATAACTGGCAAAACATTGTTCAAAATAAGAATTCTGCGACATTTTCTAATTGTGTAAATTCTTGCAAAATAAAATTGAACTCTTGAGAGCGTGAAATGAAACCAAAAGGCCCCGGGAGGGTACATTTGGTTTCATTTTATGATCTTAAGAGTTACAGTTCTATAAGAGTCCATTTGGTTACCAACTGTCCATCATTTAGTTGGGGACCACCTGGAACCCTCTCAAGGACCACTGGTGGTCCCCGGACCACCTGTTAAAACCCCTGGTCTAAAGTCATATTTTGAAGGTTTTCAGGGCAGAGAGAATGAAAAATGCATAGATGCCAACAATTACGCATTTTGCGTAGCAGCTATAATTGTTTTTTTTTTTTTTTTTCAAAATATATCAGATATTGATATCTTTGTATTTTCAATAAGCCTAAAAGGCAAAATAGAAATGCTAATAATAACATTCCAAGACACGAAACACAACTAAATTGTTAATCGCAATTATTTTGTGTGAGACAATCTGTCGTCAACTTTAATGTAATGTAATTTAATTTAATGTAATCTTGACATTGACCTCTCTCTGCCTGTATATCGCAACACACAGTCTATCTCCCCGGACCTGACCAACGCCCTGTCCAACCCGGCCCTGATGAGTGCTCTGAGCACCCTGCCGGACGGCACCTACATGCTGGACCCTAGGAAGGCCCAGTCCCCCAACCTGAAGCTGGCTCTGTCCAACCCGGCCCTGATGAGCGCGTCCTTCACCCTGCCCGACGGGACCATCATCATCGACCCGCGGAAGCCGGTCAGTCCGGACCTGTCTGGGGCCCTGCAGAACCAGGCCATGAGGGGCGCCTCCTTCAACCTGCCCGATGGCATCATGGACCCCAACAAGCCCATCTCACCCAACCTGCTCAACGTTAGTAGTGCAATTTTCTCGGGCTGTAAAAATTTTAATCAAGAGCTGTAAAAAATTTAATCAAATTAATCACAGCTTCAAAATCAATTTAATCATGATTAATCACCATTCGAACTATGTCCAAAATATTGCTGTTTTCCTTTAGAGGACTTGAACATTTGAAAAAAGAAAAAGAATCTAGGGAAAAAAGCTATGTTTATTTCTTAAATATTTATCAAACTAGCTAATCTACAAGCCCCCAATGCTTCTAGATTTTACGATCTCAAGAGAATGAAAATAAAATGTTGAACCAATGAAAAGTATTTAAATGCCACTTGAGCTGGATGTTTATCCATCAGGGGGAAAATGAACATTTTGGAGTTAGGCGGGTTTTTCTAGATGGGACAAGCTCAATCCTAACAAAAACAATAGCTATCAAGCTTAATGGTGACATCTTCTACAGGCTACCAAATATCATGCAATATCATAATGTGTTATTTTAGAAGTAAGTAAGGTTGGATATATAAAACAAACACAATAACTATTTAGTTACCGTATGTAAACAGCTTTACTTCAGAGTGTAAGCTTAGTCCAGTGAAAATGTGAAAGGTAAATTTGACCTGGTAACTCAACACGTACAGAGCTTTACGGGTCAGGTCCCATTTTGTAAGCTAGAAAGCATTACGTCTGAGCTGAACTGACCTGAACCCTTGACGTTGTGTCATATCCAGGCCATGAGTAACCCGGCCCTGAAAGGAGCATCCTACACCCTCCCAGACGGAAGCATCATAGTGGACCCCAGAAAACCCAAGACCCCTGATCTGACCAACGCACTGAAGAACCCCTACCTCAAGGAGGTTTCCTACACCATGCCGGATGGAACCATAATCATCAACCCATACAAACCTCTCGCTCCGGACCTGTCCAATGTACGTCACGATCTTCGTCTTTACAGCACATTTGACAGAAATTATGCCTTTACTGGCATAAAGAAATAAGAAATGTAGTGCACATAAGTAACGTCATCACGTTATGTTTCACCATGTTGATGATTCTTTTCAGACCTCCATTTCTAGGAAACACAGAATGGGGGGGGGTTTTTTATCATGTCCACACAACATCTCTAAGGTATAATAAGGACATAGTAAAAATGTTGAAAAATGGGTGGGATTCCCCTTTAAGCCTGTGGAACAACTCTGGTAGCCTGGGCTCCAGCCTGGCCATGATGAATCACTGCATTCCGGAATTCTGAATTGTCCAGTCACATTTTCAGATCCAGTCTCTCTATGTGCTAAAAGATGCCACTGTTCATATTGTGATTAAATCGGTCAGTTCAGTGATTTCATGAATTATGTTTAGGTGGGCACCGGGCACACAAAGTAGAGCGACTTGGTTGCCTGGGATTTTGAGGGTTTGCCGGTTTGATCCACACTTCTTCCATCATCCATCAGTATAGAGCCCCCACAGACCACTGCCCGCCATGTGCCACTTCATTATGCCAGAAGGGGGTCACTAACTGACCCCATTGTGCCTCCCGACTAGAGCAGTGCAAAAAAAAAAACTTAATTCCCTGTCATTTTGGGAAGAAAAGAAAGTGACTATGAACCATGCGCTACCCAGTGGCTGTAGACCAGCAGTGTTTGTATATATTATATTAAAAAACAACTGTGTGTGAAAGGTAAAACTGGCCTGGCAATTGAGATGTCCTGAAGATGTATATGAACTCTTTACCTATTTACCTATTGAGCAGTAAAGTACAGTGAAGTACACTGAAAAAGTACATTGACCTAATGTATGGACATTTACCTAAGTACTGTTTATTACAGCTTTCGGTATTCTTTTACCTTATTAATTTTGAATTCCTGACTTGTGCTTGTCAGTACTGGTATTTTTATACACTATACTTCTGGTACCCAAAACACTGGGAGATAGGTATAAACGGTTGCACCATTCATTCATTCTTTTATTCTTTCTTTCTTTCTTTCTTTCTTTCTTTCTTTCTTTCTTTCTTTCTTTCTTTCTTTCTTTCTTTCTTTCTTTCTTTCTTTCTTTCTTTCTTTCTTTCTTTCTTTCTTTCTTTCTTTCTTTCTCTTTCTCTCTCTCTCTCTCTCTCTCTCTCTCTCTCTCTCTCTCTCTCTCTCTCTCTCTCTCTCTCTCTCTCTCTCTCTCTCTCTCTCTCTCTCTCTCTCTCTCTCTCTCTCTCTCTCTCTCTCTCTCTCTCTCTCTCTCTCTCTCTCTCTCTCTCTCTCTCTCTCTCTCTCCAGGCCCTGAGTAACCCGGCCCTGAAAGGAGCATCCTACTCCCTGCCAGATGGAAGCATCATCGTGGACCCCAGGAAACCCAAGAGCCCAAATCTGCTGGCTGCGCTCCAGAACCCGTCCCTGAAAGAGGTCTCCTACACGCTGGCCGACGGGACCATCGTCATCAACCCGTTTAAACCCCTCGCTCCCGACCTGTCAAATGTAAGAACAACCACGTTTGGATAGTACTTGTCATATTCCTTCCTTCAATCATTCATTAGGGATGTCCCAATACTGTATTGGTATCGGGGAAAAGTATCGTATCTGCCCTTTTCTCATCAGTCTCATCGGTATCGGCAAATCCTGTATTGGTATGGAACAGCTATCAGTATTGATCCTTATTTGTCATTATTGGGTCATATTGGTATTGGCAGATATGCCAGTCTAACACAGATCAGACACAGGGGTAAGGGGTTGACAGTTAAATAAAATGATGGGCCATGTGGAGTTTGCTTTGCAGTGCCACTCCATTTGAATGAGAATTTATTCCCGGTTGGTGTACTTCATATTGTTTTTCTTATTTGTATTATTATATGTGTACATTATATTATTTTCTGCTATAGGTATTTGGTATCGGTATTGGCTAACACAGAAATTGTGGAATAGGGATCGGATCCCGAAGTGCCATCGGGACATCACTAGGGACGTGAACTTGTCCTGTGGTTTTAGAAAGCAAGGGCTATATTTTCGGCACCGCTAAACCCCTTATCCCTTAACTTCTTTGCCTTTTTAAGCTATTAAAAAATACATTTTTCAATAGTTTGAATGGCCAGTCTACAAGCTCACAGTGTGTCAATAGATTGGCATGTTGAACTATTCAAAATGTTTTTCAAAAAAAAAAAAAAAAAAACGATAAGGGGTTTAGATTGTAACAAAAATGGAGCCCCAAATATCTAAAACACATAATGTGAAAGGTGAAATTGACCTGGTAACTTGGCACCCATAACTCACATGATCAGCTCTCATTCATTGAGACTGAACTGAACTGCTGTTTTTTTTTCTTCCTCATCTCCAGGCCCTGAGTAACCCAGCTCTGAGAGGAGCATCCTACACCCTCCCAGATGGAAGCATCATCGTGGACCCCAGGAAACCCAAGAGCCCAAATCTGCTGGCTGCGCTCAAGAACCCTGCCCTGAAAGATGTCTCCTACACTTTAGCGGACGGGACCATCATCATCAACCCCTATGCTCCTCAAAATCCAAGCCTGCTTGATGTAATGATAATAATAACCTTCATGCATATGGCACTCTCAACAGTTTCTAGTGCGTAGTTGAAGTCAATTTGGCATTTGCAAACTACAAGTCTGTGCAGTTATAGTGCTATAAAAAGTACTCTCTCTTTTTTTCTTTTTACTTACACTATAGGCCCACTTTAACTGTTAACAGAGAACATTGCAGTATTGCTACTATTCAGTAAAACATTTGAGTATATTTTACACCAATGATCAACCGTTTAAAGCAGTGGTTTTCAACCAGTGGTCCGGGGACTACCAGTGGTCTTTCAGAGAGTTCCAGGTGATCCCCAGCTAAATGATGGAAAGTCGGTTAACCAGAGGTAACTCTTTGAGAGCGTGAAAATGAAAACAGTTATCAGTTAAAATATTCTCTCAAGACTCAAGAGTTAAAATATTCATCATGTGAATTAGCCCAATGAAAGTCTACACAACTAAAGTGTAGAAGATTGTTTAACTGTTTTGTTTCCCAAATCCAGCCTGGAATTGTGGACACAAGAAAAATAAATCTCTAGTTTTGGGTCTGTGGGGCTAAAATGTCATCAAATGGCGGTCCGTGGCTCAAATTCTGAATAAATAGTGTGCCCTGGTATGAAAAAGGTTGAAAACCACTGGTTTAAAGTAACAATATACTGTATATCCCCCACAACATCAACATGTTGTATGTTGAAACTATGCACATTGCAGCCCATATGATGACAGGCAGGTCTACAACTGACTACAGTAACATGTTACCTTTCCTCCTGTCTTCACCAACAGGCCCTTGGAAGAGACGACCTTAAATCAGCGCGCTACCGACTGCCAGACGGCACCCTGGTCATCCCGGGTCAGAAGCCCAACTTGTCGGGTGCGCTTGGAAGGCACAGCAAATTGCGGAATACAGAACTCTTTAAGCTCAAAGACGATTCTGTACTCACCGGCGTACCTGCACCCAGACCTCCCGACATCTTCGGGGCCATTTCTGACTACGACTACTTTGCTCATCATGATTTCAGGTTGGCAGTTTGCTCATGGACGCTCAGCAAATCCTGCAATCCTTTCACAAGTATTTCACAGCATTTAGACACATGCTTATGTTGGCATACTCTTTGGAGTACTGTAGGCAGAGAATGCTTTCCCCACATGTAGCCTACGGTATTATTCACATCACAAACACATTATTCTAAAATATATACTTAAATCCAATATATTAACATTAGTAAGCAATAGTAAGATACTTTGATTTTATTCTAGCAGCAATACAATAAGAAAAGTAATAATTAAGGATAGCAGCAATAGAGATTACAGTACCTAAGGAAAAAGTATACCGTACATTAGTCATTTACTGTAGCAGTGCTTGATAATATCCATATACTGTATCTATGGGCACTCTGCAGAACCTTTTAGGGGAAAAAAAGCAAGATTATGTTTTTAGAACAACACAATACTAACTCATTAACATTGGTATTGTGACTTCATAAGTTATAAGACTTTAAGTTCACAATTATGCATCACTTTAGCCAAATACAGCTCAAGTGGAGTTTGGAGGTTTTTGACCATTAATTTGGAGATTTATTTTTTCGTCTGCCTTTCACATTCTAACTAATGATAAATGTAGTAGCTGGAGAACCCATGGATCCAGGAGGTTTAGTTCAAACACTTTTTAATGCTTCCCATTGGTGCAATCCTACTATACAACCCAGACATACAGGGTACTCAATAGCACTGGTTTAAAACATGGAGATAGCTGTTTTTCGCCCGACAGTGCTGGTATATCCGTAAATGCCCTCGAATGTGCAGTGTCAGGTGCCTGTGTGTGTGTGTGTGTGTGTGTGTGTGTGTGTGTGTGTGCGTGTGTGTGTGTGTGTGTGTGTGTGTGTGTGTGTGTGTGTGTGTGTGTGTGTGTGTGTGTGTGTGTGTGTGTGTGTGTGTGTGCGCGCGCGCACATGCGTCTGAGTGTCTGTGTTTAGTAAACAGACAAGCAATAGGCCTATCATTCATAAGGTGATTGGATGAGGGAATTAAGTTTTCCGGAGCTTAATCCTCTTGGTGTTGTCATTCAAAAGCCTGATTGCCTGAGGGGGAGTTGCTGTTGTGGAGCCTGTAGAGCCTAGAGCAGTGGTTCTCAAACATTTTTGGCTCAGGTTGCCCCTTTTCATGCACAGCACCTGAATTAGAGTACATTGTTACGTCATAGCACCTTAAAGTTATATTCAGTGACGATTTCTTTTATAGTCCTACTGGACCCCTGAATCTTTTTAAAGTGAAAAATCGGTGCCACATATTCTATTTTATTATTTTTTATTATTATTATTATTCATAATTTATTATTTGTACATTTTCTAAATGTGTACATTCTTGAGAATTAAGTAATTCAGATGCTTAAATACGATTTAACTCTTGAGAGCGTAAAATGAAACCAAATTCAGTTCACACTCTCAAGAGTTACGGATCTATAAGGGTCCATTTGGTTACCAACTGTCCATCATTTACCACTTGGCCCCCTCCCTCTCAGGGACCACTGGTGGTTCCCAGACTAATGGTTGAAAAACAATGATATACAGTAATTATAACAAAATCTGCATTTGTGCTGAGTGAGAAAGCCTTCACCCAATAAGGATAGAGGGGGCTGGCCTTGGTGCACCTGCTGTTGGACCCCCCCCCCCCCTTCCCCCACAGTAGCGTGTGTTCATGTGGATATCTATGTGCATATTTTTTCCCCAAATCACCGAACGCTCCTTTATTAGGACCATGTTGCCATGTTATAGGCAAGCATTTCCACACCGTATTGTAAGAAATCCTTGTCCCCCTTGTTTTGGCAGACAAATTGGTGAGGGCTCTCTGCTCACGCGGAGGTTCCAGAAGCCCAAGATGGGCGACGCCATCCAGAACCAGCAGCTCCGCTACGCCTCCTACAGGGTGCCACTGGCACTGCAAGGGGACGACTCGGAGTTGGCCGTGATCAAGCCGTACGGGCCGCGCACGGGCCACTGGGCCCGCGGCGCCCGCGGCGGGGAAGGGGAGTACGGGGACGACGTGTGGGCCGCCGAGAGGGTGCTCCCCCACGGGACGGTCCACAACCTCCAGAAGTGGACCATGCACGGGGACGTGGAGGGCTTCTCGCCGCCGCCGCCTGGCATGGAGGCCAGGCTCAAAGAGCCGGTGTGGCAGCCCATACCGCACCTGGAGTCATCTGGAGGCTGGCACGACAAGGTGATCTGTTTATATAATCACAGCAGAGGATCTAGGCATGGGCATGCCCTGACTGCCTCACCAAACATGATGGGCATGAAAAACAACCAGAGATATTTCAAAAGAAAGTGCTTATATTTATAAATGATTTGAAACAGTACTACTGCTACTAACTAACTACAGCTGTGTCACCACTAAACCAATCATTGAAAACAGAAAACTCTCTGAGTCAGACCTTTAGCTTTATGCATGCTGCGTGTCTGTTGCAACTACAACAACTGATATGTTATTATTTATGCTTATACTTGCCTAATAAAAGTCTTGTAACCAAAAATGGTATGGGGGTGACTTCATCACCCGTGGCGTGAAGCAGCACGGGTGATGCCATTTTCTCCTGCCACCCCAATTGGGAAATCTTACATCCACCCCTGGGTTGTCAAACCTTTTTCATACCGGGGACCACTATTTATTCAGCATTTGAGCCACGTAGGAAAATAACGATTTCTTTTGCTTTTGTCCACAATACCGGGGTTGGATTTTAGAAACAAAACAGTCAAACATACAGATCAAAATGACCATTAATCTTCTACATTCTCTAGTAGTTGTCAAAACCTGGGCTAATTCAGATGAAGAATATTTTAACTCTTGAGAGTGTAAATATGAAAGCAAATTAACTCGCCAGGATCCATTTGGTTTCATGTTTACGCTCTGAAAGAGTTATATCTGGTTAACCAACTCTCCATCATTTAGCCTGGGGACCACCTGGAACCCTCTTAAGGACCACTGGTGGTCCCCGGACCACTGGTTGAAAACCACTGCTATAACACACTATAGTCTGCCAGCAATAGGATCCAGGAGGAATGGGTAGGATCGGGGGCCAATCAAGTCATTTTCATTTTCTTTGGAATGGGGCAGCAGCAGGAGCAAAAGAACATGATCGGCGACATCACTAGTATCTGTGTTATATCCAAATTATATTATCATATATTATTATATCCATAGGAAAGTAGTCTGTGATTTTTCGATGTAAAATTGGGATCAGCAGATCCCAAAATCAAATGATTTTGAATGGGATCAGGAGAAAAAAAAAATACATGATCCTTTCTAGTTTTAATGATTCCTGTTATGTGCTCAAGCAGTGTATTCTCACTCACTACACAGGCAGTAATATTTGTGTGTGTGTGTGTGTGTGTGTGTGTGTGTCTGTGTGTGTGTGTTTGTGTGTGTGTGTGCGTGTGTGTAGGTGTACGCTATCAGGAGCATGACCACAGTGGGCGTCAGGGCCAAGCGCTGGGCAGAGGGCATGGAGGACATGACACAGCTGGAGTATGTACAGTACACACACACACACACACACACACACACACACACACACACACACACACACACACACACACACACACACACACACACACACACACACACACACACACACACACAACACACAACCCCCCCCCCCCCCCCCCCCACACACACACACACACACACACACACACACACACACACACACACACACACACACACACACACACACACACACACACACACACACACACACACACACAGGTTTTCTGCCACAGACAACAAATGTAATAAATTACTAGGCTTCAATACATTTATTCAATACAATTAAATCATTAATTTAAATGATTCTATATTGTCTTTTTCAAATAATTATTTATAGCAGATGTACAAGCTTAGAGAGGTGCTATTCTTTAATCACCATAAGATATAGTTAAAGTTGCGGCTGGGGGTCCCCTGGGGGACCTCATTTTGAAAACCGCTGGCGTAGTAAATCTACATAACACAGCTTTTTTGGTATAGGTTCAGGCCCGGATGTAACATTTTCCAATACAGACTTTTATTAGGCAAGTAAGCATCAATCATGTCATCATTTTTAGTGGGGCAGTCTTGGCATTTAGGGGGCATTTGCCCCCCCCCCATGCCCATGCCTAGACCCGGCCCTGGGTAGGTTGTACTTCAGGTTGTGTGTGATTACATGCAGGGACTTGAGGGTTCATAACACCTGTGTGTAATTACAGATACAGTATACCTGCGTTCATAACACCTGTGTCTAATTACAGCGATCTGAGCGAGACCACTGTTCTGATGAACCTGAAGAAGCGCTTTGACCAGGAACTCATCTATGTATGTACCATTAATTCTTCTAATGCTTCTCCATATGAGCCAGAACATGCACTCTTTTTGTCCACTCAGGGCTTGACACTAACACTTGCCCGCTTGCCCGCTTGCCCGCTTGCCCGGGGCAAGTAAAAAAAATGGTGGGGCAAGTGAAGACTGCTACCTGGTTGCCCGATTGGGCAAGTGTGCAGTGCAACTTAGTGCGCAATAACACAACACAAGATAAATTTGTCTTGAAGGTGGTCATTGCGACCTGGGCTAATTAAGATGATGAATTTTAACTCTTGAGAGTGTAAAAATGAAACCAAATGGACCCGTAAGGGTCCATTTGGTTTCATTTTCACGTTCTCAAGAGTTACATCTGGTTAACCAACTTAGCTGGGGACCACCTGGGACCCTCCCAAGGATCACCTGTTGAAAACCCCTGGTTTAAAGCTCCTAAGTAGGAAGTAAACTTAAATGCAAAATTTACAATATATTTTTGGGGGGCAAGTGACCATGACCTGAGGGCAAGTAGAACCTGACTTGCACTTGCCCGATGGGCAAGTGCCTCGGAGACCTTAGTGTCAACCCCTGCCACTCGGTTATCCTAACGCGTCTTCTTCTTCCTCTTGTCTTGTCTGCGATTCCCTCCTGCATGCCTGCACCCAGTCGTACATAGGGAAGATCCTGGTGTCCGTGAACCCCTACAAGATGTTCAACATCTATGGCACCGACATGGTGCTGCAGTACGAAGGACACGGCCTCTCTGAGAACCCTCCGTAAGTCCTGGCACTGTTTATTTCTTTTCTTAAATTAATTGTTCACACTGGGCTACAGGAACACATGAATGCTTGGCCCAAATAATACTCGGACCAGCCGAAATGTTGCGACATTGAGGGGTCAGAAAACTGAGCTCTCGGGAGGACTGTTTCAGCCTGATCAATTTTTTCTTGAGAGTGTACAAATGGGAACCAAATGGACCGTAGCGGGTCGATTTGGCTCCATTTGTACGCTCTCAGAAAAAAAAGGTCCAAAAAGAAAAAACAAAATGGTGAAGCACAGCTTGTTGATAAGAGCCGCCATTGGACTGATCCCATGAAGTGAACGGAGTTTGCGACAGCGCAAATCTGTCTATACTCAGGGCCGAGCCTTCCTGTTACCGGCTACAGCCTCACACAAAAGCATGAAAAGTAAGCTCTGGAGTAAGAGTTTGCCGCTGAATAGCTGCAGTGTAAATAGTTGTATGTACCAGTAGTGATGTCATAAATTCATGCTCATGCTCGCACATGATATATCTTTTTGTGGTTGGGGGTTCCACTCCCCAGATGACAGTGAAGTGACCATATAAGGACTTTTTTTCTACATTAAAAAAATAAGGATATTTTTCTACATTAAAAAAGACAGAAGTAAAAGAAGGAAAGGAAACCCATTACACCCCATGAAAAATATTCAATAAACTATACAGAAAAAAAAAACATTGTCCAAAATAATATAAGAATGAGAAAAACATTGGGACAATGTGCTAAAAATAGCCAATCTGGGGATCAGCTATTTTCACAATAAGCGTCAGTGGACCCAAGTCAAAGTAAACGTAATGCCTCGACCCCCCTTCAATTCCAGCGTGTCCCCAGCAGTTTCAAATATGATCCTTCTGTGTGGCGACCGCGGCCAGAAAAAAAGGTTCAGAGCCTACTGACCTAGAAACAACCCGGGGCTTACATAACACTATAATTCAGGCTCGTTTGCTTCAGTGCTAAACACCTCTGATGGAGGTGACAGGCAGACAGACAGACAGACAGACAGACAGACAGAGCATCAGACAGACAGACAGACAGACAGACAGAGCGACAGACGGCTTGGAAGAGATGCAGCACTGTAGGTGTAAATACAGTCACCCTCTGGTGTTAGACACGACGGAGCTTCACGTTACACTGTTGATGGCCGGTTGCCAAGGGAGAGTTTGGTTATTGATTGCACAAGCACATTACATCTAACCAGTAACCAGAGAAGCACCCCGGAGTTCACACACACACACACACACACACACACACACACACACACACACACACACACACACACACACACACACACACACACATACACGCACACAGTGTCGTCGTACACATGCACAGGATCGCACGCACGCACGCACACATGCAGTGTGTGTGTGTGCGAGCGTGCGTGCGTTCAATTCTCAACCGTTGATGATACATTCGCACAGACAGATTGCAGATGGCTATGTGCGTTTGTACGCATGTTTGTGTGTGAGTGTGCGTGTGTGAGTGTGTATTACGTTGACTGACATTGAGATGCTTGTGTTTCAGCCATCTTTTTGCCATCGCTAACTTTGCATACACCACCATGATGGATGCCAAAAGGAACCAGTGTATAGTTGTCAGGTGAGATCACACAGTCTCTCTCGCACACACACACACGCGCGCACACACACAAATAACGTGGCATTTATCGATTGTCTATGATGTTTCACAGCCTTTTCACAGATCTAATGCAGAGCAAACACTTTTGTTTTTCGCAAGTTCACACTCTGAGTCAGTGAGCCAGATCATTCATTCATGCATTGTCACTGTCTGGCAGAAACCTCTCATTGCCATATCCCAATGTTTTGTGTTTCTTTTCATAAATGAATGCTGTACTTCAGTGGTTTTCAACCTTTTTGACATCAGGGCCCACTATTTATTCAGCATTTGAGCCCCACAGACCAAAAAACAGACCCCGAAAGGTTTATTATTTTTTATTTTTTTGCTTTTGTCCACAATAACGGGCTGGATTTTGGAAACAAAGCAAGCAAACATAGATCTAAATGACCATTTTTCTACATGCTAGTTGTGTAGACTTGGGCTAATTCAGATGATGAATATTTTAACTCTTGCAGTGTATAAAAATTAGAGCTGTCAGTCGATTAAAATATTTAATCGCGATTAATCGCATGATGGCCCATAGTTAATCTTCGATTAATCGCAAATTAATCGCATATTTTCATATTTTCAAATTTCCCGATATACTCCCGATATCCGATATCAGCAAAAATATATACAGTTTATTACGTTTTTTTTTTTTTTTTTTTTTTTTTTTTTTTTTTTTACTGGGGACCCCCAAAATAATTTCAGGACCACTGAGGGGTCACAACGAACAGGTTGAGAACACCTGCCTTAAACACTGCTTAAAAAAAGAAGAACTATGTTGGTCGATGTAAGATGTAAGATGATCACTTCACACAGGTGTGATTTTTAGTTAATTAGCAATAAAATAAAAATAGTTTTCCCCTTGCTACATTACAGTATATCAGCCTTTTCATTATTTTCAAAGGGAAAAAACACCTTATATCTTTGTGCCAACAATACTCCAGGTAATAAAAAAATACCCTATGTCCAGCCGTGCGTTAATCTCGCGTTAATTTTTTTTACGCCGTTAACGCACGGCTGAGTTAACGCGAGATTAACGCGTTAACACGGGCAGCCTAAATAAAAATGAAACCAAATGGACCCGCAAGGGTCCATTTGGTTTCATTTTTTACGCTCTCAAAGAGTGATATCTGGTTAACAAACTTTCCATCATTTAGGGGACCACCTGGAGCCCCCTCAAAGACCACTGGTGGTCCCCGGACCACTGGTTGAAAACCACTGCTGTACTTGATCATATTACATCATCGCATGAAACATCACATCAAAGATAGCAGACTTTACAAGCTTGCAAATCGTTTGTATCCATTTCTTGTTTCATTCCAGTGGAGAGAGCGGTTCAGGGAAAACTGAAGCGACAAAACTCATCCTGCGTTACCTGACAGCCATACATCACAAACGCAATGTCACACAACAGGTATGTGCTGTATATACACACAGACACATGCCAATCAGTCAGTCAATCAGCTTTATTGTCACAGTTACAGGCTTAGGTTTTGTATACAGCTGCCTGACAAAAAATAAATTAAATTCCACCTTGATGAATTTGTTTTTTAATTAAACTAAACATTAATTTAATTTCTCCCTATCCTCCTATCTGTCTCCTCCTGTGGTGTTCGCCATCATCATCTTCAGATAGAGGTAAGGATATGTCTTGTCTTTTACTGTACGTCAGGGGTCATTAACCATAGAGTAAACTAGAGACCCCCCCCCCCCCTCGTCTGAAGCACCTGTAAGAACACTCTAATTCTAGACTTGGGGCTCCATTTTCGTTACATGCTAAACCCCTTATCCCAAATCCTTTATTTTGTTTTTACTATTTTGAAACACTTTTTGGAATATTTCAACATGTCAGTTTATTAACACGTTGTGAGCGTGTAGACTGGCCATTTGAACTACTGTTTTTTTTAAATAGTTTAAAAAAGGCAAAGAAGTTAAAGGATAAGGGGTTTAGCGGTAATGAAAATGGAGCCCTTGGTGTCCAAAATGCAAAAGCACTAACTCAACTGAATCGATTAATGCAGTGGTATTCAACAAGTTGGTTAACCACATGAAATACACATGGATAACCAGATGTAACTCTTGAGAGCACAAACATGAAACCAAATGGATCGCAAGGGTCTACACAACTAGAGAATGTAGAAGATTAATGGTCATTATTATTTATCTATGTTTGACTGTTTTGTCTCCCAAATCCAGCCTGGAATTGTGGACAAAACCAAAATAAATCTGTAGTTTTTGGGTCTGTGGGGCTAAAATGTCCGCAAATGGTGGTCCGTGGCTCAAATGCTGAATGAAATGTTGGGCCCTGGTATCAAAAAAGTTGAAAATCCCTGGATTAATCAACGTGCTAAACCTCAGCTGCACGGTCTTTGTGCTTGTGTAATACTGTATGTGTGTGTGCAAAACCACCCACCTGTATTTCCAGCTTTGGCCAGTATTGTAGCATGGCTTCAATGTTTCCCAGATTCTCTGGAATCTTGTCTTCCAACCAGGGTCCAGGACCCCTTAGAGTTACTTCAAGGGGCGTCTTTATCCATTTCATATGACATTATTGCAACTGCAGATCGCAGGTAGTTACAGTATGGAAACTCATCATGTCTGTTGTTGTCATCGTGATACTTTTCTCTCCGGTGATTGGTCAGATCCTGGAGGCCACGCCCCTGCTGGAGTCCTTCGGGAATGCCAAAACGGTGCGCAACGACAACTCTTCACGCTTTGGCAAGTTCACGCAGATCCACATGGAGGAGTAAGTACATCAGTGATTTACCTTGAGTATTTTCATTTTTGAATTAAAAAAAAACTGTTTTGGACATAAGCTATTTGAAAGATTTCCAATCTAAAAGCTTTCAGCACAAGCTTGTGAGTTGTTGAAACTGATGGACACATTTTGACAACGTTTACTACTCTAAAGTCTTCCATGGTACATTAAATATTATTTTGAGTATCGTTACTCTTACCAAGCAATCTGAGAAGTACTTCTTCCACCACTGAAGTATATCATGTTTCAAGGAGAAATAATTTAAAATTCAACGTTTTAATTTTTGTGTGTGTTTTTGGTGCTCCCATGTGTGATTTCTATCCCCACAATGATCTAGTTTGAACAGTTTTGAACCATAATTATCATATAGAAGCAGCTTGTTTGATTTTGGCTTCATAATAATGCCATCAATGCACTCTTCTTTGTATGATTCCTCCTCTCCTTCAGTCTTCAGTTACAAATTTGCATCTACACTCTGTTGTCCAATATTGCTGATTTTCCAGTTGACATGGAATGGAAACAAGCCTGGTTTTATCTAGCATCAGTATTATAATGACTCTACTGTAAAATATCCTCCATATCAGCGCTGCCCCGCCATCTCAGGTCATCATGGTGTTGCAGCTAAACTGTCCCGAAAGAAATGACAAAGACTTACAGTATAGCACTGGGCTCAAACCATTAGGAATAAGCTTAAAGGGGAACTCCACCCATTTTCAACATTTTAATATGTCATTAATATACCTAAGAGATGTTGTGTGGACATGATAAAAAAGTTCCCCCAATTCTGTATTTCCTAAAAATGGAGGTCTGAAAAAAATCAATAACATGCTGAAATACATCTGATGACATCATCAAGATGTATTTCACCATGTTAATGATTTTTCTTTCAGACCCCTTTATACCTGAGAGGGTACAAATGGAACCAAATGGACCCGCTAGCGTCCATTTGGTTCACATTTGTATCCTCTCAGGAATTTTTTGAAAATGGGTGGAATTCCCCTTTAATGGACATATACAACTTGATATTATTTTTATTTGTGCTTTCAGTCACTTGAATTCAATTCAACCAATTAAATGACACTTGTAAATTCAGAATCCTTTGTTTTGTCCCACTGGTGTCAATTAATTCATAGCAGTTTGACAAACACAGTAAGTATACTGTACAAACAAGTACTGAAAGGAGCTAATGTGGAATAATTATCATAAATATGCTCAAGTAGAAAACAAACTTCAGTGCTTTCAAAATGTCTTAATTAACAATTTAGAACAGATTGCTTTCGGGAGTGTGTAAAACCGCCTGAAATCAGTTGCTAAATGAAAAAGCCAAACTTGTCTTTTTTAGAATGTGCTGATTATACAGAAAGAACTCTTTCTGTCTAACTTTTCGTCTTTCAAACAAGATTGTGCAGCACAGAGGAGAGAAAAAAAACACAACCAGAGCCAGATTCCATATCTCATATTCATTAACAAAACAGTAGCAGATTTACAACCGTAAAACACTGTGTTTCACGACACATTATGAGCTTGTGGATCTGCTGCTTTTGATACTTTTATGTGATGCTGTATGGTTGTAGTATGATCAGTTAGGGCAATCGTTTACGAAAAAAACACCAAAAAACAACAAAAAAACATGATTTGTTTAATTGTTTCACTCGGTATAACTGCAAAATGAATGAACGTATTTCGTCCTGACATTGTAGATTCTACACAGCATTCACTCTGAAAGAACACACTGAAAGATTTATGCTGCGTTTTCACAATCTCCCCAAAAATAGCAGGCGTTCACGGCTGTGGCGCGCTATGAGCCGTGAACGCCTGCTATTTTTCAATGAAAGTAAAAACACAAGAAGTACAACCCCTTGTGAACCGAGCAGTGCATCTATACTTCCATTGTGATAGTTACTGTAGTGTAGTGTAGTGTAGTGTAGTGTAGTGTAGTGTAGTGTAGTGTAGTGTAGTGTAGTGTAGTGTAGTGTAGTGTAGTGTAGTGTAGTGTACTGTAGTGTACTGTACTGTAGTGTACTGTACTGTACAGTTTGTTGTTAGCTTTTATTGTCATAGTTATAGTTCTCAGTGTGAATGGCTCTGTAGGCTGCCGAACAGAGCCAGGTCACCCGGCGTTATTGGAGCTATTCACACTAGCTGTTCATGTGCACTGCTCTAAAATAACTGCCGAGGGGACCTATAGACCATAGTGTGTTGCTTAAGTTTGTCTTTGATCTCGTCTCACTCTGGGGACAGGCAGGAGCTTGCCTTCATGAGTTTTAATGTGTGCTGCTACGACTACTCTTTGAACTTTTGTCAGATTTTTAAAGGGTTTGAGAGCGACTTCAACCCATTCAATGGAATCCGTTACTCGCTGCGGAGCATGTTGTATGTATGGTATGCACCACCAGACAGGTCTTTGCTGTTGTATGTAGATTCTGTGTGACTCTGATAGTGCACAAATGGATCCCATGCACTTGTATATAGGGTCCTTTGAATTCAACAGATTGTGAATTGAATGACAGCTTTTTGTACGTGTAAAGAGAGAGGATAGAGGTAGTGACAGCAGAAAAAAAGATATACATGATACTAGAAAGAATGCAGGATAGTGATAGCAGCATAATTATGTGATAGGCAGGCAAAGCATATACAGTACATTATGCTTAGAGCGTTAAAACAGCCTCGGTCGTGTACTGTAAGTGTTACATTGCCGTATGCGTTCCATTTTCCAAAACTGTCATAACTTTTCCAAAACCGATAAATTAAACTCATTTCGTCCTGACATTGTAGATTCTGCAAAACTTTCTTGCTCTGAAAGAACATACTGAAAGATCTGTGCTGCGTTCTCACATTCTCACAAAAAAAATTAGCAGGCGTTCACGGCTCATAGCGCGCCACTCTGTGGCGCGCTATGAGCCGTGAACGCCTGCTAATTTTTCAATGAAAGTTAACCACGCCACAAGTACAGTACAGAATAAACCCATCTGTCCCCTTGTTTAACCCCAGAAGGCAGCCCTTATAACAACTAACTGGGAGGGACTGTTACTATGGCAACACAGGGCCACTATGCTATGGTTCTATCATACTCTAGTTAACAGTGTTTCCATGGCGATAAAGTCCAGGGTGTTCAGAGGACACACACACGCACACACACGCACGCACGCACGCACGCACGCACGCACACACACACACACACACACACACACACACACACACACACACACACACACACACACACACACACACACACACACACACACACACACACATGTATTATTTATGATGGGATGGATGGGGGGTGAAGCACTTTTGCTCCTCGGGTCAAATTGACCCCTGACTTGAGGACAACAGGTGAGCTGGAGAGGGTGTGGTATGGCTTTAATTGTGAGTGAGCACCCATGCACACACACACACACACACACACACACACACACACACACACACACACACACACACACACACACACACACACACACACACACACACACACACCATGTGGTGTTTGCATGTTCTCCCTGTGTCGCCTAGGGCAGTGGTTTTCAACCTCTTTGATACCAGGAGCCCACTATTTATTCAGAAGTTGAGTCACAGACCACTGTTTGATGACATTCTTGGCCTCATAGACCCCCAAAACTAAAGATTTATTTTGGTTTTGTCCAATGCCAGGCTGGATTTGGGAAACAAAACAGACACACTTACAGATCAAAATGACCATTAATCTTATACATTCTCTACTTGTGTATACTTGGGCTAATTCACATCATGAATATTTTAACTCTTGACAGTCCGCAAAGCGACAGTTAGTATTGTCCAGTAACAACTAAAGTCTCTGTACTATCACTACAGAATAATCAAAAAATGGCTTTTTGGGCTTGACCTCTCTAGGTCTGGGCCTCGGCCTCGGTCTCGACCCCTCTAGGTTTTGGTTTTGGTCTTGTTGTCGACCCCTCCAGGTGCTACAACACTAGTAGATAAAAAGATACATCCAAAAAGCATGCAGTAATCCTGGTCTTTAAACTGCCTCTCCCTGGCCAGCCGAGGCGTCTGATAGAAGGGGGACTGGTTGGAATGACGTGTAGTCAGGGATACTCCCCCTCCTGTCAGGTGAACAGAAGCAGCTTGGTTAAGACACCTCATGGATGAGGTTAGTGCGCTGACACCCCCATGTTGGCAGAAGAAGTATATAGCGCCAGGATTGCATGAGATAATTGATACCGTGTGAAATAAGTGGGTTGCAAAACAGTGGTTCAAACCATTCTGTGCTCTACTTGTGGTATTTTAACTTTCATTGAAAAATAGCAGGCGTTCACGGCTCATAGTACGCCACTCTGGCGCGCTATGAGCCGTGAACGGCTGCTATTTTTGAGAATATATGAGAATGCAGCACAAATCACAAATCTTTCATTATGTTCTTTTAGAGCGAATGTTTTGTCGAATCCACAATGTCAGGACGAAATGGGTTTAAATACATTGGATGAATGAATGGATGAATAAATAAATAAATGCATACATACATACATTCATACATACATACATGCACGCATACATACAAACATAAAAACCCACACATGCGCAGTGGGGCTTAATGGTCCTCCACTCACTGAGAAGTTGGAGCTGAGCTAGATTACTCACAGAGAAGATCCTAGAATCATTACGCATGTATGACCTGTTACTTAACTCGCACTCACCGCCATGAATGTGTGTGTGTGTGTGTGTGTGTGTGTTTGTGTGTGTGTGTGTGGGTGTGTGTGTGTGTGTGCGTGCGTGCGTGCGTGCGTGCGTGCGTATAGGGGTGTGATCAGTGGTGCCATCACGTCTCAGTATCTGCTGGAGAAGTCCCGCATCGTCTTTCAGGTGAAGCACACGCACACACACCACACACACACACGCACACACACACACACACACACACACACACACACACACACACACACACACACACACACACACACACACACACACACACACCGCACAAGTTTACACACCTACATAAGCATAGACTAAGGCAGGTAGAGTCTTCTTACACTTGGCAAATTGAGAAAGACGGCATCTGAGAGCAATATAATAATATATTATTGAATTAGCCAATTAATTTATCTATTTGATGGGTCTCTACCTGTGGGCTGGGGGGCACTGGTGGACTTTGAGAGTAATTTTACAGAGAAATTTTACCTGACATTCTGAACATATAAATTAATAAATCATATAAAATGTATATTAAAAAAAATACTGAAAATGTAAAATCAACTATAACAGTGATTTCCAGCCTTTTTCATTCCAGGGCCCACTATTCATTCAGAATTTGGGCCGCGGACCATCATTTGATGACATTTTTGTCATCAAACGATGACTTTTGCTGTTTTGTCCACAATACCAGGCTGGATTTTGGATAAAATAAAACAGGCAAACATAGAGATCTAAATAACCATTAATCTTCTACATTCTTTAGTTGTGTAGACTTGGGGCTAATTCACATGATGAATATTTTAACTCTTGACCCGCAAGGGTCCATTTGGTTTCATGTTTACGCTCACAAAGAGTTACATCTGGTTAACCAAACTTTCCATCATTTAGCCTGGAGAGTCGGGACCACCTGGAATCCTCTCAGGGACCACTGCTGGTCCCAGGACCCCCAGTTGAAACCCCCTGCGCTATAAAGTCTGGCCAAAAACCTCATTCACTTGAATGGAAGCGAATTCTGCAGCAGAAAGGGAAATAGCGACATCTGGTGGGCGGCTAATTAGAACTGCATGTTGATAATCACTTCCTATTAGAGTCCAGGAGAAGTCACGTATTAGTCGAGGTGTCTCTCACCTCTCTTCTTCCTGGCCTTTAACAGCTGGTGAATGAAAATGGCGCTCACGCATGCATCTTTAATTTGAGTCAAGTCGCAGTTCTTCGCACAAGCATCCTTTCCATCGCCTGGGGAGACCTGGAGATGCCGGGGCTTGTGTTGCTTACACTAAACTGCAGCTGGGCCCTCTTGCTGTCTGCTGTTGATCAGTCCAGCTGTTGTGGAAGTAGTAGGCACACGCACACACACACACACACACACACACACACACACACACACACACACACTCATACACGTACGTGCGTGTATGCACGCACACGAGGATAGCGACGCTGCGAAAGTGAGTCAGCGGGGACAGTCGGGGACACCACGACAGCCAAGTTCTAGTAATAATTAGCCATTAATTTGTAATTAGTCAAGCTGAATTAAATGGGACACCGCCCACACACCCACCCACCCTACCAGCTCCATTCAGACATTCAGCTCGCCTCTATGCAGGATTATTTATAGTCGTCTCCATATTTAAACCTTTTTGTTTTTGTGTCCTAATTCAGCGGGTTCTCAAACAGAGTTCCAGGTGGTTCCCGGCTAAATGATGAGTTGGTAACCAAATGGACCATATTCAATTGTGTAATTAAACTAATTAAACCAAATTGACTGTTATAAATGCATTTGGTTTCATTTCGCTTCACCTAAACTTTGTTTGTTAAACGACTGGGTTTCTTAATCTTCAAGAGGGTTCCATAATTTGATAATATAAGAAGAACACTTAAGTGTTGAGAAAGCCCTCAGGGGGAAACGCGTCCATGTCTTAGTCCTGCCTCCTGAGGTAAATAAACTCATGAACTGAATTCCAGTGTGCTGGCATCTTTTTCCATTTTTCATATAGTTTGAGCCATGCTAGAGCTTAAAATCTTGGCCCGAGACCGCGCCGACCCGACGGGCCGGGCCGGGTTCGGTCGGGCCGAGTCCAAATGGTTATGTATTTGTCGGGCTTAGGGCCGGGCCGGGCCCGTCAAATTATATAAGATATTTTTCATAAAATGATACATTTTGTGACGACGCGTGGTGCGAGCTGCGCTGCACCATGTGTGTGTGTGTGTGTGTGTGTGTGTGTGTGTGTGTGTGTGTGTGTGTGTGTGTGTGTGTGTGTGTGTGTGTGTGTGTGTGTGTGTGTACCTAGACAGTTGGACATGGGCAGAATGACTGCTTTTCTTATAACAAATTAACGATTTATGAGAAAAAACGTCTGCCTGCAGCAATTAGCTCGTTTAGAAAGAGTGTCGGCCTGGCGGGCTCATGCTGTCAATCATGTATCGGGCTTCGGGCCGCACCGGGCTTAATTTCTTACCGGGCCGGGTCGAGCCGGGCTCAATATTTTAGACAATTTTTAAGCTCTAAGCCATGCACCTTCAAAGCTGAAATACTAAACCTGAGTGCTGCGGTCTCTCCTGCATTTTTTTGCAGTCTTCTCATAATATAGAAGTTTTCCTGTTATATATATCTCCACCAACATCACTACAGCATGGATGGAGATCCACACATCACCACATCCGTTTAGTTTGGGGTCTGCAGTAAAGATCTCAACGGGCCTGAAAATTAAGGCCCGGCCCTACCCGGCCCTAACAGTTCAGGCCCTAGGCCCTACCCGGCCCTAACAGTTCAGGCCCTAGGCCCTACCCGGCCCTAACAGTTCAGGCCCTAGGCCCTACCCGGCCCTACTAAATGGAATACATTTTAGGCCCTACCCGGCCCTAAACTGTCGGGTTTGGGCAAAATTTGAGAATTCACCACAGCTTAAAATTGAAATGCAATCAGCACCATCTTCATAATGAGTAAATACAGAAAATAACTATTATTCTTACTATATTAAAATAATTCAATATATATTATGTTTTCATGCGGCCCTAGGCCCTACCCGGCCCTATTGATTAGGATAGATTTTCGGCCCTACCCGGCCCTAAATGTCAGGTCGGGCCTGTTCGGGTTCGGTCCTGGTCGGGTTCGGGCAGAGTTTGAGAACTCTAGTCTGCAGGGCTAAATCTCATCAAATGGCTCCGTGATCCGTGGCTCAAATGCAGGATAAAGAACGGGCCTCGATGTGAAAGGCTGTTGAAAACCACTGGCCCACTTGATCACAATAATACAGCGTCGCACAAAAGCAATAAAAATAGCACATCCATTTGTGACATATGAGGCATAATGAGGTCTCCTCCCCTGACAGAGGCGATATATTTATATACTGTATATATATCCGTGATCCATTACTATTCACTATTTCTGTATGTATCTCTGTCAATCATTCGTCCAAACAGAATTATGGACATAACAGTCATGCAGGGGCGGATCTAGGCATGGGCATGAGGGGGGGGTGCCCCCCTAAGTGCTGCCCCACCAAACACGATGGCATGCAAAACAACCCAATATATTTCAAATTAAAGTGCTTATATTTAAAATGATTTGAAACACTACTACTGCTACTAACTAACTATAGCTGTGGCACCACTCTAAACCAACAGCATTTCATCATTGAAAACAGAAAACTCTCTGAGCCAGAGCTTTATGCATGCTGCGTGTCTGTTGCAACTTCAACAACAACTGATGTTATTATTGATGCTTTACTTGACTAATAAAAGTCTTGTAACCGAAAATGGTATGGGGGGGCGACTTCATCACCCGTGGTGCCACGGGCGCCACGCCAAGTGACACGGGCGATGAAGTCGCTCCCCATACCATTTTCTTCTGCAAAGGGAAATGTTACATCCGCCCCTGCAGTCCTGTACTCTACGGTATATCTATCAGATGTTCCAAAATAACTGTACATTCATCAATCCATGCATTCTCTCATACTGTGTGTGTGTGTGTGTGTGTGTGTGTGTGTGTGTGTGTGTGTGTGTGTGTGTGTGTGTGTGTGTGTGTGTGTGTGTGTGTGTGTGTGTGTGCGTGCGTGCGTGCGTGCGTGCGTGCGTGCGTGCGTGCGTGCGTGCGTGCGTGCGTGCGTGCGTGCGTGCGTGCGTGCGTGCGTGTGTGTGTGTGTGTTGGCAGGCCAAATCAGAGAGGAACTACCACATCTTCTATGAGATGCTGGCGGGTCTTCCTGACAACGAGAAGCGTGCGCTACACCTGCAGGAGGCCGAGACATACTACTACCTGAACCAGGTACTGTACGCCACAGGTGCTGCACTGCATGCACAGGTGGTGATCCATTGATTGCATACCGCAGTGGTTTTCAACCCTTTTCATACCAGGGACCACTATTTATTCAGAAATTTGAGCCGCAGACTACCATTTGAGGACATTTTAACCCCACAGACCCCAAAACATAAGATTTCTTTTGTTTTTTCCAGATTTGGGGAAACAAAACAGTCAAACTTACAGATCAATAAATGACCATTCATCTTCTACATTCTGTAGTTGTGTAGATTTGGGGCTAATTCACATGATGAACATGAACATTATGAACATGAATAAACACTTGATAGTGTAAACGTGATACCAAATGGACCCGCAAGGGTCCATTTGGTATCACGTTTACGCTCTTACTGTAAAGAGTTATACCTGGTTAACCAACTTCCCATCATTTAGCCTGGGGGGACCACCTGGAATCCTCTCAGGGACCACTGGTGGTCCCCAGACCACTGGTTGAAAACCACTGAATACCGCATTAACGGTTGCAAATATAACGAAAAGCTCTGAGCGCTTCATATGCAAGGCAAAACAAACCTTCTGCTTCGTAAGAGTCCACTCTGCCTCCTCTGCCGGTGCCAGCATGTTTACAGAATATTTACTTTGGCACGCTGCTATGGAAGATGTGTCGTGGCATTCAGTGGCATATTAGAAGGAATTCATCCCCAAGTGTGTGTGTGTGTGTGTGTGTGTGTGTGTGGGGGGGGTGTCAAATCTGGGGCGGATGAGATCAGTGGAACTCCCTCTGGTGTTGATCCTGTGGGCATTTGTCACTCTTTTTTTTGTCAGACCGGCGTATAGGCACTGGTCCTTTGAGTGTATTGAAGACCACAGGCCCATTGCAAGTTACTGTTCTCTAGCCTTGCCTAACCTGAGGCGTCCGAATTTGGACGGCAGATGAGTTGATCTGATATGATCTCATCATCAACGTGTCGTCATGCCCGGCCCCCACTTGAATCCCACTTCTAGGCCACCGTGGCCTAACAAATTAGTCCAGGCTTTCCACTTTTGCGCAACGTGGACGAAAACGCACACATTTACAGTATGTGTGTGTGCGTGCAGGGAGGAGACTGTACCATCGAGGGGAAGGACGACGGGGAAGACTTCCGCCGTCTGCTGAACTCCATGGACATCCTGCACTTCACCCCCCAGGAGCAGAGAGACATCTACAGGCTGTTGTCCTCTGTGCTGCACCTGGGGAACGTCTACTTCCAACCACACCTGGTACACACACACACACACACACACACACACACACACACACACACACACACACACACACACACACACACACACACACACACACACACACACACACACACACACACTGCTCTCTGCAGGCAAGGTTTGAAGGTCGCATTAGACAGACATGTCAAGAACCCGGGTGCACAGTCGCATTTCATTTCGTACAAAGGGGAGTTGTCACAACTTGTCAGTGAATATCCTTTCAATGTGAAACGTGGTCTCCTGAATTGATTGATTGAAAAAAAAAAAAAAAACAGCAAACAACAACAGAATGCAGTCAATCTCATTGTGCACCTTGAAACTACCTATGAGCAGATGGATCTGGCTATAACCAAGAAGGAGTGCAGTTGACTCAAAGACGTATCCGGGGTGCCAGTAAGCAGCCTAGAGGTGGTGGAGCTGCAGTGACAGTGTACCGCAAGCTCATGTGACGCTTAACGGAGCTCTGGTCCTCCAAGCTCCCCCCTGAAATGAAGCCCTGCAAAACACACTTGCGGTGGATGCACAATGCATGCGGGCACACCAGCTCCGACTCCAATAGGTGCTGCATGTTCAGTCATATTATACACGTAAAGTGACAGTGCCAGTGTAACGGGAGCTTTGTAGGTCTGACATTGGCGAACGGTTCGGGGCAGCCTGATCGATGGCCTTGCTGTGGAAAGTGCGCTTCATTCGATACGACGGTGTCGCCTGCCTTGATGCTAAAGCGTGTAACGTTGTGAGCAGGTTGTGGCCCAGGGTGGCGGGGTTATACGCTTGACACCACATTTTGATTCATTTTTATGAATAGTCTGCTGAAAAAATGTCATAGATTTAGTCATATTTCAGTCACCTGAAAAGTTGGTTTTATTCGACTAAATCTGCTTGGCAAGATGACTGAAATGCAACGGAAACTAACCAACATGTGCATAGCAATGGCAATGGCATCATGCCATCAGGTACTGTAGATGGGTTCTTTGCAGGCTCGGATCTAGGCATGGGCATGTGGGGGCAATGCCCCCCTAAATGCCTTGACTGCCCCACCAAACATGATGGCATGCAAACAAACCCAATTTCAAAGATTTTTCAAATTAAAGTGCTTATATTTAAAATGATGTGAAACACTACTGCTGCTACTAACTAACTCTAGTTATCTCACCACTAGACCAACAGCAGTTCATCACTCAAGAAAACAGAAAACTCCCTGAGTCAAACCTTTAGCTTTATGCATGCTGTGTGTCTATTGCTTTCAACGACAACTGATGTTATAATTGATGCTTACTTGCCAAATGTAAGTCCTGTAACCAAAGATGGTATGGGTGTGACTTCAGCGACACGGGCGATGAAGCCGCGCCCATACCATTTCCCCCCCAATTGGGAAACGTTACATCAGGGCCTGGTTCTTTGCACTATAAGCCATTCCCAACGTCCTCCTCAGGTGTTACTGATGATACTAACGAAGGCTTTGCTCCATTCAAACAGCAAGGGTAATGCTTTGTGCATGTTGGCTCACTTGGAAACAGCAGGGTGGGGGTCTCAAATTGTCCTTGAGTGGGTTCCAAATGCCGCCACCCCCCTGGCGTACGTGTGTGTGTAACTCAGTGAGTCTACAAATGGAACGAAAAATGTGTTTTGACGAGATGCAAATTGTGTGGCAGCCTGTCAGGCAGCAAAACGAAACAAGGTCCCTCAACAATCTCTCGCAACGCATTCGCTGACAATCCAGGTCAGAGGTGACCCGTCTTCCAGACATGGCTGTCCCCCTGGAGTGCTGGGGGGACATGTGGCACAAAACGATGGACATCTTGGAAGCCCTAGGGAAACGAACGACAGCCCGGACAGGGACAGGTCGAACATATCAACAAATACTACCTACCTACCGCCAGCTGGCCGTGTATTAATATACTCTGAGGACACGGGCCAAGATGATGACATCCAAGGCATTACAGACACGTGCACACCGGGTGCACATGTGCACACACACTGTGTTTGTCATTGTTAATCGTTATGTAGCCTTCATCTTCTGATGTAATTGAATGAGCTGCAATAATAACATTGGTATATTATTGGTACTTGTAGGTTGTTCTACAAATAGCAATATATTGATTTTGACTGCACATGAATGTCACAACTACATACACACGTGCGCATAAAACCGATGATCCTTGCGGGTCCATTTGATTTCATGTTTACGCTCTCAAGAGTTAAAATATTAAAGTATTAATCATGTGAATTAGCCCACGTCTGAAATGTAGAAGATTAATCAAAAAGTCATTTTTGATCCGTTGTTTTGACTGTTTTGTTTCCCCAAATCCAGCCTGGAATTAGTGGACAAAAGCAAAATACAGTCAATCTCTGGTCTGTGCTTAAAAATGGGCTTAAAATGTCCTCAAATGGTGGTCCTCCGTGGCTTGAATTCTGAACAAATAGTGGGCCCTGGTATCACAAAGGTTGAAAACCACTGACCTAAACGATTGAGTGATACCCATCAACGCTGTGTGTGTGTGTGTGTGCGTGTGTGTGTGTGTGTGTGTGTGTGTGTGTGTGTGTGTGTGCGTGTGCGTGTGCGTGTGCGTGTGCGTGTGTGTGTGTGTGTGTGTGTGCAGGCTGAAGGTCAGGAGGTCGCGTCGGTAGTGAGTGCTCAGGAGCTGCGGGTCGTGGCTGAGCTGCTGCAGGTGTCACCTGAGGGCCTGCTGAAAGCTGTCACCTTCAAAGTCACTGTGAGTAGTACACACACACACGCACACGCACACGCACGCGCACACACACACACACACACACACACACACACACACACACACACACACACACACACACACACACACAGGTTTGACACAACCCCTTTGAAGTTTCAAAGCGATCAATGAAGAGCTCCGTGGAGGAAGTGAATGAATTAAAAAAAGAATGGGGTTTTCAACCGGTGGTCCAGGGGGACCACTAGTGGTCCCTCGGGAGGTGGTCCCCAGCTAAATGATGGACAGTTGGTATAACCAAATGGACCCTTATACAGATCTGTAACTCTTGATTACTCTTGATTAGTTAATCTCAATTAATCACATATCAATATTTGACCTGAGAAGCAGGACCGGATCTAGGCGTGGGTCCCCAGCTAAATGATGGACAGTTGGTGTAACCAAATGGACCCTTATACTGTAGATCTGTGACTCTTGAGAGCGTCAAATGAAACCAAATGGACCCTTGCGGGTCCATTTGGTTTGCAGAAATTGCATCTGAGGGGCATGGTGGAACAGTGGGTAGTTCTGTTGCCTCACAGCTGGAAGGTCCTGGGTTCGATTCCCGCTAGGGGCGCTGCTGTGGGTGCTGGTGGCGTGTCTGCTCCTCCGCGTCATCAGTGCCCATACATACCTGAGGCGTGGTGGGTGAAAGGGTCTTTCTGTGTGGAGTTTGCATGTTCTCCCCGTGTCCCCTAGGGTAGATACCCTCAGAAAACATGTAGTAATCCTAAACTGCCTCCCCCTGGCCAGCCAGGGCACCTGATGGAGGGGATAGGAACTGGTTGGAATAGCGTGTTTCTTCCACGCGCTACGTCCAACCAGGGAAACTCCCCCTGTCAGGTGAAAAGAAGGAGGCTTGGACTCCTCATGCATTGAAGGGAGCATGAATCTCACTTCTCATGCCTCCCCAGGTTGGTAGAGCCCAGGATCACATTAGGAATTAGCACTGGGTGACAAAATCATGGGGTAAAAATATATATTTTTTTAAAAGAAATTGCATCTGAGCATCTGGTCCTGCATCTTTCAGTTTTTGAATTCACAAACATATTTGGTTAATGACGTTATTTTCAATTATGCACCCACTGCCTTTAAACAAAGGTCAGTCTCCAGTGGAAGTGTACTTGTTTTATTTTTTCTTTCCCCCTTTCTTTAATGGATGGTAGCATTTTCAGACAGAGATGGATGTGTTTTTCCCCTTGTGCAGGACACGGGGAGAGAGAAGATCTACACACCGCTGACTGTGGAGAGTGCTGTGGATGCCAGGTGAGTGAGTGAGCTGACGTGTGCCTGTCTGACCAACCTGGCAACCCATTCACCAAAAACCACGGAGAGAATAAGTCCTGTATTTGGACTTGGTGAAAAA
The DNA here is from genome assembly GCA_039105355.1 of Benthosema pterotum. Classification (NCBI taxonomy): domain Eukaryota; kingdom Metazoa; phylum Chordata; class Actinopteri; order Myctophiformes; family Myctophidae; genus Benthosema; species Benthosema pterotum. Next base: position 46,261,654 of record CM076973.1, read on the forward strand.
GAAAAAAAAAAAGTTTTGTAATTAATTAATCTCAATTAATCGCATATCAATATTTGACCTGAGAAGCAGGGCCGGATCTAGACATGGGTATGGGGGGGCAAGGCTCCCCTAAATGTCCTAACTGCCCTGATATTGCAAATTAAAGTGCTTACAGTGTATTTAAAATGAATTGAAACGCTACGCTACTAACTACAATTGTAGCACCACTAAATCAACATCATTTTCATCATTCAAAACAGAAAACTCTCTGAGTCAGACTTTTAGCTTGACGCATGTTGCAACTTCAACAATAACTGACGTTCTTATTGAAGCTTATTACATGGCTAAAATACTGTAAGTTCTGTAACCGAAAATGCTATGGGTGCAACTTCATTGCCTGTGGCGCAAAGTAACACTGGCGATGAAGCCGCACCCATACCATTTTTGCCTGCCCCCCTAATTGGGAAATGTTACATCTGGGCCTGCTGAGAAGTATTTTTTTGGGTCTGTATCAATGAGTGAGTTTTTTTCCCCTGATTGCATTGATTGGCTTCTTCTACCATTGCGTGCACCAGTATGGTGTAGTACAGGGATGTCAAACTCAAATAAACAGCAGGCCAATATAGAAAAATTGGTACAAGGCCAGACTGTGTTCCAACATGCACAGGCACTTTAATTTCTGCCAAAGTTCACTCTCTTAACAGCAAAATAAATGCAAAGATGAAGCTGTTCTATGATCCTCACCAAGCACTGTTTTCATAGTAAAATGAGAAAGTACCACAATCGAGTTAAGAAAGTAAAACAATTAGTTGCGTTCATTTCTTATCACACTGTGTGTAATATTCCAAAAGGGACAGTGCTGATACTAATTCAACATACTGTATATCATCCTGCGGGCCAGAGATTATTCATTCACAGTAACTTTGTGTGCAACTCTTAGTCCTGCCCCTCTTTAATATTGCTTCTGACGACAACAACACTACACGTTTTTTGGGCAAAGGTGCTGACATTTGTGCCTGCAGTGCCTGCCTGCCCGTGTGCGTGCCGTGCACACGATTCTGCACGAGCGCAGGTGTGTGTGTCAATATGTGTGTCCGTCCGTGAGTGAGCGAGTGAATGAGTGTGTGGTCGTTTGACAGGGCGAGTAGAGCAGGGGCGGATGTAACATTTCCCAATAGTTGGGGCAGGAGAAAATGGTATGCGAGCGGCTTCATCGCTCGTGTCGCTTCGCGCCACGGGCGATGAAGCCGCACCCATACTGTTTTCTGTTACAGGACTTATATTAACTATAAGTCCTAAGTAAAGCATCAATAATAGCATCAGTTGTCGTTGAAGTTGCAACAGACACGCAGCATGCATAAAGCTAATATTTAGGTGGGCATTGCCCCCCCCCATGCCCATGCCTAGATCCACCCCTGGAGTAGAGGCCCTCCAGGGAGCACAAGTGGGAAGCTTTGAAGGAGCTTGTGTCAACCTAATTAAACGATACACTTCACCTTCTGTCCGTCTGCGATAACCTTGTGTGATAAGCGTCCATTCATTCAGGACACGCCTGCTGGCACCACTTCATTCATCATGTCCTTGCCTTCCGGCGTGTGTGTCCCCCCCTGGGCCTCCCCACCCACCCACCACCCACC
>CM076973.1:46265769-46345769 GCA_039105355.1 Benthosema pterotum
CTTCTTAGTCTTTTGAAATTCATTTTTGTTAGTCTAGTCTTAGTCGACTAAATATCAAAAACCTTAGTCGACTTAGTCTTTAGTGTTAGTCTTAGTCTACAAAAACAACAAACACACGCACGCACGCACGCACGCACGCACGCACGCACGCACGCACCCACACACACACACAGATCAGTGGTTTTCGATCTTTTTGACTCAAGGGCCCACCATTTATTCAGCATTTGAGCCACAGACCACCTTTTGATGTCATTTTTAGGACCACTGGTTGAACACCACTGGGATAGATGGATGTACAATACTGTATCTTTTTCGAAACATTTGATAGTGGAACTATCTTCATAATTCTGTTTAGATGCAGAATACAGAAATGATAGTTGGGTGAGTGAATGAATACTGTTTTCAACCGGTGGTCCGGGGACCACCAGTGGTCCTTGAGAGGGTTACAGGTGATCCCCAGCTAAGTTGGTTAACCAGATGCCACTCTTGAGAACGTAAAAAAAGGGTCCATTTGGTTTAATTTTTACACTCTCAAGAGTTAAAATATTCATCATCTTAGTTAGCTCAAGTCTACACAGCCAGAGAATGTAGAAGATTAATGGTCATTTTCATCTGTATGTTGGACTGTTTTGTTTCCCAAATCCAGCCTGGTATTGTGGACAAAAGCAAAATAAATATTTTGTTTTGGGGTCTGTGGCGCTAAAATGTCCTCAAATGGTGGTCCCTGGCTCAAATGCAGAATAAATGGTGGGCGTCGTTGGTATCAAAAATGTTGAAAACCCCTGCTGTACTGTATATCATCTCTGCCGGGTGAAAGCCCAGCCTCATGTCAAAGGTGGATCTGCCATTTTTTATTGCTTTTGCGTGTATATTACTATGCTTGTGGAGCAGTCACTCTCCAGACCATGAATGCCGATGTGAAAGAAATACATTTCCAAGCTTTCCACGCCATACCGAGGGCAGCGCTCAGGATCATCTCTGCTTTGTGATGAAAGAATTTGCCCTCTGTGTAGAAACCATATAATATGCTGCATCTCCAGTAGCTAGAATGCAGGGTTTGTACTGGGACAATAGCTGATCTAAAAGCTTTCAACACATGGCTGGCAACCAGGCCCGGATGTATGATTCCCCAATTGGGGGGGCATTTTCATTGAAATGATTTCGTTCTGTGACCGACAAGATTTGTACAAGACTTATATTAGGCAAGTAAGCACCAATAATGACATCAGTTGTTGTTAAAGGGTAATTCCACCCATTTTCAAAAATTTCCTGAGAGGATACAAATGTGAACCAAATGGACCCATTTGGTTCCATTTGTACCCTCTCAGGAAAAGGGGTCGGAAAGAAAAATCAATTAACAGGGTGAAACATCTTGATGATGTCATCAGATGTATTTCACCATGTTAATGATTTTTCAGACCTCCATTTTTAGGAAATACAGGATTGGGGGAACTTTTTTTTTTTTTTTATCATGTCCACACAACATCTCTAAGGTGTATGTAGGGAAAATGGGTGGAGTTCCCCTTTAAAGTTACAGCATGCATAAAGCTAAAGGTCTTATGAGTTTTCTGTTATGAATGATGAAATGATGTTGGTTTAGTGGTGCCGCAATTGCACAACAATTTTCGTTTGCATGCCATCATGTTTGGTGGGGCAGTCAAGGCATTTAGGTCCGGCCCTGCTGGAAACACCATATGGTATCTCATTCCTGAAGGCAGCGACCTAGATGCGCAGTGACGTCACCGCCCCTGTTCCGGAAGTCTTTTCCCAATTCATTTTTCTCATAGACTTTTCGAAAATAATTTATATCAAGATGATTACGCCGCGGACAAAGCCAACTCGAGTCGTGACGAATCATGATGACACACACAAACTTTTGGGACAATAAAATAATTTCTAAGATGAAAAACGAAACAAAAAGTCTTGTATCATGCCGTTTTCTACTTCTTCCTAATTATATATTATATGACGATATTGTGTTTGTTGTCATGATTTGTCACGACCCGAGTTGGCTTTGTCCGCGGCGTAATCGTCTTGATATAAATTATTTTCGAAAAGTCTATGAGAAAAATGAATGGGGAAAAGACTTCCGGAACAGGGGCGGTGACGTCACTGCGCAGCTCTATTCTCCCCATACCAAACATGGGTAGTATTAGAGGTGATATTCTTTGCTAAACTTGGGATTCTGTTATCATGCGTGGATAAATAGAGATGTATAGAGGTTTCCCTCAAACAATCTTTGAACAAATGTTTTGTTGCTGTGGCAGTTGTGACTTCAACGCTAGTTTTAGGCTAGCAGGGCAATGGTAGCTTCAGGGGTAGAGTCACCGGATGGTAACTGCAAGTTTACCCGTTCAAATTCGGGCACCCCCAGCCCAGACTTAATGTTGATGGGTCCCCGAGCAAGACACTTAGGGCTCCATTTTCGTTACATGCTAAACCCCTTATACCAAATCCCTTATTTCATTTTTACTATTTTGAAAAACTTTTCTGAATATTTCAACATGTAAATCTATTGACACATTGTGAGCTTGTAGACTGGCCAGTTGAACTACTGATTTTTTTTTTTTTTTTTTTTTTTTTAATAGTTTAAAAATGGAGCCTTAAACCTCTAATTGCTGCCGATGTGCTGGTCAGTACCTCACATGGTTTCTTCCGTCACTGTGCATGAAGGTTTGAATCGGATCCACAATCTATGTGAAGAGCCTTAAAGGCGCTATATACAGTACATGTCCCATTTACAGACAAACATCCCTGCCAGGCAGTACTAGTACTGAAGAACACTCATTATAATGGAAGTGAAAAACAAAATACGAATCTATCTACTAGCCTCAATGGATCTTAAATGGCTAAAGAAATAGATTAGTTGTTGTTTTTGTTAATTGTTGATTAAATGTGATCGTTCCACAACAGGAGATTGTCTATTACTACTCCTGTAGGTATTTATATGAAGTTCATGACCATGGCCTGGTTAATCTGTTCACCATGAATAGTAATGGGGGATCTATGTGTCTTAAGCGGTGCAGCGAATATAATCTCCTCTGCCTTTTTGTGTTAATGATGAGAGAGTTGTTATAACCCCATTCAACCACCTTGTTTACTCTGTGTTAGTGCAGTCACTGAATCTACTCTAGAACAGTTTTTTACCACTGTTTTTTAACCAGTGGCCCGGGGACCACCAGTGGTCCTTAAGAGGATTCCAAGTGGTCCCCAGGCTAAATTATGGAAAGTTGGTTAACCATATGTAACTCTTTGAGAGCGTAAAAATTAAACCAAATCGACCCCGGCGGGTCCATTTGGTTTCATTTTTATGCTCTCAAGAGTTAAAATGTTCATCATGTGAATTAGCCCCAAGTCTACACAACTAGAGAATGTAGATGATTAATGGTCATTTTTTACTGTTTTGTTTCCCAAGTCCAGCCTGGAATTGTGGACAATCGCAAAATAAATATTTAGTGTTGGAGTCTGTGCGGCTAAAATGTTACCAAATGGTGGTCCATGGACCATGGCTCAAATTCTGAATAAATAGTGCGGTTGAAAACCACTGATCTAGAAGATAAATTAAAGTTGTACCATCTGAGTACTTTTGAACATACTGATCTGGTGTGTCAGTGCAACATTCAGACAGGCATTCCTCTGTATAACAGGGTGAATAGTACAGCTGGGCTTACGGGGCACCAACATTAGTACGATGTCCAGCACACAACTCACTTCAAGATGCTCCAAAGCTTTTTTTTGGCGACAGACAGGCAGGCAGAGAAAAAAGAAAACACCTCCAGGTCTTTGTCAAGTATGTTTGCAATAACAACCATCCTGGCAGTTGCCAAGGCAGACATTGAAACTGTAAGCCTAGCTCCCAAAATCCTTTTTAACTGCAACGCATAAAATAACCATAACCATTCATAATGAGAGGAGCACACACACGCACACGCACACACGCACACACACACACACACACACACACACACACACACACGCACACATGCACACATGCACACACGTGCACGTGCGCACACACACTGCATTCTACCACAAGGTCACCTTCCAGGTACACGACAGTGCAAACATTGCAGACGCAGTAATTGGTAATTAGAATTGCTACACACACATGCATGCACACATGCACACGCACACACACACACACAGAAGACTTGCTCGCTCACCAAAATATTGACATCACGTATCAAACTTAAAAGTCCTCATCGTTACGCATAACAATTGGATTGTAATTAGTAATGCAAATCATGTGTTAGCAATTTAACACCGCAGCTGATAAAAGATAGCGCCGATTTGAATAATTACCGCATGTGCTGCTGGGTAGCTTGAATTAAGGTGCAATGATAATACAGTACATTGTCACGTTTCACTCCCTTTTATGTGTTATATTACTAATCTGTAAAGTATCTAGTCTAGCAACTCCAATTTCAGGATTCAATACAAAGAAAAAGATATACAGACTGAAAAAAGTGCTGCTTCATGCCATATTTCAAGCTCAGGGGCATTTTTTGCCATCAGGCAGACTAGGCAGTTGCCTGGGGCGCCATGAGGGGGGGAGGGGCCAGGCTAATAAGCCCCATATGGATAACTACATTATACTTGTCCCCTATAACTAGAATTTAACATTTAAAACACATATACCGGTAATAGTTATTTAGTTTAAAAATAGTTCATAAATCCTTAGGGGGGGAGGCGCCATTTTACTGTGCCTGTCATAGGTATGACGTCAGTAATGTTGGTAAGGTGGGACTCCAGGGAAGATCTTGCCTGGAGCTCCAAATTGCTTAGAAACGCCACTGTTCAAGCTTGCAGACATGCAACAAAGGGGAGTTCATTCCTGGGGAAAAGCTCAAAAACGTGAGAATATGGAGAGATATTAAGGAGGTTGTCTTTGTGAACTTTGACCCCACAGGAGGAGTACATGAGGGAGCAGATTGAGTGGCAGCAGCAGCCCTTCAGCCACAACCAGACCGTCATGGACATCATCGCTGCAAAGCCTCATGGGATACTGCGCATTCTGGACGACCAGAGCGGCTTCCCTCAGGTAGAATTATATTCCTTCAGCACCTCTATTTCAGTGGTTTTCAAACTTTCTTCATACCAGGGCCCACCATTTATTCAGAATTTCAGCCACGGACCACCATTTGTTGACATTTTAGCCACAACAGACCACAAAACTAAAGATTTGTTGGCTTTTATACACCATTTCAGGCTGGATTTCGGAGAAAACAAAACAGCCAAACATACAAATCAAAATGACCATTAATCGTCTACATTCTCTAGTTGTAGACTTGGGATAATTCAGATGGTGAATATTTTAAAGCGCAAACATGAAACCAAATGGAGCCGCAAGGGTCCATTTGGTTTCATTTTTACACTCTCAAGAGTTTAACCAACTTTAATCAACTTTAGTAAACCCTCATTTAGCATGGGGTCCACCTGGAATCCTCTCACAGACCACTGGTGGTCCCCGGACCACTGGTTGAAAACCACTGCTCTATTTTACCTACAGTGTTCCCAATGTATAATGATGACATTTGTAGGTCAGTGTCATGTGTCTACAGGGGTATATCCGATTGTTTTATGGTTATGTCCGAGTGGCCATGGATCTCCCACCACCAGCCGCTCCTCCCATTAACCAATGGATTGGCTCAAGCACTATGTAGACACACATCATCATATTACATTTTAACTGTTTCGATATTTTAGTACATTTTATTTTATTTTGCATTATCTTTTAAATAGATGCACAGTATGACCGCGATGGGTTGTTCAATTAATTTCATTTCATTTCATTTAAGAGGGCAGCTGTTGAAAACTGTCTGCTGTAAACCCGGACAATTCATTCATTCATTCATTCATTCATTCATTCATTCATTCATTCATTCATTCATTCATTCATTCATTCATTCATTCATTCATTCATTCATTCATTCATTCATTCATTCATTCATCCATCCATCCCTTGATCACATAACTATATTGTACACTGTCCATACAGGAGCACAGAGAAACAAAATTAAAAATTAAACACAATAATAGTAAAAGGCAATGCTTTTATGCATTTTTCATGAAGAAGTCATTTGCTGTGTATGAGATTTGCACCTGCATCTGTCATGGAAAGCAAAATGTCTTCAGTACCACCAGATAGATGCAGGTAAACACTCCCTGTAGTACTGTGGCTCAAACATGAGCTAAACTGGATTCACACAACACATGCCAGGGCATAAAAACACTCTCACTGCACACCCACACGCGCACGCACACGCGCACGCACGCACACACACACACACACACACACACACACACACAGAGTGATAGTGATGAGTGTGGTGAGTTATCCTGCTTTAGTTGCGAGCGGAGTGAGATGACTCATTACGTGCACCAGAACTTGCTGACAGCATTTCCCAACGACTGGCTGGCTGGCGGTTTATGTTTTTGTGCAACAGAATAAGGATTAATTATCTCACTGAGACTGAAGCTCCTGGAGGAGAGAAGGACTGGGTGTATAATACCAGCAGCCAGACAGACTAACTCCTTTATCCTCTTCTAACCTGCTGTCCCTGATTTGGGCCTCCTTTGGGCCTCTGCAACCTTTCAAAATGACACCTGAAGCCCAAGCAGGTTTTGTTTGTGTTCCAGTCCAGGTTAAAAAACAAGAAATGGCACATGATTTAAGTGGCAGCTGCTGTGTTATTTCTACAGAAGACCTAGAGTCGAGATAGCCGATCAGAAGTTGTCAGCGTTACCAAGAGACCAGATAGCCAATCAGATAACCAGTACAAAAACCCATAGTGCGGAGGTAATGCCAGATCCTAAGAATGTAGAGTTTGTCACAGTCAGTGAAGAGGATAACGGAATTATCAGTAGCGGCGTTATGTAATCACTAATCAGATTACCTTTATTAGTAACAGAGTAACCTAACGAGTTATTTTTGCAATTTAGTAGTTAGTTACATTTCCAAAAAAGTAACTCGTTAATATAGTTCGTCCCAATTCATTTTCTTGAGACTGCCCGGTGTTGTATATTCCTCCTTCTGTTAGTGTAGAATAAGCCCTGACTCTGTGCGTTGTCACTTCATCCTTACTTCTGTGAGTGATGTGCGTAGTTTACATGTCTAGCTAATGTCTAGTTATACTCTAGTATGAATCTTTTATTTTGAAAAGGAAGAGGAAGAGGAAGTCTGCTGCTAGCTTGGGTAGTGACACAGCTACTGTAGGCGCGCGACTTGCAAAAAGTCTTGTAAACAACGACGCTGTACACTTTTAGATTAACACAAAACATAGTACATCCTCTGGCTGCGTTATTAGGTGAGTAATGTTTAATTCATTGTTTGGCCGCCGTGCCTTGTCTTATATAGACTACTGTCTAGTTCATAGGCTGGGTTACGATGGTCAGCTGAGAAGCCTGCTGGTTGTTGTTGTTGCCATCGCGCAGCATAGAGAGGGCATCATCATCCTCTCTGACTGGTGGTACCACGTACTGCACTGGTAACACAATGCAACTAAATTGTGCATACATTAAAAACAAAGAGAAAAGGAGTATTTTAATTGTGTTCAGGAACGGAAAATAACGGAAAATAATCTATTAAGTTACTTTTTATAGAAAGTAGTTTGTAACTTAGTGAGATTAGTTTTAGGGGGCAGTAGTCCAATAATCTAACGTTGTTGGTTTAGAAAGTAACGATACCCATCACTGGTCACAGTCCAGGGTTGCATAAACAGTGTGCAAGCATTGTTTTCTGCCTCCTCAATGTCGCAACCTTTGTCGGCAACCTCTTAGACACTGGGACCATGCAATCTTTCCACCTCCAACATCCAAAGTTACTGTGCCTGTTTATTAGGCGCTGTCAAAAACTAACACAGTGTAAATGCAAGGTAGCTAGAAATAAATATAATGATGACAATAAAAATGACATATCATGATTATTGTTAATTGTGATTACCAATATTATTGTAATCAATATATGAATTTAGCTGAAAATGGGTGATGTTTGCCAAAAAATAGCACACCTACAAGCTCACAACAGTGGTGAGCATCTACATCTGCTATTATTGGTAAATTATTTTGTGAGGAGTAAAATAAGACCTTACCTAAATGTGGTCTTCATGGCATGGGTGCATTTTTATGAAGTGTTAGCGGGTTTAATTTGTACTAACATAGATTATTAAAAATGTGCATTGTAATTCTGTTTGTAAATGTTGTGGTAGCTAAGGCTTGTTGTGTTATTGTGTTTTTGCAGGCAACAGACCACACCTTCCTCCAGAAGTGCCACTATCACCATGGTGAAAATCCCTTGTACATCAAGCCAAAGATGCCACTCCCTGAGTTCACTATCAAGCACTATGCTGGGAAAGTTACCTACCAGGTGAGTTATTACACCTTCCAACTACCCTATAGCGGTGGTTGTCAACCTTTTTGATCCCCAGGGCCCACTATTTATTCAGCATTTGAGCCACGGACCACCATTTGACGATATTCTAGCTCCACAGATCCCAAAACTAAAGATTTCTTTTGGTTTTGTCCACGATACCAGCCTGGATTTCAGAAACAAACCAGTCAAACATACAGACCAAAATGACCATTAATCTTCTACATTCTCTATTTGTTTAGACTTTGGGCTAATTCAGATGGTGAATATTTTTAACTCTTAAGAGCGTGAACATGAAACCGAATGGACCCGCAAGGGTCCATTTGGTTTCATGTTCACCGGCTGACATGCATCCCCATCTGATCTTAATTCATGAAAAGTTTAGATTCTTTGCCAATAGCCGATATTTTGATGACCAGCGGAGTGATTAGGAATGTGACAAAAAATGAATTCAAGGCTTCATTTGGTGACTACTAATAATTGAACATACGTAATGTTTTGATGCGATCTACTGCAAAAAAAGAAGCAGCACATTGAGGAGGTTGACATAAGAATGCTCCAATGCAATTTATTGTACAGTCTTGGTTCTTTGTCAGTTGAAATTTGTAGCAGCAATAACTCTTTCTCGCACGGAACGCACCCACGCACGCTGGAGCACACACACACACACACACACACACACACACACACACACACACACACACACACACACACACACACACACACACACACACACAATGCACATGGTAGATCCACAAAGGAAGGTAGTCAGCAAGCATACCAGGGGCGGATCTAGGCATAGACATGGGCATGGCGCCTAGACCGCCCCACCAAACATGATGGCATGGAAACAACCCAAATTTCAAATACATTTCAAATGAAAGTGTTTATAATTAAAATGATTTGAAACACTCTAACCGACTACAATTGTTGTACCACAAAACCAACCAAAACCAACAGCATTTCATCACTGAAATCATCACATCACCTGTCTGTTGCAACTTCAACAACAACTAATGTTGTTATTGATGCTTTTCTTGCCTAAAATAAGTCCTGTAACTTAAAATGGTATCGCCCGTGGCGCAAATGGGCGATGAAGTCAGCCCCCATACCATTTTCTCCTGCCCGCCCCCCAATTGGGAAATGTTACATCCGCCCCTGAAGCATACAGTGCTACTGCAACAGCAGGGGAACCAATCCACACGAAGGGAGCTAATCCATCATACGGAAAATAACACTAGGGGTTCCACGGTGGCATGCTGGTCAGCCTGGTGACTGACAGGCAGGTGTTCCGTCCTAAATGGATTCTGTCTTTCAAATCCTGTCTCTTTGTATACTTGTCTGTCTGTCTGTCTGTCTCCCTGTTGTATGTACGGTATGTACTTCTATGTCTGTCATATTGGAATTGGAGGCTGACCTAAAACAATCATATTTGAACTTTGAACTGGGAGTCGTATTTGAACTTTCCCCCACACTTTGAAAAAGGATACAACCCGATGATGGCCGGAATGTTGCTGCTCCCTCATTAAAGTTTTGCACTGAAATTGAAGACACCGTGCGGGTGTTTTTTTTTTCCCCTTTTTGATGTCGGGTGCATTACCCTCTCCTACGCACCTGTCACAGTAGGTGTGCAAAAGCCTCATTTCTTATATAACTTCCCCACACTGACAGTTGCACTTGGACTTAGTTGAGTTGAGTGAAAATACCAACCTATTAGGGTTTCAGACATCACAGTCATGCGATTTGTAGAGCTGTCACGTTCATGACATTTTACTCCTTAATTGTGATTAAGGATTGAATTGTGATTTTGACCTGGAGCATAATTATAGATTTCTCGGCTTCATAAACATAAATCAGAATAGGCTACATTGCACAGGACAGGTCACATTTATTTCCACTAATTTTACAAAAAAACAAAAAAAAAAAAACAACATCGAAACAATTATGGCGATTATGAAATTCTTGTGTGATTATAAGTGTGATTCTAGGCAGCAGCGCTGACGGTCGGTGTATAATAATTCTGACAGGCCTAGTGATTATTCTTCCAGGTGCAGAAGTTCTTGGATAAGAACTTTGACATGGTTCGACAAGATGTCCTGGACCTCTTCACCCAGAGCAAGAGCAGAGTGAGGAACACACACACACACACACACACACACACACACACACACACACACACGCACACACACACTCACGCACAGAAAATCTCATCTCTCTGTGTGGACAGCGGCAGCATTGTTTTCCCTTTCTGTCACGCACAACTGCAGTCACATTTCCAAATAGTACAAGCATCACACCAAAAGCATCAAAAGTGGCAGATCCACACACTCGAAACGTAGCGTGAAGTACACTTTTTTGCTAACTTTTGCTGTTTTTGTTTTTGAATCCTGAAAAATAATAAGGCCTGGGTTCCAGCCTGATTAGCTGTGACATTTTCAGATGCACACAGCTAATAAGGCTGAAATCCAGGCTGGAAAAATAACTTTTTTTGGGATCAAGCAGTCCACGAAGTGGACCTTGATCCCTTCTTGATTCTGTCTCTTTTTTTCTCCTTCCACCAGAAATAGCTGTTCTGGCTGAACCGTGCAGTCGGTTTTCGCGAAAATTGGTAATCTGGTAGAGGGTGATGCCAAACGGTGATGATGCGAAGCCTGTGACCACTGGTCAAATGGTGGCGCTATAGCACTCAACTGAAATTGCAAACTTTAAACACTCATAACTCATGAACTGCTCGTCTCTCAGAAATGTAACTTATATTCACTTATGCGTCTGCTTATGTCAAACAACTTTTGTATTCTGACTTTTGACCTCTGACCTTTAGATGAACCGCCATCTTGAATCATATGTAAAACAGTTAAAATGTCTCTTCTCCTACAATCTTTGATCAAAATGCATAACAATGACCTACACATGAACTTTGAAGCCATACAAACATGAAATGAGTGTGAATTTTGTTTTCAGTGAAAAAAATGATGTTTTTACGAGCCAATGAAAATTGCTTGTTTGTGAAAATTCTTCTATTATCCCTAATCTACACATGCAAAGTAATCTGTTTATGAGATTTTACAGTTTGGTAGAGGGGGATGCCAAATAGCACTAAAACCAGTCTTGCTCCAATCGCTCAAATGGGGGCGCTATAGCAATTCTTTGAAACTGAAACATTTGAACAAGCATAACTCAGGCTTCGTTTGGCTTAAAATCATGGGACTTGTTTCTACACGTTCCTTGATTCATGTGGAACACATCTGTAATTTCGACTGGTAAGCTCCACCCCCAGAGTGTCTGCCATTTTAAGCAGTTTGAAAAATGCTCATGTCTGATTTTATGCCTGGATTTTTGATCAATTTGCATGACACCTGCTACATGAGAACTTTGGCCCCATCCGGACAAAACTTCAGAAGCAAATTTGTTTTCATCAAAAAATGACGTTTTTATAAGCCAATGAAAGTTGCTCGTTTGTGAAGAGTCTTCTTCTGCTTGTTTCTCTCTGGCAACACTGGAGCAAGTACATTGTGCCAGATTGTGTGAGAGGAATAAGCATGTGGAACTTGTTTCCATTTGTCACTTTGACCACTAAGCTCCACCCTCGGACTGCTGAATTGTGCATATTGTTCATATTGCTTACTGCTTGGTGGCGTGTTGTTGGGTTGTTTCATTGATGACAACAACTAAGCAAATCATTGTGCCTGGATAGCTCAGTCGGTAGGGTGCCTGACTTCGGAACACAAGATTGAGGGTTCAAGTCCCACTGCTGACAATACAAAGTCTGAGTCTCCAAAAACCCTGCTGTGTTTCCACAATCACATGATGTATTTCTTCCATGTTTCTATGGCTTATTTGTGCATATTTAAGGAGCGGTAGTGGCTCAGAGGTAGAGTAACCGGATGGTAACCACAGGGTTGCCGGTTCGATCCCGGGCTCCTGCAGAGTTAGTGTCGATGTGTCCCTGTCCCACTGCCATCAGTGTATGAATGTGTGTGTGAATGGGTGAATGTGATGCACAATCTATGTAAAGCGCCTTGGATAAAGGCGCTATATAAATGCACCATTTACCATTTACCAAGCAGTCCACTGAATGTGTGTGTTGTTTCCAGTACGTCTTGTGTCTGTTGGGTAGCCTCATTGGTAGAGCGCATGACTTGGAAATGAGAGTTCCTGGGTTCAAATCCCGCACGGACACCTAGTAATATGAGTCAATCATGCACAATCTCATGTGGTCTTCTACATCTAAGTTCATGGTTCTATGTGTAACCCAGGGTAAAACTCAATGTAATGGTGGTTGTCACCATTCGGCCATGTTGTGTTTTGTCACTATTCGGCTGTGTTTCCACAATCACATGATGTATTTCTTCCATGTTTCTATGGCTTATTTGTGCATATTTAAGGAGCGGTAGTGGCTCAGAGGTAGAGTAACCGGATGGTAACCACAAGGTTGCCGGTTCGATCCCGGGCTCCTGCAGAGTTAGTGTCGATGTGTCCCTGTCCCACTGCCATCAGTGTATGGATGTGTGTGTGAATGGGTGAATGTGATGCACAATCTATGTAAAGCGCCTTGGATAAAGGCGCTATATAAATGCACCATTTACCATTTACCAAGCAGTCCACTGAATGTGTGTGTTGTTTCCAGTACGTCTTGTGTCTGTTGGGTAGCCTCATTGGTAGAGCGCATGACTTGGAAATGAGAGTTCCTGGGTTCAAATCCCGGCACGGACACCTAGTAATATGAGTCAATCATGCACAATCTCATGTGGTCTTCTACATCTAAGTTCATGGTTCTATGTGTAACCCAGGGTAAAACTCAATGTAATGGTGGTTGTCACCATTCGGCCATGTTGTGTTTTGTCACTATTCGGCTGTGTTTCCACAATCACATGATGTATTTCTTCCATGTTTCTATGGCTTATTTGTGCATATTTAAGGAGCGGTAGTGGCTCAGAGGTAGAGTAACCGGATGGTAACCACAAGGTTGCCGGTTCGATCCCGGGCTCCTGCAGAGTTAGTGTCGATGTGTCCCTGTCCCACTGCCATCAGTGTATGAATGTGTGTGTGAATGGGTGAATGTGATGCACAATCTATGTAAGGCGCTATATAAATGCACCATTTACCATTTACCAAGCAGTCCACTGAATGTGTGTGTTGTTTCCAGTACGTCTTGTGTCTGTTGGGTAGCCTCATTGGTAGAGCGCATGACTTGGAAATGAGAGTTCCTGGGTTCAAATCCCGGCACGGACACCTAGTAATATGAGTCAATCATGCACAATCTCATGTGGTCTTCTACATCTAAGTTCATGGTTCTATGTGTAACCCAGGGTAAAACTCAATGTAATGGTGGTTGTCACCATTCGGCCATGTTGTGTTTTGTCACTATTCGGCTGTGTTTCCACAATCACATGATGTATTTCTTCCATGTTTCTATGGCTTATTTGTGCATATTTAAGGAGCGGTAGTGGCTCAGAGGTAGAGTAACCGGATGGTAACCACAAGGTTGCCGGTTCGATCCCGGGCTCCTGCAGAGTTAGTGTCGATGTGTCCCTGTCCCACTGCCATCAGTGTGTGAATGGGTGAATGTGATGCACAATCTATGTAAAGCGCCTTGGATAAAGGCACTATATAAATGCACCATTTACCATTTACCAAGCAGTCCACTGAATGTGTGTGTTGTTTCCAGTACGTCTTGTGTCTGTTGGGTAGCCTCATTGGTAGAGCGCATGACTTGGAAATGAGAGTTCCTGGGTTCAAATCCCGGCACGGACACCTAGTAATATGAGTCAATCATGCACAATCTCATGTGGTCTTCTACATCTAACTTCATGGTTCTATGTGTAACCCAGGGTAAAACTCAATGTAATGGTGGTTGTCACCATTCGGCCATGTTGTGTTTTGTCACTATTCGGCTGTGTTTCCACAATCACATGATGTATTTCTTCCATGTTTCTATGGCTTATTTGTGCATATTTAAGGAGCGGTAGTGGCTCAGAGGTAGAGTAACCGGATGGTAACCACAAGGTTGCCGGTTCGATCCCGGGCTCCTGCAGGTTAGTGTCGATGTGTCCCTGTCCCACTGCCATCAGTGTATGAATGTGTGTGTGAATGGGTGAATGTGATGCACAATCTATGTAAAGCGCCTTGGATAAAGGCGCTATATAAATGCACCATTTACCATTTACCAAGCAGTCCACTGAATGTGTGTGTTGTTTCCAGTACGTCTTGTGTCTGTTGGGTAGCCTCATTGGTAGAGCGCATGACTTGGAAATGAGAGTTCCTGGGTTCAAATCCCGGCACGGACACCTAGTAATATGAGTCAATCATGCACAATCTCATGTGGTCTTCTACATCTAAGTTCATGGTTCTATGTGTAACCCAGGGTAAAACTCAATGTAATGGTGGTTGTCACCATTCGGCCATGTTGTGTTTTGTCACTATTCGGCTGTGTTTCCACAATCACATGATGTATTTCTTCCATGTTTCTATGGCTTATTTGTGCATATTTAAGGAGCGGTAGTGGCTCAGAGGTAGAGTAACCGGATGGTAACCACAAGGTTGCCGGTTCGATCCCGGGCTCCTGCAGAGTTAGTGTCGATGTGTCCCTGTCCCACTGCCATCAGTGTATGAATGTGTGTGTGAATGGGTGAATGTGATGCACAATCTATGTAAAGCGCCTTGGATAAAGGCGCTATATAAATGCACCATTTACCATTTACCAAGCAGTCCACTGAATGTGTGTGTTGTTTCCAGTACGTCTTGTGTCTGTTGGGTAGCCTCATTGGTAGAGCGCATGACTTGGAAATGAGAGTTCCTGGGTTCAAATCCCGGCACGGACACCTAGTAATATGAGTCAATCATGCACAATCTCATGTGGTCTTCTACATCTAAGTTCATGGTTCTATGTGTAACCCAGGGTAAAACTCAATGTAATGGTGGTTGTCACCATTCGGCCATGTTGTGTTTTGTCACTATTCGGCTGTGTTTCCACAATCACATGATGTATTTCTTCCATGTTTCTATGGCTTATTTGTGCATATTTAAGGAGCGGTAGTGGCTCAGAGGTAGAGTAACCGGATGGTAACCACAAGGTTGCCGGTTCGATCCCGGGCTCCTGCAGAGTTAGTGTCGATGTGTCCCTGTCCCACTGCCATCAGTGTATGAATGTGTGTGTGAATGGGTGAATGTGATGCACAATCTATGTAAAGCGCCTTGGATAAAGGCGCTATATAAATGCACCATTTACCATTTACCAAGCAGTCCACTGAATGTGTGTGTTGTTTCCAGTATGTCTTGTGTCTGTTGGGTAGCCTCATTGGTAGAGCGCATGACTTGGAAATGAGAGTTCCTGGGTTCAAATCCCGGCACAGACACCTAGTAATATGAGTCAATCATGCACAATCTCATGTGGTCTTCTACATCTAAGTTCATGGTTCTATGTGTAACCCAGGGTAAAACTCAATGTAATGGTGGTTGTCACCATTCGGCCATGTTGTGTTTTGTCACTATTCGGCCATGTTGTCACTAATGACAGTTCACAGCTCAGTTCACCACTCACTCACAGCTCACCAATCATTTACTCATTCAGCAACTCAGTGGCCTTGTGGTTAGAGTGTCCGCCCTGAGACTGGGAGGCCGGGGTTCGATTCCCGGCCGGGTCATACCAAAGGCTCTAAAAACGGGATCCAATGCCTCCCTGCTTGGCACTCAGCATCAAGGGTTGGATTGGGGGTAAGACCCTGTGTCATACTAGCGTCATGTCCAGAGGGTGTACTTGTACATCAAGCTGCCTCATGCTACAGAAACAGGAGATAGGCACGTGCCCTATGGGCCTCATGGCTGGGCAAGGCTGTTTGACTGTCACTATTCGGCCATGTTGTCACTAATGACAGTTCATAGCTCAGTTCACCACTCACTCACAGCTCACCAATCATTCACTCAGTCACACCAGATTACAATGTGTGAGTCAGTCAGGGCAGGAATCAAAAACCCTGCCCTGCTCCCATAATTACCTGATGTATTTCTGAAGTTCAGGCTCCCATGTTTCTAGGGCTTATTTGTGCGTATTGTTCTTACTCCTTATTGCTGCTTGCTTGATCCCGTTTTATTGCTGCTTGCAGCTATATTTTTTTTTGTTTTCATCCAACAGAGATAATTTCATTATATGTATTGCCTTGGTCAGCAACGTTGGGCACTAACTAATTAGATATTACATACTAGTGTAATATTATTACCTTTTCCAGCAAAAGTAAAGTAAATATATTACTTTAGTAATATGTCACTCGCCACATTACTTTTTACTTTTGAGCTTGTTGTGGCATGTAAAAATAGAACAGATTTACAAGATATCAACAGATAACAACAGATTTGCGTTAGTTTGTAGATCCTAATGCACTACATCAGTGATTTTCAACCTTTTCATACCAGGGCCCACTATTTACTCTACATTTTAGCCGCAGACCGCCATTTGATGTTGAGTTTAGTCTTTCGGAGCCAAAACTAAGGATTTTCAAGTTTTTGCCTACAATTTAGGAGAGTTTACTGGCAAAACTTTGGTCCGAATACCAATTCTTATACATTTTCTAGTTGTGTAGATTCTTGAAATATGAAGTCATTCAGATCTTTAAATGTAATTTAACTCTTGAGAGCGTAAAATGAAACCAAATGGACCCGTAAGGGTCCATTTGGTTTCATTTTAACGCTTTCAAGAGTTACAAATCTATAAGGGTCCATTTCGTTGCCAACTGACCATCATTTAGCTGCATGGGGACCACCTGGAATCCTCTTAAGGAACCACTGCACACATGACCTACACTACAAGTTATTGCAGTTGTCACATGTTGTTACGAAACAGTTTGTGTTGTACATCTCTATTCCTTTGCGAGTGGGAGAAGGGACTAATATTGCCCAACACTGTTGGTCAGTAATCAACATACTGTGTGTGTGTGGGGGGGGGTCTTTAGATGGTGTCCAACCTCTTCATGAAGCACTCGGAAGGCGTGTCCCATCAGAAGACGACCAATCGGAACAGCAGCACGGCCAGGCGCTACCAAGCCAACACAGTCAGCGCCAAGTTCCAGAGCAGCCTCCAGGAGCTGCTCGACAAGATAGAGAAGTAAACTCATAGAATTGCTTCACTCAAACATGCTAGTTTTTGAATAGCCATGTATAAAGTGGTTGAAATGATTATGCTATGCTATGTTGATTACTTTTGCTGGGGACCCCCCCTTAAAGAGCCTTGGGAGTGCCCAGGCCCCATTGAGGGGAACAAATACCGTAATTTACAGACTATAAGCCGCTACTTTTTTCACATGCTTTGGACCCTGTGGCTTATACAACGGTGCGGCCAATCTATGGATTTTTAGAGTTAACGGCCACCAACGGTCTTCTAACATGAAGCTTATTGTCAGGTGCGGTTTATTCAGGCACGGCTTATAGTCAGGTGTGGCTTATACAAGGAAGAATCAGTGTTTTTTCCACAAATTTAGCTGGTGCGGGTTATATTAAGGTGTGGATTATAGTCGGTACCTTTCCTCAACCCCTGGCACAATGCACAAGTATTTTTCCTGCCCTCTGGCCACATTGGGAACAACGGCACACAGTTGTCAACTTTCTCTCTTAAAGGGGAATTCCACATCAAAAAACATTGGGCATCCATCTTCCTTGATTCCTGTGACATGATACACAATGCTCTTTTGTCATAGATTTTCTACATTTCACCCTGAGGTCCCCCTCCCTCTAATGCAGTTTGCATTGCCGCGGGTTGTCTTTATTTCTAATGCGGGTATTTTAGTAGCTCCAAACATTTTTTTTTTTTTCTTCACACATCACATCAAACCACACACTACAAGACATTTGGGCCACTACATGATTAAAAAAAAGAAGAAGAAGAAGAAGAAAAAAAAAAAAAACTCAAGTGGCAGGAGTTTCAACCGGAGTGATTGGAATGGAGAGTGTCAGAAGGGAGGGGAGGAGAGCTACTAAAAGGAGCTACTAAAATACCTGTATTAGAATAAAGACAACCAATGCAAAATGTGGGGGGGGAGGAGAACCCCACGGGTGAAATGTAGAAAAAGGGGGCACCTAATGACAAAACACTTGATGTCACAGGGATCAAGGTAGATTGATGCCTAATGTGTTTTGGTGTGTAATTCTCCTCTATTCCAGAGCCGCATAAAACACACATTTTAAAAGAGAAAGTTGAGAAGAAAGGACCCCCACACATTTTCCATCACAAATAGATATAACATTTATTGGGAGCAACAGCGTTGTAGTCATGACGACGCGGATAGACGTTTTCGCCTCCCCCCCAAATCGATGTTTCCCATAAATGTTTTATTTTCGATTGACTACATTCAGTCAGATGAAGAAGATGTTATTCATTTATAAAACGTAAATGCAATTGCTTTAATATTTGATTTTGCCGCTCAGACTCTGATTCCACATTTTCTCTGCCCGGCCAGCACATTAGCAGACAGCCTTTTAAGAGCAGTGAGATACTGTATATGTCTGTAACAATCCCCCTCCTCCACAGTGAAAAACCCTACCCTTAGGGAAAGCACAGCCTACTTGTGCACCGTGAGCTGGTTGATCGGCTATTAGTAGGGATTAGTGACAATAGGGATGGAGCTTGACACCTGATAACAAGCTTACTGAGGGGGGTTTTGTCCCCCTTATGGTTCACACATTATCAAGCCTGTTATGGAGCATAGTGGCCCATGGAATTATGTTTAAACAATGCCGACACAAGGTTGATCGAGAAATACATTTGATCACCCACATGCTGGCACAAACGTGTTAATCTAAAAGTGTCAACCAGCCTTGCCCCAGATAATCAAAATGACACTTTTAAAGTGACTGTTCACACCCATTAACAGTTTCTTGAATATTATTTTCTCAAAAGTAAAACGGTCTGTTGCCCTCCATCTGTTAGAAAATACTACTAAATATAAATAAGTATATTAGAAGATACTGCCCAGAGAAAAAATGCTTTTCAGTTTAAGCTCAGAAGCATGTCTTGAGTACCGGTAACCACTTTTATTTCTCATTGTCAGATCACCTAAAGATCACCTATGCCTCTTTATGGCTCCTAAGATGAATACTAGGATCCATATTTGAGGCAAAGCTGAAATCTTGCTATATGTGTATATATTGCGAGATTTCAGCTCTTTCAAGTCTCTCAGGTCTTTATGGATCCTAGTATTCATCTTAGGAGCCATAAAGAGGCATCTTAAAATGAGAAATAAAAGTGTTGCTCAAGAGACCCTTCTGAGCTTGAACTGAGAAGCATTTTTTTCCCTCTGGGTGGGGCTGTACAGAATGTATTGTCGTCTTTCAACAAAATAATAAATGATGATAATAAAATGCTCAATAGTAGGCTCGATAAGACCCCCGGGGCTCGTTAAGCCTGAGCCTTAAGTAGTGTGTTATATCAATACAAATTAATGACCTCCATCCCTAATTATCAGACAGCTAAAGTTTAATGCCATAGTTGTTAATGCTCTAACTACACACTAAACTCATTTAAAAGTTTTAAAACAACAGTACATCACAAAGAGGATTTCATCGAGATTATCGAGCCTGGCGTATAACAACGCTGCACCACATCGCGGCATATCGTGTCTTTTGATCTCGGATTTCTTCAGTTTGTTTTTAGATAGTAATGATAATAACAACAATCAAGACCAATTTGGGTGCTCTTTTTAAATGCCCTTCCCGTCACACCGGTGTGGGAATCATCACTGGTGTGATGTTGGCAATCACTTGTTCCATCTATGTCAAGGATCATAATGTCAACACGGTGCTGAATTGGATTGATTAGGAAACACACACTGAGTGTAACTGCAACTGACACCCGTATCACAGAGGCTGTCAGGAGCGCTCTGATTGCCAGGCTTGTTCTGAAGCCCCATGTATTCACTGTCTGCTGCCAACAGCCGTTCCACCTATTGATCCATCTGACACATACACACTCGCCACCCATTCTGAAGGAGATCAGGGGCGGATCTATTCATGGGGGGGGGGGGGCAATGTCCCCCTAAATGCCCTGACTGCCCCACCAAACATGATGGCATCCAAAACAACCCAAGATATTAAAGTGCTTATATTTAAAATGATGTGAAACACTCGTACTGCTACTAACTAACTACAGCTGTGTCACCACTAAACCAACAGCATTTCATCATTGAAAACAGAAAACTCTCAGACCTTTAGCTTTATGCATGCTGCGTGTCTGTTGCAACTTCAACAACAACTGATGTTATATGGTTGATGCTTAATTGCGTAATAAAAGTCCTGTAACTGAAAATGGTATGGGTGCAACTTCATCGATGAAGCCGCACCCATAGCATTTTCTCTTGCCCCTCCAACATGTTCTCTTGCCCGCCCCCAAATGGGACATGTTATATCCGCCCCTGAAGGAGATGGGCTAAAAGGCTGTTGCCGGTTCTGCTTATTATTTTGGGGGGTTCTGTAAAAGTCGCTGTAAATATTAGCAAGTTGGAGCAGTGGGTTTCAACCTTTTTCATAGGCTACCAGGGCCCATTATTTGTTTCAGAATTTGAGCCACAGACCACCATTTGATGACATTTTAGCCTCACAGACCCCAAAACTAAAGATTTATTTTGTTTTTTTTTGTCCACAATTCCAGCCTGAAACCATTTGGTTTCATGTTTGCGCTCTCAAATAGTTACATCTGGTTAACCATCTGTCATCATTTAGCCTGGGGACCACCTGGAACCCTCTCAAGGACCACTGGTTGAAAACCACTGAGTTGGGGGTGCTTGTTTCTAAAGTATAGTTGCTTATTTCAGGCTTTCAGTCTAGTTGCTAATTTAGGAATTCTTCCTAAATGTTCCAACCCCCCCCCCCCCCCATGTAAAATATTATGTGCCAGGGACCCCTCAGATTTGCATTGTTGCGGTGTTAAAAATGTTTCACTTTCAAGTTTTTTTCCTTTGGCCTATTGCCTATTTCAAGCAGCCAAATGCATAAGGTCGCCTAATATTAAATAGTGGCTTGTACTGGGCCTGTTTCTTTTTTCGTAGACCTGGTTGCCTATTTCTCTCGCTAAACCCTGGCAACAGGGCTAGGCTGTCTGCTCCCCTCCCATCTGACAACGTTCAGTACATGACAGCGTAACCAGGGATCACTGAAGCGAAGGCGCCGACAACGCGAGAGCCTTCACACTCCATCACACCTCCATACCTATGGAGTTATGACAAACGGTCAAGCTGTTCCTGAGAAGAGGCCGTTTGTTTGCCGTTTATCTCGTTAAAACCGTTGAAGGCCAAGTGCTGCCTCCAGGAATACATGACAAGTACGCATTGTGTAAGCATTGTGCAGCGCGCCAAGGGGGACAACAAAATGCACCAATGCCGATTCTCATAATAATATTTTTCTCTGGGGATACGACACTTAAAGGCCCACTTCAACAGTTTTTCGCAAACAGTGCTTATTTAAATGCTGTTTAAGATAACAAAAACACATTCCTGTTTTTTGTATGTGCGTAATATGTTATTTTTCAAACATTTTAGTATGACACCATCTTAATTATAACACATAATATGTTCTTTAGTTTAAAAATAGTTCATATTTTTATCCCTGGGGGAGCGCCTGGGTATGACGTCACAGGAGATTTCCCCTGGTTTTCCAGGGAAAATCTTGCCTTGGGCTCCAAATTGCTTAGAAACGCCACTGTTGGTCAGCCAAACGAACAATTGATGTGGGCTATTTTTTGCCTTCAAGAGGGTTTTCGCTGCTATCAGATCCGTCACTGGTGTAGTGGTTGTTGTGGACGGATGACCTTTGCTCTTTGGGTTGAGTTCGATCTCACCTCTGATGGATGAGGATGAGAGCGGGGGCCTCAGAGTTCAGCAGGGAAAGACACACAGGGAGATCCCAATCTTTATGCTCCACCGAGATGTGTTCATACTGTACTTACAGTAATTACACATCAATGTTCACATCAATGGCAAAACAAAACAGATTAATACTGCAATGCAGAGTATAATTAAGGTGCTCAAAATGTACTTGGGGAAAAGTACACAGGTATTGGAATGGATTTGAACTACCCAAGGTAGATGTATATCTTATTTCACAACTGTTTCAAAATGTTTTTATTTCATTTTTTTTATTGTTATTGTTATTGTTATTGTTATTTTTCTACAAGCTCAGTTGTGAAATTGTAGATCAGCTATTTGGCACCCAGCACCTCACACCATTAATACTATTGCTCTCTAGTTCTCTAGATTTGTAGATGATCATTCATTCATTCATTCATTCATTCATTCATTCATTCATTCATTCATTCATTCATTCATTCATTCACTCACTTGATGTCTGTGTGTCCGTGGCAGGTGTAACCCATATTTCGTGCGATGCATAAAGCCAAATCATTACAAGGTAGAGTTTGTAACACTTCATTAACATTTTTCATGAATACATCTGAAAGGTTTTGCTGTAAAATGTGTTCTTCTGTTTGTATTAAACTGTATCTTGTGTGTGTGTGTTGGTGTGTAGGAGCCAGGCGTGTTCAACCTGGAGCTGGTGAAGACTCAGCTGCGTTACTCTGGCATCCTGGACACCATCCAGATCAGGAGGGATGGCTATCCAAACAGACTGCTCTTCCATACCTTCCTGTGGAGGTTAGTGCACCAGTGGGGTGGGGGAGGTCTGTGTGGAGGTCCAACAGGGGCGGATCTAGGCATGGGCATGGGGGGGCATTGGTGCAATGCCATCCTAAATGCCCTGACTGCCCCACCAAACATGATGCCATACAAACAACCCACATTTCAAAGATATTACAGCATGCTTTGAAACACTACACTGACTAACTAATTACAATTGTGGCACCACTAAACCAACTCCATTTCATCAACACAGAAAGCTCTCTGAGTGACCTTTAGCCTTATGCATGCTGTGTGTCTGTTGCAACTTCAACAACAACTGATGTTATTATTGATGACTTGACTAATAAAAATCATGTAACCAAAAAGTATATGGGTGCCACTTTATCGGCTGTGGCGCGAAGTGACATGGGCGATGAAGTTACACACATACCTTTTTCGCCTGCACTCCTAATTGGGAAATGTTACATTTTTTGTCCACAATTCCAGGCTGAATTTCAGTTAGAAAACAAGTCAGTCAAACATTTTACAGAACCAAATGACCATTAATCTTCTACATTCTCTAGTTGTGCAGACTTGGGCTAATTCATAAGATGATTAGTTGCATGTTTACGCTCTCAAAAAGTTACATCTGGTTAACCCACTTTCCGTCATTTAGCCCGGGGACCACCTGGAATCATCTCAGGGACCACCCGTGGGTCTCATTGTAAAAGGTGAATTCCCACCTGGTCAAACAGTCCATATGGGTCCAAAACCATATGGCTGCCGGGGGGTAACGACACGTCGGGCAGGAAACCTCTTATCTCCATATTTTAGCTTTAAGGTTTATCCTGTAACAAAGCTGTGCACATATGAGGTTTCCACCTGACAGAAATGATATTTTCGTGCAGGCAGGAGTGGTTATCTGGTGTCATAATCTATGGCTTGTTTAAGGAAAATCTAAATCTTATCTTAACCACGTAAATTCAAGGTGACATGCCCAGAATAGAGATGCTAGGGTGCATACAGTTTAAAAAGAGGTTTATCATCGCCCTGCATTCACACTTACATAAAGACTTCATTTGGATTCAGTGCACTCTCAAGCCATTGGACCGTTCACTGAAATTGGCACTTTTAAGAGAAGCTCCATCATCCACAGAGAAGAATCATTGGTATGATTGATTGGGTTGGATTGAACTGAATTGATGAGCAGAACACACACGACATGACTGTAGCCGCACACACATACATCAGAGCTGTCAAAAGCTCTCTGATTAGCGACTCGCTCTTCCTCCGTATTCTCCTCTGCCAAGCTGAGATCCCACTTATCGATCCAACTGCCAGAACGGCCTGCCAGCCAGCCAGCTCCCCTTCATGACGAGATACAGGGGACTGAGGCTGTCTCTCTTCCATCACTACCTGATAAACAGCTGAAAATCTGCTCCTGATTCAGATTCGGGCAGGGGCGGATTTAGGCATGGTCATGGGTACGGGCCTAAAGCCCTGACTGCCCCACCAAACATGATGGCATGCAAAACAACCCAAGATATTTCAAATTTAAGTTCTTATATACTGCTACTAACTAAACTACAGCTGTGTCAACACGAAACCAACAGCATTTCATCATTGAAAACAGAAAACTCTCTGAGTAGGACCTTTAGCTTTATGCATGCTGCGTGTCTGTCGCAACTGCAACAACTGATGTTATTATTGATGCCTGTACAAGGTCACAGAACTAAAGAATTTAAATGAAAATGGCATGTGTCGCTTCGCGCCACGGGTGCCCTCATGCCATTTTCGCCTGGTAAACTTTATTAGCCTGGTTTCCAGCCTGACGCTCTGTGTTTCGTGATTTGTTTAGTCAGTCTGTATAGTTTTCTGTTATGTAGCCATGATGTTGCTGACACGTCGCCAGCCAGCGCCACTCTAACGCCTTTCTCCATCACTCTGTTGAAAACAACCTTCCCAGTTCGCGGGAGACTTGAGAGTAAAACCTACAGTAAAACAGTAAACACTACCGTAATGATATTCAGTACTCCACTATGGCAAATTCAGTAATACAAACCGGCCGTCTGGGGTTTAGTGAATGACATGTACATTGCATTCGAACAGCAGTAGCTACGCTAGAGCGCATTGATGCAACGTCAAATCAGAAGTCCTGGGATGATTTCTTTGCTTTACATGTCCTGCCTTCCGTGGCGACATATGCTTTCCATTCTTTTTAGTTTGTTTTTGAGACTTTTTTTGATATACAGTAGCAACCAAAACACATTGACAACATCATAAGACGGAGCAAATACATGAAGCATTCAGAACAGTGCAGAAGAAAAACAGCATTATAATAATAATTATCAGGGACGGATCTAGGCATGTGCACGGGGGGGCAAAGCCCCCTAAATGCCTTCACTGCCTCACCAAACTTGATGGCATGCAAAACAACCCAAATTTCAAAGATATTTCAAGTTAAAGTGCTTCTAATTAAAATGATTTGAAACACTACTACTGCTATTAACTAAGTACTACAATTGCCATACCACTAAACCAAGCATTTAAACCAGCATTTCATCATTGAAAACTCTCTGAGTCAGACCTTTAGTTGCGTGTCTGTTGCAACTTCAACAAAAACTGATGTAGTATGGTGCAGCTTCATCGCAATGAATACCATTACCCCCCCCCCCCCCCCCCACCAACCCCCCCCCCCCCCCCCGCGGCACGCACACACACACACACACACACACACACACACACACACACACCACACACACACACACACACACACACACACACACACACACACACACACACACACACAGTTGGGAAATGTTACATCCAGCCCTGATAATTATAATAATAAAAGAATATTAATAATAGAATCAGAAATTCATATAAATTACTGTTGAGCTAGGATTACTCATGACACACTATTCATGACTCATGAATAGTGTGGGGTGGAATTGCACCAAGACAAATTAAGCGAACGGAGAGTGAAACAAGACCCTCACCAGACGGAGAGGGCTAACATGGAGACCCAACAAGTCCCCAACATTCACACTCTGTCACACACATCTAATTACATTCAGACAGCCTGGCCCCAAAGGCCAAGCTGTCCAAAAAAACAGCTCAAATTTCCACAAGGATTCACACTCAAATCCCCCTTTATCCTAATGTTTGTGTTTCATTTCAATGTGGATTTATATTTTTGACTGTGGCGTATATTCGTGCGTGCATGCGTGCGTGCGTGCATGCGTGTGTGTGCGCGTTTCCACCATAATCTGAGAGACTCACCTCTTCAGACGCTACCTTAGCCCATCAGTACTTGGCAACGGTGCTTGACTCAGCCTTGGCGATCTTACAGGCTTAAGCAAAAGGTTAAAATGTAATTTAGAGTGTCATGTAAACAGATACCGAAGGTTAATTCGTTGACCTGCCATCATAAAGCTTGTGTAGTTTTCGATGTACATGTATTTTATTAGCCTGTAATGTTTAGTCTGACTCTGTTGGTAGAATACTAGCCTCTATCTCTATCAGGGCCGGATTTAGCCAGCCCTACTAGGGTGGGCACGAAGAATGGCAGGGTGGGCACCTCCAAAGTTTTTCATATGTAGCGGTGGTTTTCAATCTTTTTGACACCGGGGCCCACTATTTATTCGCCATTTGAGCCACGGACCACCATTTGATGACATTTTAACCCCACAGACCCCAAAACTAAAGATTTCTTTTGATTTTGTCCACAATACCAGACTGGAGAAACAAAACAGTCAAACATACAGATCAAAATGAGCATTAATCTTCTACATTCTCTAGTTGTGTAGACTTGGGGCTAATTCTGTTGATGAATATTTGAACTCTTACGCTCTCAAAGATTTACATCTGGTTAACCAACTTTCCACAACTCTCTCAAGGACCACTGGTGGTCCCTGGACCACTGATGGAAACCACTGATATTACCTTTCATTGGGTGGGCAGGGCTGCCCCCCCTCTAGATCCGGCCCTGATCTCTATGCATTTGATTTATTGTGTTGCGTGTGTGTGTGTGTGTGTGTGTGTGGTGTGTGTGTGTGTGTGTGTGTGTGTGTGTGTGTGTTTGTGTGTGTGTGTGTGTGTGTGTGTGTTTTTGTGTGTGTGTGTGTGTGTGTGTGTGTGTGTGTGTGTGTGTGTGTGTGTGTGTGTGTGTGTGTGTTGTTGTGTGTGTGTGTGTGTGTGTGTGTGTGTGTGTGTGTGTGTGTGTGCGCGCGCGCGTGCGTGTGTAGGTACAAAAATTTGCTGGGTATGCAGGACATCCCCCAGCAGACGGGGAGAACTGTGTCATCATGCTGCATAAGATCTGCCCGGTTAAGAAGGGGACCTACCAAGTAGGAGTCACCAAAGTAAGCATGATTCACACACCAAACACACACATATACAGTATGCATACTGTAGGATTGCAGTGCAGTCATTCAGAGTTTTTTTTTTTTTTTTTTTTATCAAAGCCCCTTTAGAGTAGCATCTTATTTTTTGAGGGGTTCCCATAACACCCGTTCCCGTAGCAACAGACATTGATATAACACAGGTATACGCGCACGCAGATACGTTTGATGTTGAGTAGGATTTTCAAGTTTGTGTCCACAATTTAGGAGAAACTGGAAAAAACATTGGTCAAAATAACAATTCTTCTACATTTTCTAATTGCGTAGATTCTTGAAAATGAGGTCATTCAGACGTTTCAATGTAACTGAACTCTTGAGAGCGTAAAATTAAACGTTCTCAAGAGTTACAGATCTATAAGGGTCAATTTGGTTACCAACTGTCTCTCTCAAGGACCACTGGTGGTCCCTGGACCACTGGTTGAAAACCACTGTACGAGTGCTTCACAATTAATCAAAAATCGAAATTGAGGTTTCAGAATTTGGACAAATAGCACATTTACGGTAGAGCTGTGTCACACTGGCTCACGGCCTACCTTACCGTAAAAAGTGTTCTGTTAAATAAGAAAAGAAAAATGCAATGTGTTCTGCTGTTTACTTTAAGAAAGGGTAGTCCAAGACTCCAATAAGAGATATAAATACTCTATTTTCTGTTAGGGAGGATAATCAAATTAATATTTAATCATATTTAAAATAATTATCATCTTTTTTTTTGTAATTTTACCCCCAAGAAAATAGAAGGTTTTATCTTTTAGGCAAAACCGTGAAGCTCTAGTATGTCCTCACTGGACAGTTTAGAAATTGAGATGTGAATATAGTGTCCTGAAAGTCCTGAAGCAATAGAAGCATGAAAAGCATGAAAATAAAAAATGGAATCTATAAGAGATAGCGGAAGATTATTCCACTCAGAGGGAGGCGCTCTGTACTGTATAGCAGAATGACCTCTGTGCGACCGCTTCAAAGATTTTAAAGATGGTGATATTCTTACTTTGGTGCATCAAAGCAGGGATATCGGAAGGGGACTTAAGCGGATGTGAGAAAGTGGATGGAGCTAAACACTGTTCCAACTGTGTGCGCGTGTGCGTGCGTGCGCTCGTGCGTGCGTGTGTGTGTGCGTGTGCGCGCGTGTGTGTGTGTGTGTGTGTTAGATTTTCATGAAGGAGGAGTTGTACCAGCTCCTGGAGGCCAAGCGTGACCGCCTGCTGAACATGGCAGCCATGGTGCTGCAGAAACACACGCGCATGCACTTTGTCCGCGTCAAAAT
Organism: Benthosema pterotum; assembly: GCA_039105355.1. Classification (NCBI taxonomy): domain Eukaryota; kingdom Metazoa; phylum Chordata; class Actinopteri; order Myctophiformes; family Myctophidae; genus Benthosema; species Benthosema pterotum. The sequence goes on from CM076973.1 coordinate 46,294,393, forward strand.
CATGAGAGTCCGACGGCGCCTGGTGCTGCTGCAGGGCCGCTGCAGGGCCTACACTATCAGGTAAATAACGTTCAGGCTGGTGGACTCGCGTAGGTAAAAGTATTCACACATGACTGTTACAAGCAAAAAATCTGCAATTTAACACTAATGCTATACTAAAGCAGTGGTTTTCAACCTTTTTGATGCCAGGGCCCGCTGTTTATTCAGAATTTGAGCCACAGACCACCATTTGATGACATTTTAGCCCCCACACAGACCGCACAATTCGTTACTGCAATGTACCTTTTTGTAATTCGCATGAGATAATTTGCATATTTGATTAATTATGGGTTCTAAAAAAATGTTCCTTTGAAATGTTCCTTTGTGTACTTTGAAAAAGTACACCCCAGCCAAATTTGTTTAATAGCCCTCCTAGATGATCCATTGAGAAACGGACCTTTGCTCTCCACGGTCATGGAAGGGTTGAATACGACCCAACTAATAAGTAAAGATGTATTTTGGTTTTGTCCACATTACCATGCAGGCTGGATTTGGGAAACAAAACAGTCAAACATATTATTTTAACTCTTGAGGGTGTAAACCATGAAACCAAATGGACCTGCCAGGGTCCATTTGGTTTCATGTTTACACTCTCAAAGAGTTACATCTGGTTAACCAACTTTCCAACTTGCCTTGTTGATGGATTTGGAAGAGGATTTTGAAGGTCTGGTTCCATAAATGAACCAGTCTTTAATGTGTAAAGTCCATGATATTTACATTGGAATTGGTGGACAAGAGGCGGGGCTTACCTAAAGGACAAGAGGGCGGGGTTTAGCTAAAGGTCTATTTGTTTGGGTGATGCTTGGTTCCGGTGGCTGATGGAAGTGCTTTAATAGCTTCATTTATCTGTTTTTCACAGGAAGATGTTTGCCCAGAGGAGGAGATACCTCGTCTGGTTCCGTTCCATAGTGTGGCTCATTGTCAACCGCCAGCGTTACATGAGGGTATGTATGGATGTCAGAGATGGACTGTGGACAACGCACAGTACAGTACAGTACAGTACAGTACAGTACAGTACAGTACAGTACAGTACAGTACAGTACAGTACAGTACAGTACAGTACAGTACAAGACCTTGTTTTATGTTAAGGTAGACAAGTGTTTGTTTGTTTTATCCCACAATTTTGTAACCCATTTTCACCCAATGCCAATTCCTAATGTGATCCTGGGCTCTACACACCCTCCACAAACCTGGGGAGGAGGCAGCGGACTGGCCTCATGCTTCCTTCAATGCATGAGGAGTCCATGCTGCCTCCTTTTCACCTGACAGGGGGAGTTTCCCTGGTTGGACGTAGTGTGTGGAAGGAACACGTTATTCCAACCAGTTCCAGTCCCCTCCATCAGGCTGGCCAGGGGGAGGCAGTTTAGAGCCCAGGATTACTGCATGTTTTTGTGAGGGTGTCTACCCTAGGGGACACGGGGAGAACAGAATGATAAAGGAGCTCATGAGTTAATGGTAAAACTGTTGTCTTTTTGTCAGACAGTGGTGCACCCCGCAAGGAAAGCAGAGGAGGTGAGTGGGTATTATTATCATTATATTATTATTATTATTACCCGTATTAATATTATTATCATTAGTAGTAGTAGTAGTAGTAATAGTAGTAGTAGTAGTAGTAATAGTAGTAGTAGTAGTAGTAACAATAGCAACAGTAGTAGCATTATTATTATCATCATTGGCAGTACCCCTGCTAAAAACCCCTGGCTAACGCTCCACGCGCCCCCACAGACTCACTCCCTATCTTCCACCGCGGTCTGAAAACACACCTCTTCAGACTCCATCTCACCCCGTAGCACTTGTATTACTGACCTATAGTACTTGCTGTACCCTAGACTAGTACTGGAGTCAAGGTAGTTTAGACAGCAGTGAAGCGGGATGTCTAATGTTTTAGTGCTTGCATTGTATTGCAAATTCTTCTGTATAATGCATTGCAATGTCTCTACTTGATGTAAATAATTGGATTAAGAGTCTCTGCTAATTGCCTAAATTTTAAGATGTAAAGTATTATTATTAATAATAACAATGTAAATATTATTATTATTATTACCCCTGTCGAGTAACAATTCGTACAAGGTTTTCATCCAACAGAGACAGTAATGTATAGTTAACAACAGGACCGTGAATAAAAAAGCATGATAAAAAATAATAAGCGATTATGGATAAATAATAATAATGAAGGGCGAGCCGCTCATTGTTGATAAATAAAACAGACGCAGACCTGAAGCCCAGTGAGAAGCTCTTTATCACGCTGAAGGAGGCCGTCGTTAAAGATTAAACGCTAACGATTAGTCTGCATAATAACCGCACCCAGGAGATGGGAGAGTACCTCTGAGTCTGCGTGCATGTGTGTGTGATTGTGTTTGTGTGTGGTGTGTGTGTGGTGTGTGTGTTGTGTGTGTGTGTGTGTGTGTGTGTGTTGTGTGTGTGTGTGTGTGGTGTGTGTGTGTGTGTGTGTGTGAGTGCGATTCCCAGGATCGTATAAACAGGGAGGTGATGAACGTGACCAATCTGCCCATTCCAGTAGAGCTGGCAGGCCTGCTGAACGCTGCTGCAGGTTTGAAGATCACACACAAAACCATGATAGTATTGTTTTAAGGCTATTGAACATTACTAGTTAATTAGTTGAATTAATTTTGTTGATTAATCTGATTAAAATTTTTAACGCAAAAAAAAAAACATGTGCACACTGACTGAACCCAATGAACAATTTCTCACTGAAAAAAATGGGTATAGCACGGTTTTATCTCTCTTTAACCAGAGCCATAGAGTATACCGTAGCTCGAGAGATCTACAAGCATTGGGGGCTGGTAGAACAACCTATTTTGCTAAATATTTAAGAAGTAAACAGATTTTTTATGTTCAAATCCTGTAAAGGCTAAAGGGATTTTGGACATAGTTCGAATGGTGATTAATCATGATTACCGGTAAATTAATTTTGAAGCTGTGATTAATTTGATTAAATTCTTCAAAATCATTAAAACAGCCATATTTTTTGGTTGAGCCTAGTACAGTATCTAGTAACGTAACTACTTCTTAATTTAGTAACTATAATAGTAATGACTTTACTTTTTCAGAGAAGCAACTATAGCTCTTTACTTTTTAAAAGTAACATGTTAAAACAGGGGTTTTCAACAGGCGGTCAGTCGACCGCCAGTGGTCCCTGATAGGATTCCAGCTGGTCCCCAGACTAAATGATGGAAAGTTGGTTAATGAGATGTAACTCTTTGAGAGCGCAAACATGAAACCAAATGGACCCTTGCAGGTCCATTTGGTTTCATGATTACACTTCAAGAGTTAAAATATTCACCATGTGAATTAGCCCAAAGTCTACACAACTAGAGAGTGTAGAAGATTAATGCTCATTTTTGATCTGTATGTTTGACTGTTTTGTTTTCTCTCAAATCAAGCCTGGAATAGGCCTTTTAGTAAGCCCCTCCCCAAACTGCTATGCTCCAATCCTCTCCACCAATTCCTATATGATATTTCCTATATGATAAAACATTGTTTTAAAAAATAAATGTCACACACATTTTTCCACTGCAGAGGGCATGTCTGGTTGATGGAATTTGAAGAGATTTTGAAGGTCTGGTTCCAAAAACAAACCAGTATTTATTATGTAAAGTCCATGATGTTTACATTGGAATGAATGCAGGGCTGGACTGGGACAAAAATTCCGCCCGGTCATTTTATGCGTGAATTTGGCCCAGACCGGCCCATTTAGCGTGAATTTGGCCCAGACCAGCCCAAAACAAAATAAGCAAAATAATGACACAAACCAGCAGACCCACACAAGCCTTTGCTGCTCTCACAAGAATAATTGTGGCAAAAGGATCCAAGATAGAACAGGGTTTGTTTGTCACTCACTGATACAGGTACAATACATGCCTGTATTATTATTTTTTAGCAGCCCTAGAGGCCCCCTATATGGTCACGGCCCACCGGGAGAGCTCCCTGTACTCCCTATGGCCAGTCCGACCCTGAATGAATGTCATCTGGTCTGTGGGCTCAAATCATGCTGAATTAATATTGGGCCCTGGTATGAAAAAGGGTTCTATAACCAGTGGTATCATTGCTACTTGTCCTTGTCCTTCCAGGGGGAGAGGAGCTCCACTCTGACTGTCTGGCTCTGGTCCAGGCTCCCAAGGTCCAGGTGGAGCCCGGGTTGACCCTGCCTCTGGACATCAACAACTACCTCATCACGCACTACATCCGAGCCATATTCAGGGTGGGGACACACGCGCACACAACCACACACGCACACACACACACACACACACACACACACACACACACACACACACACACAACGCACATGCACATTGGCGTTTCTAAGCTATTTGGAGCCCCAGGCAGGACTAGGCAACTGCCTAGTCTGCCTGATAATTGCTGAACTTTACTTACTTTACTAATGAATTCCTCTAATTACTGAGGGAGACAATGGACATAAAACTGACGGATTGAATTTTAAGGGCCACTTGGGTATTGATCATGTGTGTGTGTGTGTGTGTGTGTGTGTGTGTGTGTGTGTGTGTGTGTGTGTGTGTGTGTGTGTGTGTGTGTGTGTGTGTGTGTGTGTGTGTGTGTGTGTGTGTGTGTGTGTGTGCGTGCGTGCGTGCGTGCGTGCGTGCGTGCGTGCGTGCGTGTGTGTGTGGGGGGGGGGGGGTGGGTGGTGTGGTGTGGTGTGTGTGTGTGTGTGTGTGTGTGTGTGTGTGTGTGGTGTGTGTGTGTGCGTGCGTGCGTGTGTGTGTGTAGGAGCCACTGTTTGGCATGCTGACCAAACCCATAGAGGCGTCGCTGCTTCGGACGGACGAGGGAATGAAAGAAGCTTCCGTGGACATTTTCATCCTGGTACGTTTTGTTTTGGGTTCACACGCATACACAGAAGTGAAAAGGACACGGTATCAGCACGTTGCACGGTATCGGTATGGGTCACCGGGTGTGACGCCCTCGAGCAGGGTGTCGGAGCGGCCAAACAAGGCATGCACACCAGGGGCGGATCTAGGCATGGGCATAGGGGGGCAATGGATCCCTTAAATGCCTAGTCTGCCTTATCATACACGACATCATGCAAAACAACCTAAGATATTTTAAATTAAAGTGCCTGTTTTTTAACTTTATTTTTATTTAAGTTTTTCCTCTTTTTTCAAAAATAAAAAGGTATTAAAGAAAAGGAAGGTCAGGTCAGTCATCACAATACATTATGCTATACTAAACATCACATGTTCCACTAGTGGGTTTTACATTCGTGTTATGGGTCCAACAGATCCAAGAGAGACATTATGGGTGAGTCTTTCCATTCTTAGTGTTATAGTCCTTATTCCAAGGAAGTAGAGATAGCAAGTCAGACAGTTTGTGATGAAGGGCCTGTATTTAAAATGATCTGAAACACTACTGCTGCTACTAACTAACTACAGCTGTGGTATGTCGCCTCCATAACATTTTCTCCCTCCGCCCCAATTGTGAAATGTTACATCCGCCCCTGATACATACACAAGGAGCTCTGGAGTGTAAAACTATCACAATGGAACCACGAGACAGTGATCCCAACAAGGACCGACTGGGGTAACAACAAGGAGAAGACAATACGCACATTGGTGTGATTACAAATGAGAAACAGCCGAGTGCAGACGGGTACAACATAGAACTGAAGGAAACTAGACCGGGGGAACATAATACAACATAGAAATACAAGAAGACAAGACAGTAAATGAGGCAGAAAGTCTCGACGGTTGTATGCAAGTTCTCAAGTCCTCTGCTGTTTGCGTTAAAGGGGATCTCCACCCATTTTCAATATTTTAATATGTCATTAATACACCTTAGAGATGTTGAGTGGACATGATAAAAAAGTCCCCCCAATTCTGTATTTCCTGAAAAAATCATTAACACGGTGAAATACATCTGATGACATCATCAAGATGTATTTCACCGTGTTGATGATTTTTCTTGCAGACCCCTTTTTCCTGAGTGGGTACAAATGGAACCAAATGGACCCGCTAGGGTCCATTTGGTTCACATTTGTATCCTCTCAGAAAAAAATTGAAAATGGGTGGAATTCCCCTTTAATCAATCCATAGATGTGCTTCTTATGTTACATTTTTAAATTGTAATATTACACCACTATTATTTGGACCAGTTACTAAAATGCATGTTCACACACTCATATAGCAATCTGCCATTGCCACTCGCAAAACTCTAAAGGTCATGCAAAATATCCAGTTGGATTTGTCAGAAATAGCCCCAAAATACCCAGAAAAATAGCCATGTGTGTGTGTGTGTGTGTGTGTGTGTGTGTGTGTGTGTGTGTGTGTGTGTGTGTGTGTGTGTGTGTGGTGTGTGTGTGTTGTGTGTGTGTGTGTGTGTGTGTGTGTGTGTGTTGGGTGTGTGTGTGTGTGTGTGTTTGTGTGTGTAATATAGACCAACACTGGCGTGCACGCTGGTTTGTAGATCCTGCGCTTCATGGGCGATCCGGACCTCAACGGTGCTCAGGAGAATCTGTTTGGAAACTACATCATCCACAGAGGACTGGCCAGTCCCAGCCTCCGAGACGAGATCCTGGCCCAAGTAGCCAATCAGGTGAGGGAAGCAGTCCTCCCTTAAACCAATCAGAATGACTTTTACAGGTAAAACAGTCGATGAAATGTCATTTTGTGCGACAAGGTCCATCGTTTCAGTTATTTCTAAAGACGAGAGAGAGAGAGATACATCAAAAATAACTAACCTACATGTTTACACATACTGCAGTACTGTGCATCTATTGGGTTCGGTAAGCAGAAGGTACATGTGTATCATTTGCTTAGCCTGGCTGAAGCCAGACTGCATTGGCAATAAAACTGCATTGGCAAATGCAGATTACAGTCCGGTTTCAGCCAGGCTATAATTTGCCGGCTGTTAGTTAAGTTGTGATATGTAAACAACCATCGGGCATAGGGAATTTCGTAACACCTTGAGAGATCCTGCATCCTTCAACTTCAACTGTCAGCTGCCTGTAACATTTTCCATTTTGGTGGGAAGGCGAAAATGGCATGAGGGCGGCTTCATTGCCCGTGTCGCTTCATGCCACGGGCAATGAGGCCGCCCCCATTTTCATATAAATTATTTAGTTCTGTGAACCACAAGATTTATATTTTCCACAGGAATTTAGAAATTAAGCATCAATTCACTATCAAAGACCACGCCACCAAAGAGGAAGTTTTATTTAAAAATAAAGATGGATGAATGATGGCGAGGGAGGACAGAGAATACAGCCGAGGTGGGGAGGAGGGGGGGCGAGAAATGAGAATAGGAGAGAACCTGGTTAGATGGAGGCTGAGGTGAAGATAGCTGTGTGGAGGAGTGGTCCTGAAGCAGGAATTCAGCTGGTATGGGTGGCCTCGAGGTGTGGTCTTCATCCTGAACTTCACTTATATAAAGCTCCATTAATAACATCAGTTGTTGTTGAAGTTGCAACAGACACGCAGCATGCCTAAAGCTAAAGGTCTGACTCAGAGAGTTTTCTGTTTTCAATGACGAAATGCTGCTGGATTAGTGGTGCGACAATTGTACCGGTAGTAGCAGTAGTACTGTTACAAATCATTCTAAATATAAGCACTTTAATTTGAAATATCTTTAAAGTTTGGGTTGTGTCCATGCCATCATGTTGGGTGGGACAGTCAGGACATTTAGGAGGGCATTGCTCCCCCATGTCCATGCCTAGATCCGGCCCTGTTCACTTATTGTCTCCTGTTGCCTCTCCTTCTCCTCTGCTCTCTGTCCTGACCAGGTGTGGCGGAACCCTAACATCCTCAACTCAGAGCGGGGCTGGCTCCTGCTCACTGCCTGTCTCTCTGCCTTTCTGCCCTCTCAAAGGCTGGCCAAGTACCTGCTCAAGTAAGACTCATTTAATACACTAGCCGTCTATGAAGGCCTAGGACTCCATTTTCGTCTCATCTCCCTTTATATGCAGTTAGAGCATCTAGCATTTGGGAAGAGGCTCTCTTCGTTACATTGCTGCTCTTTTCTTTACATTCCTATTTCCCTTAAACACCCCCTAGACCTGTTACATTATGCATGGGTGTGGTTTGGATGTTTTTAGCTTTCATCCAATCCGTGGTCATGCCATTGCCTTTAATTCATCCCATATCTGTTCCCCTTATCCCTACTGCAATGCCTCCTAAGCCTGCAGCCTTGCTGCAATTTACACAATCTACAGCTGTTTATAGGACAATCAATAAATAAGGAGATGAATTGAACTGACGCAGCAGCTGTTCCACGTGGACATCTCCATCGCACACAGACGGCCGCATGTGCGCACGTAGCTCTGCCTTCTCATATGGGTTACCGGGTGCTTTGAAATCCTGCTATGTATTTCCCAAATCTATTTGACGAAATTAGCAACTTAAGGGACTGCACCTATGACCACACCTCTAGTCGCAAACAACGCTGTCGGCATCAGGAATAGTGGCTAAGAGAAGAGAAAAGCCGGCGAAAATAGCAATAATGAATTTGTTGCGGGTTGCGGGCCGCGTCGCACACAATGCATGTAACGAAAGGCCCTAGTATCCACCTAAAATGTACAAACATATCGTTTCACTTTGTATGTTATCGTTTTGCAATAAAAAAAAACAGTCGTTATTGAATCATGTAAATAAGCTACTTGTGCATTGTATTTAGCAATGCTAAGAACAAAGAATCTAAAGGTTGGTCTGAAAAAGACAACAATCACGTTCCATAAGATATTATGTCTGACTCCATGTTAATGTGTGCTTCTGTGTGTTCTGCCTGTAAATTCTTGTGTTGAAACCTCTTGTCTCCATGTTCTACTCCATCATACTACAACATCTCACAAAACCATTCAAAGTAGCAGATCTATACAGGCTCGAAACAGCCGTGCCTGCTTTGAATTTGAATCCTGGAAGAAGTAACAGTTTTTGGCATAATGATGCGGTTTCCAGCAACCAACCAACCGCGACCATATGTTTTCTGTGTACATTTGCGTCTGCACGTGTGCACTTGCATGCAGATGTTACTTAATGTCCTTATTTGCAAAGTGCACACACATCCACTTAGTGGTGGAAAATAAATGTGTCAGTACTGCCGTGTACCGTAGATGTACTGCGGTACAGGTTGCCCCACATTCAAAATCTGTGCAGGTAAAAATACAAATATATTGGCATTGTATTGGATATCAATCAGACATATCAGATGTCAGAAAAGAAAACACTATGTACTCTAAAAGACACACACACACACACACACACACACACACACACACACACACACACACACACACACACACACACACACACACACACACACACACACACACACACAGGATGCACTAGGGCTGCAAACGAATGTTCCATATTCGAAAGAATATTTGAATATTAAAATGTAAAGAATATCCAAATGTCAAGTTAAGGTTCGAATTTAAACTAAATGGTAATATAATACTGATATTATATACATTTGATATTCAAATAATTCGATATCCGTTCAAATCCACATGGTGTTTTAAAAGGAATATTCAAATACATTTTTTGGCCAGTTCTTGCAGCACTAGGATGCACCAAGGCAGAACATAGTATACTCAACTACTGTCCAGTACTGCAAGGAACGGCATTCATATTTTTTCCAAACTTACTGCAGCCTGTGTTCTCTGATGGAGAAGCTGGAGACCTCCAGTTCATCAGAGTACATTCTGCAGCAGGCAGCTGTACTGTACCTGCCTTAAGGATCTGTATTTTGGTGTGAATGGAGAAGGCCCTCGTCTCATCAGAGCAACCAAAATATTGCTAAACAGCAATTTGGCTGGATATCCTTTTCCCCAGTTGTCTGGAGAAGCAATTAAATTCTATATTCACCCCAGAAAGTAAGTTATTAGACGTTGCCAGAAATGAGGTGACAGAGAATCCTCAGCAGTGCCCACAAATGTTTTCTAATCAAAATGAAAAACCTCCAGTCCAACGTAACTAGTAACTGCAGTTTTCAAATGATTGGTATACAAATACGTCAAAATAAGTAAAGCAGTTAATGAAGAGAATTTCACCCATTCTCAACATTCTACTATGTCATTAATACACCTTAGAGATGATGTGTGGACATTATAAAAAGTTCCCCCATTCTGTGTTTCCTAGAAATGGAGGTCTGAAAGAGATCATTGACATGGTGAAACGACACTTGATGACATCATCAAGTTGTGTTTCACCAAATGATTTTTCTCTTAGGACCTTTTTTCCTTACAAATGGAACCAAATGGACCCGCTATGGTCCATTTGTACGCTCTCAGAAAAAAAAAAAAAAAGGAAAATGGGTGGAATGCCCCTTAAACGCAAGTAAACGCAATTATAGTTCAGTCAGATAACTGCCAAATACAGTAGATATATACAATTTGCATTACAGAATGAGAATAAAAGTGTGCAAATAATTTTTCATCTTGGCATTTTGCTCTGCTACATACAGTACATTATTTCCTCCATGCTCGGCACACTTAAACAGAATCATTAAACATTACACCTTAACAGCAATAGGGAGATAGTTATTCAATAACAAGCCAGTCTACTGTATGCATACATGTTCATTCATCCTCTATAATGCTTGTATTGGTTGTTTGGTTGTTGTTCTCTCTGCAGGTTCGTGTCAGACTATGCTCCTGATGGCTATGAGTGTGTGTGTCAACACCGCCTCCTACAGGCCATGCAGCGCATCAGCAGCGGACCGGAGCACCCTCGCACCTACCCACCCTGCCTGCTGGAGTGGACTGCCAACCGCAAGAGAGCTCACACCGTGCTGCACATACACTGCTTTGACCGTGAGGACACGCACACACGCACACACACACACACACACACACACACACACACACACACACACACACACACACACACACACACACACACACACACACACAGACACACACACACGCACGCACGCACGCACGCACGCACGCACGCACACACACACACACACACTGCTTCCATAGTGAGAACCAAATAGTCAATTGTATCTACTGTATGAGTTAAAGGGATATTCCACTTTCAGAAGAACGTCATTTTATGGTCTACTCTACTCAGTCTCATGTGAACACACCAGACAGTTTATTTGAGATATTTGATGTTCATTTTATCCAGTATCCGCCTCCTTCCTAATACAAACCCATTATAACATAACAAAATATTGTTTTGGAAAATGTAGCAGGCTCCATATTTACTAGGTATGCCCAGCCAAATGAACAAAACAAGATTTTAATGATAAATGAAAACAGTAAATGAAAGTCCACATATTTGGGTCTTGAAACAGGCCTCCAGGGTCCATTTGGTTTCATTTTTACGCTCTCAAAGAGTTACACCTGGTTAACTAACTTTCCGTCATTTTGCTGGGGACCACCTGGAACCCTCTCAAGGACCACTGGTTGAAAACCAGTGCTTTATCGCGCAGCGTTTTCTAAGCACAAAATGCCGATTACGTTGAAACCGAACTAGAACCGCTTTAATAAAGTTAATGCAAAGAGGAGACAAGGAAGGTCAAAAACAATCTGGTGGAGAACGGTTGGCTCCAGAAGTGAAGATGCAACCTGACATGGGGCGAGGCACAATATGCTGCACAGGGATAGGACCAGATGGAAGCAGAGCCTTGTGTTCCACAGGGAACCAAGAGGATTAAGTAAGCTAGCTGACCGGGTAGTCCTTCAACAACATAATCACAGTGTTCCCGGGTTACATTTCAGTTGGACAGTGATGGGCAACTTACTGGGGAAAATGTAGTAAGTTACAATACTTGTTACTTTCAAAACAAGTAGTGTAGCTTCACTACAAGCTATCCCCAGAAAAAACTATCCCCAGAATAATTTGTAGGAAGCTACATGACAAAATTAGCTTGCTACATCAACACTACATACGTATATATGAATATATATCTCTATAACTTCATGCACAACTTTCTAACTAATAATCATAATAATAATAGCCTAATATAAATAAAATCATAATACTAATTATAATAATCTAGAGGTGGGTTTGAACTTAGGATGGTGGCATGTACAAGGTTTGGAATGTATATGAGAGGTTTTCTTGCATTAAAATGGGCAGAATTCGAAAATGTTTGTGGAAAAATGTAGTAAGCTACACTCCTTGTTACTCGAAACAAGTACGGTAGCTTCACTACAAACTATCCCCAGAACAAATGCAGTAAGCCACACTACAAGCTACGAGAAAAAGTAGCTAAGCTATATAGCTTAGCTTTTGTAACAAGTTACTGCCCATCACTGCAGTTGGAGTAGGCTACTCAAAGTGTTGTTCTCTCTATAAGATCCATAGTATTTCGTGAAACATACATATTTTTGTAATGTATAAGAATTATATGTGAGATACCAAACACATAAGATCCATAGTATTTTTCTTGTAAAGTGGCTTGTATGAAAGGTGCCACTTTCAAGAGTTTGCATGTATTTTTCTTTCCATATGGGACATCCTATCTTGTTGCACTGCTGAGACAGTACACAATTTGTTTCCCATATAAGGGAACGAGCGCTTGTTTCGGTGCACTCAACAAGGTACTTCTTGAATACAAGGCATTGAGGCTTGCGAGGTGCACACAAGCGGGAGCCTCCCAGCACCGAACCGCCAATTGTGATTGCGCGTGGCCAAGCATACCTCCCCAAAGCAGTCTGACAAAATGACAGTGGTATCTTCAGCTTAGGCCTGCCCCTTTTTCCCTAAGATCAAGATATATGTGGACACCTGAGGTTTCAATACTGCAATAGTAATATGAGACTTTAGTGGTACCAAGCAATTCTTAGATTAGTGCGTATGGGTTCATTTGTTGTGGTAATCAATCATCGAGCCAGGCGATAACATTGCCATCAAATCAGTTTGAAACATGATTTGGCAGTAGACTGACAAAAAAAATGCTTACTTGTCTCCTGATCTCTTCTTTAGTTATTGCCACTTGTTCTTTGAATAACTCATCAGTATCATCAGCTATCAGTATCATTTGAGCCGTACGTTGGCAGTTGCCAGGCCCAGGATTAAAAAAAGAAACAGGCATAGTGTGGCATGTTGGACACATGAAGCCAGGTGTATTTAACTGTGTCTCATCTTTGATTGACTCTCTCTCTCTCTCTCTCTCTCTCTCTCTCTCTCTCTCTCTCTCTCTCTCTCTCTCTCTCTCTCTCTCTCTCTCCTCCCCCTCTCCTCTCTCTCTCTCTCTGACCCTGTCTCACCTGTTTTCACCTGAGCCCTAGTGATTGATGCATCACTATTCTAGCGGCGCCGAGGACTTATCTGCATGCGTCTCTCTAATTTCCTCCTCTCATCCAACTAATCTGTCCTCTGGCCTTTTGGCAAGTTCTGCCGAGGATTAGATAACAAGGCAGATAGGACAGGGAGGAGGATGCCGCCTCATACTGTGCGACGTGCATTCCATAGTGAAGAGAGTTGGGGGTAAAATGGAAAATAATAACTTCATCAAAGCACCATTGCAACTCATGGTCTGGTTTACTAAGCATAGTGGATCTAAAGGCCCTTATACACTATGGCAATATTTTGATCAATATCAACTAACAATGTCAACATCAACGGGTAACATGATGAGACACATAGCAACAGGCAGCACCTCCCACTAAAAGGGAATTCCACCACATTTTACATTTTTCTGCCCCTGAGAGCATACAAATTTGAACCAAATGGACCTTAGCCGATCCATTTGGTTTTATTTGTACACTCTCAGAAAAAAAAGAAGCCTCAAAGAAAAATCATTAACATGGTAACAAAGAAATGTTATAACACTAAGTATTATTATTATTAAAATATGTATACTGTGTATATATATAATTCAATTAATTTTTACAATTTGTTTTTAATTTTTTGGATTGAATCATTTTCCCCCAACAGTTCTCAAAATGTTCATTTAGGAGAATAAACAAAGTTATACATTTTTTCTGTCTAGGGCAGTGAGGCAGCAGTCATGTTTTCAGAGAAGTTTATCTGTGGGAGTGTGGGAGAAATGCTCACATGGGCTGTGATTGGAGGATTCCAAAATATTGTCCAATAGAGGGCGCTAATGATCTGACTTTTCTGAACAACCAGGAGTTGATCATTGATATTGATCAAAAACAACCCTGGGTGTATCAGGGCCTTATTAATTAATCCCAAGTATTCTGATGTTCAACCCTGGACTGGCACTGGCATGGCGTTCCACCATGGCACTCACTTTGAGAAACCCTGTAGACTCTATAGATTCATTAACATGCTGTCTGCACTGATGCACTGACGTGACGTTGCACTGTAAGCTGTTGGGAGGGTCGACTCGGCGGCCCTCATCTCGCCAGTGTTTCCAGTTCATACAGTACATCTGTGAGATTATCCTCGGCCCGCTGGTCACATGTTCAGAAACGCCTTCAGCCTCACGGCGCAATTATTGCTCCATGCGTGTTCTCCTCTCAATGAACACATGTTTCCCTGTTTGGCATAATCTCATTATGAGAGCTCCCTGTGTGTGCGTGCGTGCGTGCATGCGTGCGTGCGTGCGTGTGTGTGTGTGCGTGTGTGTGTGTGTGTGTGTTCATCCATTACCATCCAGTACCTGACGTCACTCGTTCATCCATGGGTCGCAGACGTTTTTATCTATATGGAACTTGGCGTTGGCTGCCATATGCCGTCATGTCTGAAAGCCAAGTATTTTATTTATTCATTTATTTATTGTCTTGGAAACGTATTCGACTTTTCCTAGTCCAGTTTTTACTGAACCGTACAAAACATTTGCTCTGAAAGAACATATTAAATATTTGAGCTGCATTCTCACATCATCCCCGAAAAAAAGGTGTTCACGGCTCATAGCGCGCCACTCTGTGGTGCGCTATGAGCCGTGAACGCCTGCTATTTTTCAATGAAAGTTAAAACACCAAGTACAGTACAGAATGGTTTTAAAATGACTCTCTGCTTTTTTGCCTCTTCATTCAAATACTAGATTATGAATAGGCCTTAAAGGTATACAGTAGTAAGTGATTTGGGTGATTTGGAAAACCCTCGGTCCCCATGATGTGCACATGAACAAGCTCTACAGTGAGGGGAAGTTACAACATGCCGACAGCACATACACCAAGGCCCACCCCCACTCAATCCTGATTGGACGAAAGGCTTTTCTCCTAAAGCCCCAACTGAAACTAGGGTTTATTGACCACACTCTATACTAGGGAGTATTAGCCAAACAAGAAGAATGTTTGAAAGAAAGAAGTACAGATCCTCAGAATCCATATGAGTCAAACAGCTGTGACCATACCCTGTGACCGAGTGTATGGTCACAGAGAGACTTGTATTGGAGTCTTGTATTGGAGACTTCGCTGGCCATCAAATTATCGTCTCAGGAACGTGATGAGCACAGAATGATCTCAGTGAATATACATATATTTTTTATAGGGGTGGGACTTGATTACAAATTTTGATCTAATTAATTTGAAGCTTTGTAATTAATTAATCTCACTGAATCACATACTAATTTTTGATCCGGGAAGCATTTTTTTTTGTCAATTAAAACAGGTTGGTAGTGTGTGAGTGAGTTTTCCTACATCAAAACTGTGTCCATACTGTGATGTGTTATGTTGAGCGTGAGGGTTAGAGATAGCGTTAGTAATTTCGAACCAATGGGAGGATAAAACAGTGGGAGTTTGGATCAGTGACAGCCCTTATTGGTTACCCTGATTGGCTTCTTCTTCCATTGCATGAAGCGCTATGACCGATACCCCTGAAAAGCTTCTGTGGTGCAAAATCTATGTGCGATTAAAATGTTTTTTTTTATTTATTTTTTGTAATTGTGTTATTTTTCTGTAATTAATTAATCTCAATTAATCAGTTAAAGTCCCAGCCTTTTTTTATATATAGATCTCCTTACCACTGTCTGTCCTCTGTCTATGCTCCAGATGTGTCCTTCCTGT
Source organism: Benthosema pterotum (assembly GCA_039105355.1). Taxonomy (NCBI): domain Eukaryota; kingdom Metazoa; phylum Chordata; class Actinopteri; order Myctophiformes; family Myctophidae; genus Benthosema; species Benthosema pterotum. The sequence continues at coordinate 46,310,333 of CM076973.1, forward strand.
GTCCCCTCCATTCCTGGACCACAGGAGAAGACCTGGCCAAGGACATCCTTCAACACAGGTTCTCGTGCACTTTCAGCCTAAAAATGTCACTCATGACCATGTGTTTTACTGTGCTTGGCGGCGTGGATCTAATTGATCCACTATGTTGCAGCACATGCCAAAATTCCCCCTTCTCTGCTCCCCCTTCTCTGCTCCCTCCATTGGCTCCTGGTTGCTGCCCACACAGAGTGCTGTTTTTAACACTGATGTTGGCCTACAAAGCAACCAAAAGTATGGCATATCTGAAGACCCTACAACAGTGGATTTCAACCGTTTTGGTACCAGGGCCCACTATGTATTCAGCATGAAGCATTCAGCATTTCTTTTGCTTTTGTCCACAATATGGACTTGGGAAACAAAACAGGCAAACATACAAAGCAAAATTACCATTAATCTTCTACATTCTTAAGTTGTGTAGACTCAGGGCTAATTCAGATGATGAATATTTTAACTCTTGAGAGTGTAAACATGAAACCCAATGGACCCGCCAACCAACTTTTTATCTGGTCCCTCAGCAGCTTAGCTGGGGGACCACCTGGAATCATCTCAAGGACCACTGGCGGTCCCTGTACCACTGGTTGAAAACCACTGCCCTACAAGATTATGCATCCATGCTTTATTTTAAAAAATATTTCTTTTTGGCTTTTTATGCCTTTATTGATAGGTTCAAAGTATGTGTGATAAAAGATAAAAGAAGGATATAAAATGGAACACAACCACCCTGAGGAATAAGCATTGTATTGTACACCCTACATTGATTGATCTAAGCATATAGAAAATTTGTTTTTGAATACTACGACCTCCATATTTTTAACTTAACTTTTGTATTGATACATTGCTGTACTGCTGTATTCCCTGCTTCTGTTATATTGTGTTTTCTTGTTATGTGCCAATAAAGCAATTGAATTGAATTGTGTGTGTGTTCGTGGGTGTGTGCGCACGTGCGTCCATGTGTGCATGCGTGTGTGTGCGTGTGCGTGTGGGTGCAGAGCTGTGACAGAGGGCCGTCGCGGTTGGTCGGTGTGCCTGAAGGAACACGCCCAGTGGGTGGAGCTAGAGGGCTCAGACTACGTGATGGATCTGATGTCGGACCTGGAGCTTCCAGCTGACTTCCCCAAGCGGCCCAGCTACTTCATCATCAGTGCCCAGGAGCCTGCCCGCGTCCGACCCAACGCTAGCATGTAAGACCCTAGCTACCAGGGGCGTTTTTGCCATTAGGCAGACTAGGCAGTTGCCTAGGGCGCCATGAGGGGAGGGGGGGCGACCATGAGGGAAGGTGGGCGAGGGGAGCGGGCGACCACCAGACATGCTTTAAAAGGATCCCAGGCTAATAAGCCTCATATGGATAAATACATGGTACTGCACTTATCCTCTATAACTAGAATTGAACATTTCAAACATATATAATAACATATACAGCATATATATATATATATATATATATATATATATATATATATATATATATATATATATATATATATATATATATATATATATATATATATATATATATATATATTTTTTTTTTTTTTTTTTTTTTTTTTTTTGATTGACAGTACAGCAATTTCTTGCTGTACTGTCAATCAAAATAAAAAAAAAATCTGATTCTACAGTCTCCCTCAAAATGTGTAGACCTCTTGTAAATTAAGTAATGGACCAGTTGTTGAAAACCACTGCTCCAAAGTGCAGATTCCACTGAATCTGACCAAATCATTCAGACACGTTGTATGTTTTTATTATTTATGTATACATGTGGTGCCAACCCGAGAGGAAATCAATGTGCTGTTGTTTTCATTGGTGTGTGATCGTGCTGCTGTTTTGTGTCTTGTACAGAAGCCTGCTGGGTAGTGGGTTTGACGAGAATGGCCCCGACGCAGCTATGCACAACGGATACGATGCATACACTCAAGGTACGCACGCATGCATGCACGCACACACACACACACACACACACACACACACACACACACACACACACACACACACACACACACACACACACACACACACACCACAGAGTTCAAGTTCAACTTGAACTTTTTCTTTTCTTTCTTTGCAGGCTTGGAGCCACAGCGGGGAATGGACGGTTATCTGGATAGCCTGTTTGACCCTGTGCTCTCTGATGGAACTGGAGGAGTAAGTTGCAAGCGCACACCACACACACACTCACGCACGCACACATGCACACCTACAGAATGTTGGCTCCCAAAACGCATGGAACGCACCCTTCATTGCAATCAGAACCTCACTGCAATTCTTCCCCTATCGTCTGAAAATCGCCTCTTTAAACTTGAGCATGCTATGTAGACAGCAAGTCAAGTCTAATTTTAGATTAGATGTTCATTAAAGGTATAATCAACGTCCACTTTTTTAGACATTTTTTTTTATGACATTTTTTTTATGCTTTTTTTTGTGCTCAGGGGGTTACCTTATGTTGTTGTTTATTGCAGTGGTTTTCAACCAGTGGTCCTTGAGAGGATTCCAGGTGTTCCCCAGCTAAAAGATGGTTGGTAACCAAATGGACCCTTATACATCTGTAACTCCAGAGAGCGCTAAAACTAAACGAAATGGACCCTCACGGGTCCATCTGATCCGTGGCTCAAATTCTGCATGAATAGTGGGCTCCTGCTATCAATAAGGTTGAAAACCACTGCTTTATTTAGTTACTTTCCCCCACTGCACCACCGGTGTCCATCCTCGGTCAGGTCGGGGGGGAACAGTGACAGTGACACAGTGAACCTTCCTAGGCATGCTATCGGATGTGGCCGAACAGGCATTAGCATGTATCAGACAACAAGCCAGCAGCAACCAGATTGCGTTACCCAGTTACCGTAACTTGTCGTCACCGCCACTAGATCCCCGGGGGTGATTTCCCCTCCGCTCCGCGCCCCACAGCCCAGCCCCGGGGCGACACGAGGGATCCTCTTACCTACCTACTGCTGTGGAATTGGAACTGACACTCTGGCTGGGCCAAAATGAAGCGCTTCACTATTTAATGAGACAACATGGAGCTACCGTATACATAGGGACACACGGACGTATAGATGATTCCCATGATTCACACTGCGTCGCATGACGACATGATGACAACAGCCACCTACACCGGGTGTAGGAAAGAAGCGACTGCTATGGGCCGCATGCTACTTAAAGGGGAAGTCCATCCATTTTCAACATTCTAATATGTCATCAGTATACCCTAGAGGTGCTGGGTGGACATGATAAAAAAGTTCACCCATTCTGTGTTCCCAAGAAACGGAGGTCAGAAGAAAACTACTAACATGGTGAAACATCTTGATGACATCATCAAGATGTATTTTCACCAGGTTAGTGGATTTGTTTAGATGATTCTTTTTTTTTTTTTGAGAGCGTACAAATGGAACCAAATGAACCTGTTAGGGTTCACTTGGTTGAGTTTTACGTTACATTGGGTTTTGTATAGGAAGGGGTCTAGTCCAGATAAAATAAAATTCAAACAAAATATCTAAATACTGAATCAAGTAATCTAAAAACTGTCTTTGGTGTTCATCTGAGCTAAAGTAGATGATCATAATGACCAAAAGGTTTTTGAAAGTGAAATATCTCATTAAAATCTAAATCCATCTATTTCAAAATAGCCGACTAGATACATTGTGAGAGTTAAATTACATTTAAAACATCTGAATTACTTAATTTTCTAGAATGTACACAGAAAACATAGAAGAATTTTCAGAAGACTTGTTATTTTGTAGAAGAAAATTTCGAAGAATTGTTATTTTGACCAACATTTTGACAGTTATCTCTCCTAAATTGTGGACCAAAACATGAAAATCCTAGAGAGACTGACCTCAACAACAAATGGTATTCCATGACTAAAATGCAGGAATAAATAGTGGACCCTGGTTGTGATCTTGTAAGACAGCTATTCTCACCACACAAGACCGCCTGTGTGCAGGTGCACACACACACACACACACACACACACACACACACACACACACACACACACACACACACACACACACACACACACACACACACACACACACACACACACACACACACACACCATGAACCTCAACATGCTGTGATCCATGTCTTTGATTTTTGCATCCATGTTGTGATTCCATATGTACACAGTCTGGAAGCTGTCAGAACCATAACTAAAACATCTGGGACACCGCTCCACATGTCCCCAAATCCTCCTCCCTCCTGCTGGCTCCCCAAACTGTGGAACAAATTAAACACCCTGTTGCAGTCAGAACTGCAGCTTCAACTACCAATCATCCCAAGACTCATCCCTCAGACTTCCACATTAGTCCATATAGCACTTGATCCAGCCATGACCCAGCCATTAGAGTCACTATGGCTAGACTAACCATGGTCCATAAAATCAAACACGGAGAGGTTCCAACTGTCCTAAGAACATGCTTCAGGCTGGTAAATGAGGTGTACAACCATTTTACCAGAGCTAGTATAGCAAATATGGTGCTGCCAGCTTTTTAAAGTAAGGTGGGCAATGGCTCATTCATCTACATAGGAGCCACACAGTGGAATATCCTGGAAACTAATATAAAATTTGCATCTAATTTGAGGTCCTTTAATAAACAGAAGACTATGATATGGATAATGGATAAGGTCCCCCTATAAAGGGTCAGCATAGATAGAGGGACAGTTTACTGTATTTGGGAGTTGGGGGTATGCACTTTATGTGTGCTATTTTGTATTGTGAGTAATGTATGGTAATGTAATTACCATACATAATTTTGTAACTTATGTTCAGTGTAGAGGACCCAAACGGAAATAAGTCTACAGACCTTTCTTGGTTATCCTTGAATCGTGACTATAATGATTGCTATCATGTCTGCTTTTCTAAATAAATCAAATCGAAAAACCTTGCAGGTCAAAATGTCTTTAGACAGATTGTCAGGTTAGTGTGTATACCCGCCATCCTTTCAATGTGCAGATTTTGTTTATAAAAACTGTATATGTCATGTTTTGACAGTCCTTAATTTATAACAGGGGATTTCAACCCTTTTAATACCAGGGCCCACTATTTATTCAGCATTAGAGCCACGGACCACCATTTAATGACATTTTATCCCCACAGAGCCCAAAACTAAAGATTTATTGTGCTTTTGTCCCACCATAACAGGATGGATTTAAGAAGCAAAACAGGCAAACATACATATCAAAATGACCATTAATCTTCTACATTCTCTAGTTGTGTAGACTTGGGGTAATTCAGATGGCTAGGCAATATAAGCTTCGGCTTCAGCCTAGACCTTCTTGGTGCTGTAATACTGCATGTTTTCTAAACTACAGGCTTTGAAATTTAACTGAAATTGTAATGCACCGAAATAAACCATTCATTCATTCATGGTGAATATTGTAACTATTGAGAATGTAAACATGAAACGATGGTTTCATTTTTAAGAGTTACATCTGGTTAACCAACTTTCCATCATTTTGCTGGGGACCACCTGGAACGCTCTCAAAGACCACTGGTGGTCCCCGGACCACTGGTTGAAAACCACTGGTTTAGAAAGAAAGTCCTGCAACACATAGGGCTCCATTTTCGTTACCATCTAAACCCCTTATCATTTTTTTTACTATTTTGAAAAACTTTTTGGAATAGTTCAACGTGCCAATCTATGGACACATTGTGAGCTTGTAGACTGACCATTTAAACTATTGAAAAATGTTCTTTTTTAATAGTTTAAAAAGGCAAAGAAGTTAAGGGATAAGGGGTTTAGTGGTGACGAAAATGGAGCCCATAGTGTCTTGCAGTACCGGGATACTGGAGACAGAGTTACAGCCGGTCTATTATGTAGGTCTATTACGCCCATCATCACGTATCTGGTAGCACCAGGTGGAATAGTAAGAGAGCGGAGACACGCTTTGATCTCGCCGCAAATCGGGTGCCTGTTGGCTATATACTGTATATATAACAAGCATTGTAAGTATCCCATTTAGCGCTTTGTTGTTCCAATGAGACTGTCAACACTAGTATCGGCACTCTCATCATATTCCACTCGGATGTAACAAAAGCAACAGCTAGTGGACGGTTATATAAAATGCCCTGACTGCCCCATGAAATGCCCTGACTGCCCCACCAAACATGACGGCATTGACACAACCCAAATTTCAAATATATTTCAAATAAAGTGCTTATAGTTAAAAAAAAATGATTTGAAACACTACTAACTAACTAAAGTTGTTGCACCACTAAACCAACAGAATTGTTGAAACCATCACATCACGTGTCTGTTGCAACTTCAATAACAACTAATGTTTTATTGATGCTTTTTTTTGCCTAAAATAAGTCCCGTAACCGAAAATGGTATCATACCATTTTCTCCTGCCCCACCAATTGGGAAATGTTAAATCCGCCCCTGCACAGATGCCAGTCTGTTACCAAGGAGATAGCACAGCCCACACGGCTGGTAAAGGTGGTATTTTTCAAATCCAAACAAAAAATAATAACTGGCACAAAATTTAGCAGTCAGTGAAATATATATTAAAATATACATTGAGAAAAGTTAATTAAAAACAAATGTAAAAGATAATAGGTGCTGAAGTCCAGCAAAGAAAACACTTATCTGCACAATTAAAGCTTTATGGAAACATGTATGAGGGTCTAATAACTTTTATATTTTGAAGTATTTACTCTACTGGGCCCCAGCACCTATAACCTTTTTACTTTTTTGTCCATGCATTCACCAATGTACTGTATATAACACTATCATTGACTGCTCAACCTGCCACCTTAACCACCTGTGTGGGCGGTCCTTTCTCCATGGCAACAGACCGGCGTGTGTGTCTGATTGGTCCTTGCTGCTTTGAGTTCCTGTGTACCTGTTGCTTTGGTAAAGAGATATCCGATGAAGGTCATCGTCGTCATCGAACGGAACGTTGCAACTCCTTCTCCTGTCATCTAACAATAAGCTAATGCTATAAGTGAAGACAAGGGTGCAGGAATTCCTTCGTTACCTCTCATTGTTCGCACCTGTCGCCTGCTCCGACGCACAGAGCCGTCTCTGCAGGTGTGCAACCGGACTCTTCTCTATAAAGGCTAATTAGTTTACCCAATGATCCTGGTCTAGATTACGCTCTCTGTGCATGTGTCGTATTTACTTGTGTTTACTGTACGGCAAGGGTTTCTAACAGGTGGTCCCTGAGAGGGTTCCAGGTGGTCTCCAGCTATTGAGAGCGTCAAACATGAAACCAAATGGACCCTTGCGGGTCCATTTGGTTTCATATGGTTTATGCTCTCAAGAGTTAAAATATTCATCATGTGAATTAGCCCCAAGTCTACACAACTAGAGATTGTAGATTAATTGTCATTTTGATCTGTAGTTTTCGACTGTTTTGTTTCTCAAATCCAGCCTGGAATTGTGGTATACAAAATAAAAAAAATAAATAAAACTATTTCAAAGTGAAGACAGTGTGCGGGACCCCCTCCTCTTCTGATTACCTGCATTTGTCTGCTGGCTCTGACACACTTGTCACTGTAGGTGTGCACAAGGATTTTTTCTACAAAATGGTATACAAAAGCAAAATAAATATTTATTTTTAGGTCTGTGGGGCTAAAAATGACATCAAGGGCTCCATTTTCGTTACCATCTAAACCCTTATCATAAACCCCTTATCATTTTTTTGCTGCCAGGCACTTCCCTTAGACGATTTACAAGATGTGTGTGTCCGTGTGTGTGTCTGTGTGTGTGTCTGTCTGTCTGTCCCTGCCTGCATGCGTGGAGTCATGTTGATGTTGCCATGTTCAGAGAAACAAGCACAATGGGACGAAGTGTGTTTTAGTATACTGCCTGCATGCGTGGAGTCATGTTGATGTTGCCATGTTCAGAGAAACAAGCACAATGGGACGAATTGTGTTTTAGTATACTGCCTGCATGCGTGGAGTCATGTTGATGTTGCCATGTTCAGAGAAACAAGCACAATGGGACGAAGTGTGTTTTAGTATACTGCCTGCATGCGTGGAGTCATGTTGATGTTGCCATGTTCAGAGAAACAAGCACAATGGGACGAAGTGTGTTTTAGTATACTGCCTGCATGCGTGGAGTCATGTTGATGTTGCCATGTTCAGAGAAACAAGCACAATGGGACGAAGTGTGTTTTAGTATACTGCCTGCATGCGTGGAGTCATGTTGATGTTGCCATGTTCAGAGAAACAAGCACAATGGGACGAAGTGTGTATTGTTGATGTTGCCATGTTCAGAGAAACAAGCACAATGGGACGAAGTGTGTTTTAGTATACTGTAGCCACACACGCAGCACTTCATTTCACACGGGTGTGATTTTTTTTTACTATTTTAAAAAACTTGTTGGAAGAGTTCAACGTGCCAATCTATTGACACATTGTGAGCCTGTAGACTGGCCATTTAAACTATTGAAAAATGTTCCTTTTTAATAGTTTAAAAAAGGCAAAGAAGTTAAGGGATAAGGGGTTTTAGCGGTAACGAAAATGGAGCCCCCAAATGTTGGTCCCTGGCTCAAATGCTGAATAAATGGTGGGGGATGGTGGTGTCAAAAAGGTTGAAAAACACTGCTGTACGGCTTACTGTCACTCTAAAAAAAACCTCTCCTAAATGCTTGCGATTCCTGTTTGTCCTTCTGTCTGTCCATCCGTCCATCCGTCTGTTTCAGGACCTAGACCCTGCCTCTGAGTTGACCAGCCGGCTGCGGGGCGGTGGTGGCGTGGGACGAGGCTCGGGGGACGGACAGCCGGGTGGAGCGAGCGTCTACTCTCCCCCGCCTCAACCTGGAGGTCAGTCACTGCTGAATGAGAACACTCTCTGGAGTTATACGTTCAAATGTAAACAGTCATATGAAGACCAGTCCTCCGAAAAGGTGGCCAAGATGTCAAGGCACTCATTTTTACTTTAACTATACCCTCATGCGATATACTGTATATGTGACATTACGTCACATTAAGGCACAAACTATTATGCCTAGTAGTATAATATTAATTGTACTAAACCTTTCAGTAAGCCCCTCCCCAAACTGCTGTGGTCCAATCACAGCTAAGCATGCCATGATAGACAAACCTCTCAACCAATAGTTTTCCTATTATTCCTACATTGTTACTTGTGTAAGCAGAGCAGGTGCAAGTAAGGCGGACGATGTCCGGAGTACTCCGATTGGCCGGTTTAGGTGATGGCATAAAGATGACGTGAGTAAGAGGACTGTATAGCTAATGTCATGAGTATTAGCCTGCTCCGCTCACGCACTAGTAGACCATGGCCTACTTGCACACTTGCTCAACACACAAGTGTGCAGTATTAACAAATAAATGTCACACACATATTTTTCCACTGCATAGGGCCTGACTTGTTGACGGAATTGGAAGAGATTTTGATGGTCTGGTTCCAAAATTGATATAGTTGATTATTTATTGTGTAATGTCCATTATATTATTTACATTGGAATTGTGGTGCCAATCTTGTGTCCTACCCATGGTAGGATACTGGGGAGAGGGCAGTGCTTACGGCAAGGTCTGTTGGGCAATCTTTTTATCCAAATATATATTTTTGGAATGCCCTGTTGGCCACTGTGATGCACATTGGTGTCCCCGCTTGTAGTTGAAGCCCCACACCCAGTACCTCCTCCCCACCTAACTGTTGTTGGGTGACTGAGATGTGATGTGTTGGTGTCTAGGAAAGCGTGACTAATCGCAATAGGGTGGGTGTCAATAGCAATCTGCAGACTGACAGCCGATTACAAATGAGGCGTGTATGTGGGCCTCATGCACACGTATCAAACACATGTGTTCTGTCTGTGTTTGTCTTGTGTGTGTATGAGGCCTAGGCTATAGGCCCTGATACACTAGCGATATTTTGATCAATATCAACGGGCAACATGATGAGACACACGGCAACAGGCAACACCTCCCATTAAAGGGGAATTACATCCGTTTTTATTTATTTTTTCCTGAGAGCGTACAAATGGAACCAAATGGACCCTCTCAGAAAAAAGGAGGAGCCTAAAAGATAAATTATTAACATGGTGAAACACATGTTATAAGATGCATTGTTCTGATTACAAAACAATGTTGAATTATATTATTAAAAAATATAATTCAAATTGTTTTTGCAGTTTATTTTTAATTTTTAATTTGAATTGAATCATTTTCAACAGTTCTCAAAATGTTCACTTGGCAGAATAGTTATAACATTTTCTGTTCAGTGAGGCAGCAGCCGCCATGTTGTTTTCAGAAAAGTTTAAAGTAGCTGTGGGAGTCTGGGAAAAATTATCACATGGCGCCAAGGAGGGCTGTGATTGGAGGATTCCGAAATGTTGACCAGTAGATTTGATCTGACTTTTCTGAACAACCAGGAGTTTATCATTTTGTATAGAAAAGTGAAAAGTCAACGTTGATAATTGACGTTGCTTGTTGATATTGATCAAAACATTGCTAGGTGTATCAGGGCCTTATGACTCACACGCCCTGCATGAACTATCCAACAACCTTATTGTGTGTTAATCTGTCCCAGCTGTGAGAGTCCTGCCCGTTGGCGGGGTGATGTCACCGCCTGCACCAGGAGAGCTGATGTCACCGCCTACGTCACGGGTCACGTCGCCTCCTGCATCACGGGTGCCAACGCGGGTCACGTCGCCACCCCCGGGAGGGGTGGCAGTGATGCCCACAGGACGGGTGATGTCTCCACCACCTGCGGGAGCCGTGCCAACTGGTGTGTAATATTTACTTGTTGTGAATGTTGTTTAAGAGTTTTTTTTTATTACAATTCGCCACAAAAAGTGAGACTTCCTAAATATCTTGGTACCAGTGAACAATGGTGGTGCCAGTCTTGAAGAAAAAGGTTAGTGATCCTGGATAAGCGTATGGATGGATGAAAAATTATATACTGTAATATCTAATTAGCAAGAAGTAGAAAATTAGCAAGAAGTAGAAAACACTTTTTGTTTCGTTTTTCATCTTAGAAATTATTTGATTGTCCCAAAAGATTGTGTGTGTCATCATGATTTGTCGTGGCCCGAGTTGGCTTTATCAGCAGCGTACGTCTTTAGATGAATCGTTTTCAAAAAGTCTATGAGAAAAATGAATGGGGAATCGGTTTCTGGAACAGGGGTGGTGACGTCACTGCGCAGCTCTATTCTAGATATGGTGTATTTACATCATACGTATTGTCATATTTAGAGTTTATTAGCCAATAACCTCTATACAAAGAAAAGTAATTATTTTAAGATCTACCTACCCTAACCCACTAACACACTACATTCTCTAACGTTTTCATTAGAGCCAGATATTCTAAACTGTTTTCACAGAAAATAAGAATGAATCTAAGATGTTTGCTTTTAATAATGTATTTATTTTTTCTTAAAACTAGATCTATCTTGAAACTTGTTTTGGCCTTAAGCCAATAGAAGAAAGTGTTATTTATAAAAGACATGTCCTCTAAAGAGAGTCTGATAAATCTGGCTCTATATTTCTTGTATTTAGTTCATCCATATCTAATTGTGTTGCTGTGTGGTCTCCCTCCCCACAGATCCTCATCAGATGATGCTGGCACAACAGCAGCAGACTATCGCCACACAGCAGGCGGTCATCTTGGTACGTAATATCATCCACTCCACCATGTTTAGCCATTTTTATAGTTTTTATGTCACATCCAGTGGTGCGGGTTTAGAGTCAGGTATTACACCTGACTCTAAACCCGCATCTGGACATAAGAATGAAATGGCTGCTGTTGTAAGGGTCACTGTGCAATGTGAAACTAAGTAATAATGGCTTGTGTTTGCATTATTAAGCTTGATGGTGCTTGATTTATCCCCTTTTTTTTCGGCTAGACTTTGCAAACCAGCCTGCACTTTAAAATGCATTAAGATGCAACAGAGGCCCCAAGAAAATAGCTAAGGCCAGCAGGAAAGCTCGTATCTATCTCAAGAAAGTCTAAAAGTTTTTGGTTAAGCCTTTAATCCTTTTCATCTGATAAATAAATGCAATTATATAACATTTGACCCCCTAAAAAGGTTAGAGGCACCAGACAGCAATATTCAAGGATATATAGTTTGTATACATGGCAGACCACAAGCACGGTCACTGTTTTAAACCATTCTGTACTTGTTTTAACTTTCATTGAAAAATAGCAGGCGTTCACGGCTCATAGCGCGCCACAGAGCAGCGCGCTATTAGCCGTGAACGCCTGCTATTTTTGGGGAGAGTGTGAGAATGCAGCACAAATGTTTCAGTAAGTTCTTTCAGAGAATGACATTCAAGAATCAGGACAAAATCGGGACAAAATTTAAAGGAGAATTCCACACCAAAACACAATGGGCATCAATCTACCTTGATTCCTGTAACATGATACATAATGCCCTTGATTTTGTCACAGATGCCCCATTTCATACATCTCATCCTGAGGTCCCCCTCCCTCCAATGCAGTTTAATAGTATACTGATACTCACGCTTTATGCGTTTTATGTCACTCTGGGGCAGCCTTACGTGTAATCCCAGAGGTAATCTCTTCCTCCTTCCCTCCCTTCTGCCACTCTCCTCTCCAATCACTCAGGTTGAAACTCTTGTCGCAGGGATGCCGTTTTTTAAAATCATATTGTGGTCCAATTATCTTGTAGTGTGTGGTTTGATGTGTAATTTTGGAGCTACTAAAATACCTGCATTAGAATAAAGACTATTGCATTGGAGGGAGGGGACCTCAGGGTCAAATGTATAAAAGGCGGCATCTATGACAGAAATCAAGGGCATTATGTATCATGCCACAGGAATCAAGCTATAGTAGATTGATGCCCAATGTGTTTTGGTGTGGAATTCTCCTTTAACACAGACAAGGTTACATTTTTCAGTATGATTCGGTAAAAGTTTTACGGATTTGACACGTTGTTGACACGTCGATTGACACGTCGTCGTTGTTGTTTTCGACAGGCCCAGCAGGCCACCATGCAGGCGATGACCATGACCAGCCCCCCCACGTCGCCCATCACCAGCCCCCCCACCAGCCCTCTGCTGGGCTACGGCCCCCCCAGTGCCTACGCCTACTCCCCCGTACCGCCCAGTCCGTACGCCAACATCCCCCCCAGCCCCTACGCCAACATGCCTCCCAGCCCCTACCACCCTCCTACGGGGGGCGACCTGCCCCCTAGCCCCTACCCTCCTGCTGCAGCACACCACACGCAGGGTGGGCAGCAGCAGCATCAGCCTCAAACGCCCCAACCACATAATGCCCAGGCTGCAAAGCCTCAACCCGACCCCAGCAGCACACCTGCGGTCCAGCAGCCCCGCGACACCACACCCAGCAAGGTTAAGTCGGAGCAACACAACGATTACCCACAGGTCAGTTTTGCTTACTCGTCCCATAAATTTGCAGTAATATTTTGACTTCTCTAGTTCAGTGGTTTTCAACCGTTTTGATGCCAGGGCCCACTATTCATTCAGCATTTGAGCCACAGGCCACCTTTTGAGGACATTTCAGCCCCACAGAACCCAAAACTAAAGACATATTTTGCTTTTGCCCACAATGCCAGGCTGGATTTGGGAAACAAAACTTTCAAACTACAGATCATACAGATTTGGTGCACAAATTGTGAATCACAACAGAATTGGTGCATTTTATATACTACCATTAATCTAGCCTTCCCAATGTGCAGTACATTCCACACAATGTGGAAAAGGGAACCATGCAAGACACCAACCTTCTCATCATGGTCAGCTAGGGGTTCATTTCAACACTAACCTGATAACCCAATTTTCAGATTGCTTCAACACAAACTCTGTGGTAGTGGAATATTTAAATCTACTTGCCCCGATGGTGAATAATCATGGTAGAGTAGATCTATGTGGGTGCTGTTGTCATATTGATAATGGGTGCAATACTTAATCGCTGTGGTGTAGCCAGCTATGGCTTAAGCCTTAGACATTAAGGGAAATTTTCCACTGGCCCTTCGGGCCAGTGGCTTTTAAGAATCACTGGCCCCACAACTGTAACCACTGGCCCAGGTAATCGATCCCCATAGTCTGCAAAAAAGACCACCATTTATTAATGCATTAAATGCATTCAAGTTAACAGCACTCTTTTCATGGGGGTCAAAACCAGTAGACCGTTCAGCAAGCTGACCCTTATACAATGCAGAATGCCTAAAATATTTTTTGTGCTAATAAACAAAATATAAATAAAACTTAAACAATTACAAAACAACACCAACATATTGTGAAATAAAAAATAATAAGGCATTTTACCACTGGCCCCATCGGGCCAGTATAGGGCGCCATCTGGTGGCCCGCACGTGTTTTCAAACCTGTTTCGGGCCATCGGGCCAATTATAATGTCGACCCCTGGCTTAAGCCTTAGAGACATCCAGTCATCAAGAGCTTTAACTCATGATGAACAAAGCAGGGGAGTACAGTAACATTTTAGTTGGGGGGGTCAGGCGATTTCTGGACCTTTTGAATTGCAGGTTTTAATAATTCTGGGTAGTTATTTGGTAGGCCCAGGCCCAGTTCCGGTGGTATAGGCTTCCGGCCTACCACAAGGCTGCAGACCTGATTTGATGAGAAGCCATAGCTGGCTACACCACAGCGATTGAGAATTGCACCCAATGTTATTCCTCGGTGTGATGGCTTTTTATCCACACGCAGGCCAAGACCGACCACGACAGTGTTCCCAGGAAGAAGGCTCCAGCCATACCCATAAACAAGGACAAACCAGCCAAGAAGTTTGGTAAGAAAGTTAGCAGGAGGAGGGGAAGACAGACAGACAGACAGACAGACAGACAGACAGACAGACAGACAGACAGACAGACAGACAGACAGACCAAATTTTTATATTTTCTGTGTGTGTGTGTGTGTGTGTGTGTGTGTGTGTGTGTGTGTGTGTGTGTGTGTGTGTGTGTGTGTGTGTGTGTGTGTGTGTCCAGCCCCGGTGGTAACAACACCAGCTAGAACTGCTACTGGTACTGGTGAGGTAGTGAAGTGTACGGTTGTCCCTTCAGACCCCATCGTACCCAGCAGTCAGGACATCAAGGGTAACAATTAACCTTCTTTTTTCATATTCTGACCTGAACTGTGACTGTGTTGTCTGTGGATAATATAGTAGTAGTAGTAGTAGTAGTAGTAGTAGTAGTAGTAGTAGTAGTAGTAGTAGTAGTAGTAGTATGTATGTATGTATGTATGTATGTATATATACAGTAATCTACAGTTTTGAACCAATCACCCAATAACAAAATCAGAATATTATTTTATATATATAGTATTTTAACTGCTGTTTAAAACATCCACTCCTATCAACCAATCTGAACACGTGTGTGAGGAAGATGCACGATCGAGGCACTCAGCCTGTTATTATTAAATGGATATTATCTCGTCACGTATCACCGCGACTGCGATGCACTGACAAACTCAATTAGCTTGTTCCTTGATGTTGTTTGAAGTGTAAAGTGACAGAGAATGCACAGGCGGTGGTAAAGTGCTCCTAGACTCCGGAGTCCAAGGACACGATGAGAGTAATTACATCTGTTGACTGGAGCCTGGCCAATGTCAGATCGTTTCAGTCCCACGGCGCCCATCACAATTTCTGAGAGTTCTAGCTCACCGATATCCTGTCAAAAAAGGGGCAAAAGGTCACATCATGCATATCACATTGTGAAACGCAAAAGACATCTGTATCATATAATAATAATAATAATAATGTTTGTTGTTGTTTAATGTGCTTCTATTCTTCCTTGCTTGACTGCATCAGAAATCATCACCAGATATAACTCACCACCTCCACCACCCGAAGTTCTTCCACCTGGCAAGAGGTCAGCTTACAACTACAATTACACGTGCTTGTACAACTATACCAGTAGTTTTCAATCTTTTGGATCCCAGGGCTCACTATTTATTCAGCAATTGAGCCACATTTGAATTTGATTTTCACCCCCCATAGACCCAGAACTAAAGATTTTTTTCCCCCCATAATTCCAGGCTGGATTTTGCAAACGAAACAGGCAAAACATACAGTAGATCAAAAAGAACTAGTAATCTTCTGCATTCTCTAAATGTGTAGACTTATTAATGAAGTGGTGGTAATTCAGATGGTGAATATTTTAACTCTTGAGAGCGTAAAAATGAAACCAAATGGACCCTTGCGGGTTTCATTTTTACAGTCTCAGGAGTTACATCTGGTTAACCAATTATCCATCATTTTGCTGAGGACCACTTGGAACCCTCTCAAGGATCACTGGTGGTCCCCAGACCGCCGGTTGAAAACCCCCGTACTATAGCATAATAAGGCCTTTAGGACAACAACATTTTGTGGCAAACTAGCTACAGTATTATAACAACAGTGCTATATAATGAAAACTTAGGTGCCAGTTCATTGTCGCTTCCCTCTAATTGACCCGTCTCTCAGACTGATATATCCCATACTCTGAGGGGACGGCGGCCATCTTGGAAGATAAGGCACAAGTTATATTTAATGGAATGTGGATGCAACTACACACACCCAGCAGCAATGGATGTGATGACAGGCGGAGAGAAGATACTACTACTACTAGCACTACTACTACTACTAGCCATACTACTACTACTACTACTACTAGTACTACTACTACTACTAGTACTACTACTAATACTAGTACTAATAGCAGTAACTACACATGCCAGCAATGGATGTGATGACAGGCGGAGAGGAGATACTACTAGCACCACTCCTACTACTACAATGCCAACTAGTACTACTACTACTAGCAATACTACTACAACTACTAATAGCAATACTACTACTACTACTACTAGGCTACTACTAATAGCAGTACTACTACCACTCCTACTACTATTTCTAGCAGTACTACTACTAGCAACACTCTTTCTCCTCCTACTACTACTACTACTACTACTACTACTAGCAGACCTACTACTACTAGCACTACTACTACTACTACTAGCAGACCTACTACTACTAGCACTACTACTACTACTACTACTAGCACTATCACTACTACTACTGCTACCAATGCTAATGCCACACTCCTACTACACTGTACTACGCTAATGCAACACTCCTGCAACACTCCTCCTCCTACTACTACTACTACTACTACTACTACTACTACTACTACTACTACTACTACTACTACTACTACTAGCAGTACTACTACTACTACTAGCACTACTACTACTGCTACCAATGCTAATGCTAGCAACATGCTAATGCTAACATGCTAACATGCTAATGTTGACATGCTAACATGCCAATGCTAACATGTCAATGCTAACATGCCAACATGCAAATGCTAACATGCTAATGCTAACATGCTAATGCTAACATGTCAATGCTAACATGCCAACATGCTAATGCTAGCATGCCAATGCTAACATGCTAATGCTAACATGCTAATGCTAACATACCAATGTTAACATGCTAATGCTAACATGCTAATGCATTAGTTATCATTAGCATGCTATCATTAGCATATTAGCTTTATCATGCTATTGTTAGCGTAGTAGTGCTGCTAGTAGTAGTAGTAGTAGTAGTAGTAGTAGTAGTAGTGCTAGTAGTAGTAGTAGTAGTAGTAGTAGTGCTAGTAGTAGTAGTAGTAGTAGTAGTAGTAGTAGTGCTAGTAGTGCTAGTAGTAGTAGTAGTAGTAGTAGTAGTAGTGCTAGTAGTAGTAGTAGTAGTAGTAGTAGTAGTGCTAGTAGTAGTAGTAGTAGTGCTAGTAGTAGTAGTAGTGCTAGTAGTAGTAGTGCTAGTAGTAGTAGTAGTAGTAGTACTGCTAGTAGTAGTAGTAGTAGTAGTAGTAGTAGTAGTAGTAGTAGTAGTAGTAGTAGTAGTACTGCTAGTAGTAGTAGTAGTAGTAGTAGTAGTAGTAGTACTGCTAGTAGTAGTAGTAGTACTGCTAGTAGTAGTAGTAGTACTGCTAGTAGTAGTAGTAGTAGTAGTAGTAGTAGTAGTAGTACTGCTAGTTGTAGTAGTAGTAGTAGTAGTAGTAGTACTGCTAGTAGTAGTAGTAGTAGTAGTAGTAGTAGTACTGCTAGTAGTAGTAGTAGTAGTAGTGCTAGTAGTAGTAGTAGTAGTACTGCTAGTAGTAGTAGTAGTAGTAGTAGTAGTAGTAGTAGTAGTAGTAGTAGTTTAGTAGAATGCATTCACATTCCATTGGGCATCACACTTGTTTACATGTGCCTTATCCTCCAAGATGGCCGCTCACCTTCCGGGCCTTTCAGAGTATGGGCCCGAGATACTTAGACCCGTCTCTCAGACTGATATATCCCATACTCTGAGGGGACGGCGGCCATCTTGGAAGATAAGGCACAAGTTATATTTAATGGAATGTGGATGCAACTACACACACCCAGCAGCAATGGATGTGATGACAGGCGGAGAGAAGATACTACTACTACTACTAGCACTACTACTACTACTAGCCATACTACTACTACTACTACTACTAGTACTACTACTACTACTAGTACTACTACTAATACTAGTACTAATAGCAGTAACTACACATGCCAGCAATGGATGTGATGACAGGCGGAGAGGAGATACTACTAGCACCACTCCTACTACTACAATGCCAACTAGTACTACTACTACTAGCAATACTACTACAACTACTAATAGCAATACTACTACTACTACTAGGCTACTACTAATAGCAGTACTACTACCACTCCTACTACTATTTCTAGCAGTACTACTACTAGCAACACTCTTTCTCCTCCTACTACTACTACTACTACTACTACTACTACTAGCAGACCTACTACTACTAGCACTACTACTACTACTACTAGCAGACCTACTACTACTAGCACTACTACTACTACTACTACTAGCACTATCACTACTACTACTGCTACCAATGCTAATGCCACACTCCTACTACACTGTACTACGCTAATGCAACACTCCTGCAACACTCCTCCTCCTACTACTACTACTACTACTACTACTACTACTACTACTAGCAGTACTACTACTACTACTAGCACTACTACTACTGCTACCAATGCTAATGCTAGCAACATGCTAATGCTAACATGCTAACATGCTAATGTTGACATGCTAACATGCCAATGCTAACATGTCAATGCTAACATGCCAACATGCAAATGCTAACATGCTAATGCTAACATGCTAATGCTAACATGCTAATGCTAACATGTCAATGCTAACATGCCAACATGCAAATGCTAACATGCTAATGCTAACATGCTAATGCTAACATGCTAATGCTAGCATGCCAATGCTAACATGCTAATGCTAACATGCTACTGCATTAGTTATCATTAGCATGCTATCATTAGCATATTAGCTTTATCATGCTATTGTTAGCGTAGTAGTGCTGCTAGTAGTAGTAGTAGTAGTAGTAGTAGTAGTAGTGCTAGTAGTAGTAGTAGTAGTAGTAGTAGTGCTAGTAGTAGTAGTAGTAGTAGTGCTAGTAGTGCTAGTAGTAGTAGTAGTAGTAGTAGTAGTAGTGCTAGTAGTAGTAGTAGTAGTAGTAGTAGTAGTGCTAGTAGTGCTAGTAGTAGTAGTAGTAGTGCTAGTAGTAGTAGTAGTGCTAGTAGTAGTAGTGCTAGTAGTAGTAGTAGTAGTAGTACTGCTAGTAGTAGTAGTAGTAGTAGTAGTAGTAGTAGTAGTAGTAGTAGTAGTAGTAGTAGTAGTGCTAGTAGTAGTAGTAGTAGTAGTAGTAGTAGTAGTAGTAGTAGTAGTACTGCTAGTAGTAGTAGTAGTACTGCTAGTAGTAGTAGTAGTAGTAGTAGTAGTAGTAGTAGTAGTAGTACTGCTAGTAGTAGTAGTAGTAGTAGTAGTAGTACTGCTAGTAGTAGTAGTAGTAGTAGTAGTAGTAGTACTGCTAGTAGTAGTAGTAGTAGTAGTACTGCTAGTAGTAGTAGTAGTAGTAGTGCTAGTAGTAGTAGTAGTAGTACTGCTAGTAGTAGTAGTAGTAGTAGTAGTAGTAGTAGTAGTAGTAGTAGTAGTAGTAGTTTAGTAGAATGCATTCACATTCCATTGGGCATCACACTTGTTTACATGTGCCTTATCCTCCAAGATGGCCGCTCACCTTCCGGGCCTTTCAGAGTATGGGCCCGAGATACGGGTCTATTGCTTCACTAGTGTGGCGGCTGTAGGTGTCACTAACTCTGTGCACAATGTTACTATATGTATATTTGTTTTACAATGTCCGATACAGAATGATATAGAAGTGCACAAAGACAAATAACCATGAGATATGGCCACCATTTACCTACCAACATCAGATCACCTGTTTTTTACACTTTTACTGTATTCATCCTGTATTAAAGTGTGAGACATGTGTGAATCTGTACAGTAGACCAGAAGGCAAGTTTAAAAAGAAGCAGACGCCTCGCGATGAAGCCCTACAGATCCTCAAACCCCAGATGGACAACCCTCCTGCTCCACAGGTGCACACACACACACACGCACACACACACACACACGCACGCACGCACACACACACACACACACACACACACACACACACACACACACACACGCACACACACACACACGCACACCCATGCACGCACACGCATGCACGCACGCAAGCGCATGCACACACCCTCCTGCTCCACAGGTGCACACACACACACACACACACACACACACACACACACACACACACGCACACACACACACACACACACACACACACACACACACACACACACACACACACACAGGTTTTCACTCGACAGAGGCAATATTACAGGTATGTACCAGGGTAACAATTCCTCGGCTGTAACCCTGACAATCCCAGTCCCATGCATTTTGAAAGCAAATTTGTCAATTTGTCAAAAAAAAGTCATTTTTTTGACTAAAATCCCGTTATGTTTTAGCCAGATTTTAGTCATCTGAAATGTTTTAGTTTCATTCTAGAGTTATAGTGCTATAGGCCTTGCATGATGCCATCGTAATGCCTGATTTCATCCCATGGTTACATGCTGAAAATAACCGATCTCATACGCTCTCACAAGGTGTTGCGGCGCATGTGGCAGTTTGTCCTCTGAGTGACTAACCGTAGCCGTGTCTCTGCCTTGCCTTGCAGCCAAAACGTCCTACACAGCCCCCTCCCCGAAGCCTGCACAGAAACAGACACACTTCAAGACCCAGACTCCCCAGAAGAAAGGACAGGAACGCCCTGTCCCCATACCTGTTCCAGGTATATACAGTACACTATAGTACACACACATTCACATTGGTTGTTAGTATTCGTCTTATTCAAATATTTTTAGTTTCTTTTTTTCGGGTTTGCAGATATATACACACTCACATTTGTATTGAGCTAATTCAGATGGTGAGTATTTTAACTCTTGAGAGCGTAAACATGAAACCAAATGGACCCGCAAGGGTCCATTTGGTTTCATTTTTACGCTCTCAAAGAGTTACACCTGGTTCATTTAAGTATCATTTAAGCATAATTGAAATATAAAAGTGTAAAACATTTAAGTGTAAAACTAGCCCTAAAATCCATCAATATTCAGGTTTTCAGATATAAACACACTCACATCTGTGAGTGTAGTGAATATTTGAGAGTGTAAACATGAATTGCGGGTCCATTTGGTTTCATGTTCACGCTCTCAAAGAGTTACATCTGGTTCATTTAGCTATCCATCATTTTTTAAAGTATAAAACTTACCCTAAAATCCACCATTTAGGTATAAAACCCATCATTTAAGTAAAAAACGCTGAATTTAATCTCTAAGTGCCTGATCCTTACACTAACCCCAATCCGCCATCTTTTTTATAAATGCATATCTGAAAAAAACAAAACAAAAAAAAAGCTTATTTCATCCATGAAACAATATA
Organism: Benthosema pterotum; assembly: GCA_039105355.1. Classification (NCBI taxonomy): domain Eukaryota; kingdom Metazoa; phylum Chordata; class Actinopteri; order Myctophiformes; family Myctophidae; genus Benthosema; species Benthosema pterotum. The sequence continues at coordinate 46,332,151 of CM076973.1, forward strand.
TATAAAAAAGAAAAGAAAATTGAGTTAATTTGCCAGTGTGTGGCACAAACGATGTCTTCACACTCAGAAACATGTGGCTCTTATCTTTTCTTACTTGTTCTCAATTCGACTGCCACAGCCACGGTTCTGTTCAAACCGCTGTAACACCCACGACCAGGCAAAACCCATGCATCAGGAGCAACAACACCAGAGTCAGACTTCTGAACAGTTTTTATCTAGCAACATGCAGGCAGGCAGGCAGGCACACTCAGGGGCGGATCTAGGCATGGGCTTGGGGGGGGGGGGGGGGGCTAAATACACAGCCTGCCCCCCCCAAACACGATGCCATGCAAAACAACCCAAGATATTTCAAATTAAAGTGCTTATATTTAAAATGATTCGAAACACTACTACTGCTACTAACTACAATTTTGGCACCACTAAACCAACAGCATTTCATCATTGAAAACAGAACACTCTCTGAGTCAGACCTTTAGCTTTATGCATGCTGCGTGTCTGTTGCAACTTCAACAACAAAACTGATGTTACAACGTATTATTGATGCTTTACTTGACTAATAAAAGTCATGTAACCGAAAATGGAATGGGTGCGACTTCATCGCCCGTGGCGCGAAGTGACATGGGCGATGAAGTCGCCATTTTCTCTTTTCTCTTGCCCCTCCAACATGTTCTCTTGCCACCCCCCCCCCCCCCCCCAAATGGGACATGTTACATCCGCCCCTGGGCACACTGCTGAATAAGAGCTAAGCCTGTTGCCACTGTTGTTGCACAGACTGATTAAGCTGCGTTTCATGCACTCTCTAAACACATACATAAATGACTCTTGGTTTATTATGCACTTTAGATATATAGGATGCACTAGTAGTGCACTATCTTAATTAATTATGCGGATTAGTAGTATACCATGCACTTTTTATGTCTCAAAATGTTATTTACGATACGGTGAATGTTGTAAATGTGACAATGGGTACGACACAGGACCCAGAGGCTGAGCTATAGATTTAATAACACAAACAGGAGGAACGTAACAAGGCTTACAGCATTGTGTGTCAGGAGGAAAGCAATCCAACACACAGGAAAAACAACTCAAAAAGGTACAACTGGCAGGAATCCAAAGTCTAAATAACAGCATCCAAGAAAAGTGCTTTCAGAGATGGTCTGGGCACCAGGCAGGTAACCACCAGAACACTGTACCTGTCACTAATATCACTATACACTGAGTATGGAGGATGAGACACAACTCAACAAATGCCCCCCAAAAAGTTATACATTGATTTTAGGATGTATAAAAAAAGCAAAAATAAATGTATACAGCTACAGCGCATACGCACCAGCAAACAGAAAGATTTTTGGGTTTTTGAGTGTCATTTTGCAGACCTATAGTTTTCTGGGAGTTGTTCCAGATTTGTGGTGCATAAAAACAAACAGGCGGGGTTCACAAAATTCTATGGCAGTATAGCAGGGGTTTTCAACCTTTTTTTGATACCATGGCCCACTATTTATTCCACATTTGAACCACGGACCACCATTTAAGAATATTTTCACCACCACAGACACAATTCCACAATTCCAGGCTGGATTAAACAAAACAGTCAGACATACAGATCAAAATGACCATTAATCTTCTACATTCTCTAGATGCATAGACAAATTCAGATGATGAATATTATGTGTCCATTTGGTTTCATGTTTACGCTCTCAAAGAGTTACATCTGGTTAACCAACTTTACATCATTTTGCCTGGGGACCACCTGGAACCCTCTCAAGGACCACCGGTGGTCCCCGGACTACTGGTTGAAAACCACTGCAGTATAGCATTAAAACACAGGCAAAAGAAACTCAGAAAGGTAGAGGGAGGAATCCAAGGTCCAGGTAACAGGCAAAGGTCAAGCAGGAACAAAGTCCTTTCCAGAGATGTGAGACAGGGAACACACTGACACACAGAATATACAGTAAAAGTACAGGTACATGCTGAGACTGTGAACCAGAGGTGTACTGTGTATTTTTCTAATTTATTTTTCATCCAGTGAGCATAAGGATGCCTATTTACAATGTGAATCAAATATGACATGTTCATGAATGCATCAGCCACTGGTAGCCAAACCACCTTACTCTACTTGTTTAGGTTCTGGCTTTACAACAGGGCCGGATCTAGGCATGGAGGGGGCAATCTCCCCCTAAATCCCCTGACTGCCCCACCAAACATGATGGCATGCAAAACAACCCATATTTCAAGGATATTTCAATGAAAGTGCTTGTAATTAAAATGATTTGAAGGACTATGCTACTAACTAATTAACTAACTACAATTGTGGCACCACTAAGACCAACATCAGTCAAAGTCAAAGTCACATGATTTGTCACTACGTTACCGCAGCGAAATTGGTTCTCCGCTTTTGACCCATCACTTGGAGCGGTGAGCTCCAAGGAGCGGTGAGCTGCGGCTTGCCGCGCTCGGGAATCATTAGCTGATTTTGACCCCCAATCCATCCCTTTGATGCTGAGTGCCAAGCAGGGAGGCATTGGGTCCCATTTTTAGAGTCTTTGGTATGACCCGACCGGGAATCGAACCCCGGCCTCCCAGTTTCAGGGCGGACACTCTAACCACAAGGCCACTGTTCTGGTCAGCTTTATGCATGCTGAGACTGTGTGTCTGTTGCGTGTCCATTGCAACTTCAACAACTGATTATTATTATATTATATTATGTTATGTTATGTTATGTTATGTTATGTTATGTTATGTTATGTTATGTTATGTTATGTTATGTTATGTTATGTTATGTTATGTTATATTATATTATATTATATTATATTATATTATATTATATTATATTATATTATATTATATTATATTATATTATACTTATTATTGATGCTTAATTGACTAATATACTGTAATGCGTTCGTCTGAATAAAACACATATTATAATAATAGCTTTAATTAACCCTTTCAGAATGGGAATCCATTTTTGGATTTTGTACAGTATGTACCGTATTGCAGAATTAACTTTTTCATGCTGATTATATAAATATTTCAAGTTTTTCAGAAACCTTAGGTCAGGCCTAAATGTAGCTCATCATCGCACATACACTGTTATTATACAGCCTACAGGTATATATTATTGTGACCAGAAAAAAATGAAAAAGAAGTGCTTTGTGGGTTCCTTATGTGAATAGTATAAAACTTTTATATTAAGTCATTAAAAGAAGCAAGAAGGATAAAAAGAAACACATTTTAGCCATCATTGGCCTTCACAGGGTCAAGTGATATTATGGGATTATGGTTCGGAAATGCGCCATCAACACGCTGGTGTGCTCTATGGTCATTCATTTGTATCTGGTTCATTCAGGGTGTTTCGTGTAGTTCAGGGGTTTTCAACCAGTGGTCCGGGGACCATCAGTGGTCCTTGAGAGAATTCCAGGTGGTCCCCAGCTAAATGATGGGAAGTTGGTTAACCAGATGTAACTCTCTGAGAGTGTGAAAACCACATGGACCCTTGCGGGTCCATTTGATTTCATGTTTAGTCCTCCATTTGAAAAGACAATCTAGGGCAGTTGTTCCAGATGGTCCTCAGCAAAAGGATGGACAGTTGGTTAACCAGTTGTAACTCTTAAAAACATAAACCCTGAAGCCAAATGGACCCGCAAGGGTCCATTTGGTTTCATGTTTACACTCTCAAGAGTTAAAATATTCATCTGAATTATCTCCAAGTCTACACAACTAGAGAATGTCCGTGGCTCAAATGCTGAATACATAGTGGGCCCTGGTATCAAAAGGTAGAAAACCATTGATCTAGGGGGACCTTTATAAGAGAGGATTTTGTGGCTCTGGGCAGTGATTCTCACCATTTCCAAGGAAGGTGTGTTGTTTGGTTTTAACTGTGCGTTCGTAAATAAGGCTCACCTGAATACACCCGGTGATGTCACCACCACACTTCACTCATCTAACTCGCCGTGTTCATTTCCAAACATGCCCTATATATAGAGTATATTATTGTGATCAATAAATGTGCTTGCAGTTCCCAGAGATCTCCCAGTGGAGACGGAGAGCATCCAGACACAACTTCACCAGAGCACCAACCAGGAGCATTACACCTACACCAACGTCCCATGGAGGATCCTACTCAGGAAAGAGGTAATGCGGACACGCGCACACACACACACACGCACACACGCACGCACACACACACACACACACACACACACACACACACACACACACACACACACACACACACACACACACACATACACACACACACACACAATGGTCATGAGTCGTGGTACAATAAAGTGACTTCATTCTCATCTCCAGGTGTTTTATCCCAAAGACAGTTTCAACCATCCTCTGGTGCTTGATCTCATTTTCAAACAGGTACATTTACAAGGATTATGATATAGATGGAAATTGGTGGATTTTTCTGGTTCACTTTCTAGGGTCACATTTATTCTTATTGTACCACCAGTTACAGCAGTCACAGTAACCTCTCCTCTCCTCCCAGATAGTGAATGACACTCTATCCTTGGCGTGCGTTCGCATCACTCAGGACGAAAGGCAGAAAATGAAGACATTGTTCGGTATGTCAAATAGATCTTTGTATTCAAGATGCATCTTCACTTCCTATAGCCACCCACTCTTATGGCCTGGTATGGCGTGTGCGTGTGCGTGTGCGTGTGCGTGTGTGTGTGTGTGTGTGTGTGTGTGTGTGTGTGTGTGTGTGTGTGTGTGTGTGTGTGTGTGTGTGTGTGTGTGCGCGCGCGCGCGCGTGCGTGCGTGCGTGCGTGTAGCTAAACATGGAGTTGAACAGAACACAGAGCCAGTGGAGGAGGTGAAGAAGATCATCGTCACTGCGGCCAGAGAGACCTGGGATATCTACTTCTCTCGTTTGTTTCCTGCCTCGGTGAGATTTCACAGCATTGGTTCTCACACTTTTTGCGGGGACCATAGCCCCCCTAGAGATTGTTTGGTGCCAGGGACCTCCAGAAGAAAAGATTTAAATTAAAATGATTGTGATGCTGTTCAGTACTTTTGCAAGCTTTAAAGGGCTTAAATTGTGTACTGAAAACAGCTGTTGTACCAGCTAACAAACTTGTTGCATTGCGTCTTTGTGACATGTTGTTGCAAGCTTGTAGATCATCTTTTTTCTGTGTGTGACTGAGACACAGAGTTTAGGTAGGGCCAAAGTTAGTTCATTGACACACTTCGGCTCAGAATAAGATTGACCATAGACCATTTATTGCAAAGCTTTTGCATGTTTGTATGGCGGCATGGCTCTTGCTCATGTGATATCAGACGATCTATGAACTGAGTCATAGGTCTGATATCACATTTGATATCTCCTATTATCTGTGCATCAAGACACAGCTTGAGATATCAACAACCCCCCTGAGCAGAGCCAAGGTACAGTAAAATATAAGACATTAACACGTGAGCATTGTATCCAGTGCAGACTGACATGAGACATTACAACATTTATCCAAAAATGCATGAACTACATGGATACTGAAAATATCATAGTCCACAGTAAACACGGATACCATAACAGAATTAGATACCACAATAGTTACAACCCTTAAATCATGATTAATCAGAGACTCATGTACTCGGAACTGGTGCCACAGGGAGGAGGCCGGGGAGGTGGAGGAAATTTGAACACATATCTGATCAACAGGACAGAGTCAGCTTAGCAGGAAGAGTGAGAGAGAGGAGAGAGAGACTGCTTATATAGAGCACATGATTGAATGTGGGTGTGACTGACTAGCTGACAGCCAATGACAGTGAGGGGAGTTGACATGGGGACAGCCAATGAGAGTGAGGGGAGTAGACATGGAGAGACTGCAGATTTAAAGGAACAGAATGAATTACTGATTGAAAATAAGGGGAATTAAATAAACCTTCTGCCCTCCGTGCCTCAATGAACTAACGCTTCGCTGGATAAACGGGAACAATAACAGTTTAACATTAACATTGTTAGAATGTAATTGATAAAAATCAGTACTAAAACATTCAGTACATATTATGTAGAACGCACAGACTGAACCCACTGAGAATTTTCTCATTGAAAAAAATAGGTAGAGCGCGGTTTTGTGGAGCCATATAGCAGCTGTCTCCCTGTAACCAGAGCTATAGAGTATAGCTCGAGAGATCTACAAGTTGTTCATGTGTTCATGGCTTATTTTGAATATAGTTCGAATGGTGATTAATCATGATTAAATTCGAGCTGTGATAAATTTGATTAAATTTGAGTAAATCCATGTGTGTGTGTGTGTGTGTGTGTGTGTGTGTGTGTGTGTGTGTGTGTGTGTGTGTGCGTGCATGTGTGTAGGGCAGTGTGGGGACAGGTGTCCAGGTCCTGTCTGTGTCTCACAGCGGCATCAAGCTGCTGAAGACAGTCAAAACCAGCGCTGCAGCCCCAGATTACTTCAGAGTGTTACGGCCATACACGTATGTACAGTTGTTTTACGGCCATACACGTATGTACAGTTGTTTTATACCTACAACTGTTCTGTTTTTTCTTTCAGCCTTCGCACCAAGGGCAGTCACAGATGTATATTTTGTACAGGACTTATATTAGTCAAGTAAAGCATCAATAATAACATCAGTTGTTGAAGTTGCAAAAGGCACGCAGCATGCATAAAGCTAGAGGTCTGAGCTAGAGGTCAGAGTTTTCTGTTTCCAATATAAAATAGTGTTGGTTTAGCGGTGCCACGATTGTAGTTAGTTGTAACACTACTAGTGTTTCAAATCATTTAAAATATAATCACTTTAATATATATAGCACTTGAAATATCTTTGAAATTTTGGTTGTTGGCCCCCCATGCCCATGCCTGGATCCAGTCTTGATGCACTGTGACATTCATGCCCTATCTCAAAAGGCCACAGTGCACAGACAGCCCAAATGAACCAAGTGAAACAAAATACATTTGGGATTACCCGGCTGTGTGACTGAGCATACTTATATACAGTATATGGTGCACAACAAACTGGGTGTCCTTCAGGTATTCATATTAATTGCGACGACCCTCTGGCTTTGTTACAACTAACGGGATGGCTGTGGCTTAGGAGGTAGAGCAGGTCGTCCAATGACCCGTGGGTCGGCGGTTCGAATCCCGGCTCCTCCTGTCTATGTGTCGAAGTGTCCTTGGGCAAGACACTGAACCCCAAATTGCCTCCAATGAGTTGGTTGGTGTGAGCTGGCCACCATTGATGTGTGATTGTGGGAAGTGGGGACGCTGGCGTTGACTGTTCGCTGCTCTACTTCCCAATGTATGAATGAATGGACCATTGTAAAGAGCTTTGAGCACTTGGAAAAGCGCTATAAAAATGCAATCCATGTAAATTCAGAATGGGGTAAGGTCTATAATTATCTGCCCAATTTCAACCCAACTTTCCAACATCAACAGTTTCATGGCCTTTTTATTTTTACTTTATGTATACTCCTGTTATCATGTGGCAGCAATGATTGGGGGTTGAAATGTTTCCTGTTCCTCATCCTATCAGGTTGGGTAAGCCCCTACCGTGGGCTTCCCCATCCCGAGTTCATGTCATTGACAATGAGCTACATTTTCCATTCAGTGTGAAGCTCCTGTCAGCAGTCACAGGGGATGTTTGGTGTTCACGGTGTTGTCCTCAGTGCTGTTGTCTTCCATCCGGAAGTCCGGATCGCTCATGAAGTCATGGATGGAGGTCCGCGGCGTGTGCAATCCCGTCCTCTCGAAGGTACGAAATGCGTTCACCACCTGGATCTGGGTCCGGACGCGGGTGAGCCCTCTGAACCACAGGACCTGACCGTGACGGAGCTCTCGCTCGGAGTGGTCGATCTCCATGTCGTCCATGTCCTCCAGCTCCTCGTCAGGGATCTCCTCCCTCTTGGTGCCGTGGCCCGCCGTCTTGAGGAACCTCAGGTAGCCGGTGGGGATAGAGGCGAGCACCTGGCCCCACAGCAGACTCCCCATGCCCAGGAGCGTGCACCACAGCCACTGGGACGCAGACAGACCCACGCAGCTGAACGGCTCCCCGCCCCACTGCACGATGATCGCCTGGATCGCAAAGGTGCCGAGTAGGATGGTGCAGAAGATCACGTTGTTGTGGATCCCCGCAAAGACGTTCCTCTCGCCGTGGATCTTGCGCGCGTTGATCTCGTTGAAGAGCTGCATCAGGACAAAGGCGTTGAAGATGATGGTGTAGTGCTGCGAGGGCGGGGCGTGGAGCGCCGCGTCCCTCCCGCTCTTGATGCCAAAGAGCGTGTCGCCGGCGAAGAGCAGCGTGAAGATGACGACGAGCTGGTAGACCGCCTGTCCCAGGATGTTCTTCATCATCCGACGGGAAATGAGGGGCTTGTCGCGGCCGTAGGGCTTCCTCAGCAGCAGGGCCTCTGTGGGGGGTTCGGTGGCCAGGGCCAGGGACGCCAGGCTGTCCATGATGAGGTTGACCCACAGCATCTGGACGGCCTTCAGCGGAGAGTCCTGCGTGACGCAGGCCCCGGTGAAGGCCACGATGACGGCGACCACGTTCACCGTCAGCTGAAACTGGAGGAACTTGGAGATGCTGTCGTAGACGTTGCGGCCCCACATGACGGCCTTGACGATGCTGGAGAAGTTGTCGTCGATCAGGATGATGTCGGAGGCCTCCTTCGCCACCTCGGTGCCGGCCAAGCCCATGGCGAACCCAACATCGGCTTTTTTCAAGGCGGGCGCGTCGTTTGTGCCGTCGCCCGTCACTGCCACCACCTGCCGCTGTTCCAACGCTGCGCTGTCTATGATGCCTTTGACTAAAGTGTGCTTGTCCGTAGGTGAGGAACGTGCCAGTACACGTAGTTTGGGCCAGATTTTGTCTATGCGGTGCTGTTCGATTTCGCCTCTCTTGTTACGTATCCTCCGGTTGAAGTCGTTGCCCTCTAAACACAGAAAATCATCACCAGGCTGCAGAATGCCACATTTGACGGCGATGGCTCTGGCTGTGTTGATGTTGTCTCCGGTGACCATCCGGACTGTGATGCCTGCCAACTGGCACTTCTTGATGGCGTCTGGGACTTCAGGTCGGACTGGGTCTTCAATGCCAGCGACACAGATGCAGGTGAGTCCAGTCAGTATGTCTTTCTCATTGTCCCAGTTGGGCTCGCCCTCTGAGGCAGGAAAGTCCCTGTATGCCATGCAGATGGTTCTCAGGCCCTCCGAGCCCATGGGCACAATCACATTTTCCATAATGTTGCCTCTGTCCTGCGGCTGTAACACCTTGGACTCCCCACTGCCAGTCAGGATCATGGAGCACTTATTGAGCAGGATCTCTGAGGCTCCCTTGCTGAACATGCGATAGCTGCCATCAGCCTTCTTCAGAACTGTGCTCATGGATTTCCGAGTAGAGTTGAACGTATATACCTTATATAGCGTCTCCTCTGGAATCTCATCACGGATTGCCTGATAGTCAAGCTCTAGGTTGGTGGCAAAGCCCAGCAAAGCACATTCTGTCTTGTTACCCACCTGCCGTGGCAAACCGCCCTCCTTTTCTGGAGCCATGATCTTAGAAGTGTAGGCGCAGTTGACCGCAATTCCCTGGGCTAGGAGTTCTGAGGTGGAGGTGGGAATGTTCTCAGGTTCAGGGATGTTCCTGTGGTGTTTGTCTGCAATGTAGACCTGCACCACAGTCATGCGGTTCATGGTCAGTGTGCCTGTCTTGTCAGAACAGATGGCAGTGGCATTGCCCATGGTCTCGCACGCATCCAGGTGACGTACCAAATTGTTGTCCCTCATCATTTTCTTAACAGAGTAAGCCAGGGAGAGGGTGACGGCTAGAGGCAGACCCTCTGGTACGGCCACCACCAGAACAGTCACACCGATGATGAGGAACTTGACAAAGAGCTGGAAATAGATCGGTGTGCACTCGGTCAGCCAGGGTAAGCCCTGGATGCCAAAACTGTCCACCAGAAAACGGACCAACAAGATGATGACCGTGACGGTTGACATGAACAGACCCATTTTGCCAATCTGGACAGCTAGTTTGGTCAGCTTGCCCTGGAGAATAGACTTCTCTTTCTTTGGCAGGTTGGCTTTCTTCTTGTCCTCGGTGTCAGTCCCTTCATCTCCGTTCAGGGGCTGCTTCATCGTAACAGGGCAATCCTGGGAGTCTTTCTTGTGGATTTCCACCGAGCCGTCCCATTTCTTGTTATTTTTCTGCCTTTCATTGTCATCCTCAGCACCAGCGCACCCGAGTAAGGTAAAGATGATTCCACTCTGAGAGTTGACCCCAACAGCGGTGACCACCATCCTCCCTGAGCCCTCCATCACATGGGTACCTGACAGCAGGAAGGGATCCTTTTCTAGGGTTTTCTTTACATGGTCCGACTCCCCAGTGAGAGAGCTCTCGTCTACCTTTAGGTCATTCCCTTGGATGAGGATGCCATCGGCAGGCAAGAGGTCACCGTATTTCGCCTGTGCAATGTCACCAACCACAATGTCAGCGACAGCGACCTGGAGGACATCGCCGTGACGGATGACAGTGAACTTCTGCTCTCGTTCGATGCGGCTCTGGAGTCCTCGGAACTGTCTCTCTTTCCTCCAGTCCACAAAGGCAGTCACAAACACCACAAAGATGACGGATATGAGGATGGCCGTTCCCTCGATCCAGCCCGCCACCGCCTCACCGTCATCCTCCACACCACCAGCTGCGATTCCACAATATCCAGTATTGGAATCTGGAGGATCATAAAAAGACAGTCCTAATGAAATGATGGCTGCCACCTCTAGGATAATCAGAGTTGCATCCTGAAGTGCTTCCCACAACAATCGAAGAAACGATTTTGGCTTCTTCGGGATTATTAGATTCCGTCCGAACACCTTTGTCCTCTTCTCCATGTCTGCAGGCTGGCCACTAAGACCATTCGTAGGTGATGTCTTCAAACGGTTACAGACTTCATGGACGTCCCCATAAGTCTCCTTGACCTTCCCCAGAGCCTCGGCACCTCGGAGCTCCATGAGAGAGCGCAGCTCTTGGAGCGTACAGCCAAACTCTCCAGCATGGCTGGCCTCCATTGTATGGTCTTCTCACAAAAAGTGTCTCAGTGCCGATAGACTGTTGATAGTAAACAACCAAAGGGTGTCAGGGAGCTACACTACTGACACGCATCCTCAAAGAAAGAAATGCATATAAGGTTTTTTTTTTTCTGTGATGTCAGCACTGTGATGCAGACATCCATATTTGTTTTTTTTCCTATGATGTCACTGTAATGTAGACACCCATTTTGGGCATTCCCCTTTGATGTCACCATGATATGGTGGAGGATGGCCATATTTACGCATCTTTTTGTCAACAGGAAAACATGTATAACTATGAACCCATTGTATGTGTTGTCCCACTGCCGTGTCGTGGTGGTACCCCACTGTATTGTTAAATGTTAGGGGAGGAGTCATCTTCCGGGAGAAAAGCTTCAATCTTTGAGTGAGCAGCCAGGATGGTAGTTTCCGTAAACAGTTGATGGCCCTTTAAAGGGTGCATGCAGATGCCCATTGGCAGGACTGGGATAGATAATGTAATGCAATTACTGTGCAAAATGAAGATCGTCACCTGGAACATAAACGGCATCAGAACGTTTAAAGGAGGAATCAAACAAGCTCTCAATTCACTGGATGCAGATATCGTCTGTTTACAGGAGACTAAGGTGACCAGAGACCTACTGGACGAAAGAAGTGCCATTGTTGATGGATACAGCTCCTATTTCAGCTTCAGCCGTGGACGCAGCGGCTATGCGGGAGTGGCTACGTTTTGTAAGGACGTCGCCATGCCCTTGGCCGCCGAGGAGGGTCTCAGCGGCGCGCTGATCAACTGTGAAGGCTCCGTCGGTTGCTACGGCGACCATCAAGAGTTCTCGATAGAGGAGCTCCGGCTCTTGGACAACGAAGGACGAGCCGTGATCACACAGCACAAAATCACACATCAAAACCAAACACAAATGCCACAAACACTCACTGTACTTAACGTGTACTGCCCACGAGGCAACCCCGAAAAGCCGGAGCGAAAACATTTCAAAATGCGTTTCTACAAGTTGCTTCAGTGTCGTGCTGAAGCTTTACTGAAGTCTGGAAGTCACGTCATCGTGTTGGGAGACATGAACATAGCCCACCGACCGATAGACCACTGTGACCCCGACAACACTGGGGATTTCGAAGCAAACCCTGGGAGAAAATGGTTAAATGGATTTTTACATGACCGGAGTAAACCAAACGAAAGTGTGGAGAAGGAAGAGTCAAGGGAGACTTCATCAGTTTCGGGTCAAGGTGGAAAATTTGTTGACACATTTCGTCATTTCCACCCAAATCGCTCTGATGCTTTCACTCACTGGTGCACGCTCACTGGAGCACGGCAGACCAACTACGGCACTCGCATCGACTACATTTTCGCCAACCACTCACTGGCCACAGAGCAGCTTGTGGCGGCAGACATCATGCCAGAGATGGAGGGTTCGGACCACTGTCCCGTCTGGGTGGAGGTCAACTGTACGCTTCTTCCCAGCTCCCAGACCCCTCCCCTCTGTACTCGACACCTACCGGAGTTTGCAGGAAAGCAGCAAACGCTCTCTCGCTTTCTGACAAAGGTGTACCGAAAATCGACTAAGACTGACGCCACTGATGACCCGTTGTCCGGAACGCAAGAGGCCGAAAAGAGTAGGAGGAGACAAAACGTGGACCTGCCCGGAGTGGCGGGGAGCCTTAATGGAAAGCAAAGAATATTTGCAGTGAAGCCTAGTGCCATCCCAAGGGGAAAGAAACGAAAAATTACAACAAAACCGCTTGTAAAGCCACAACAGCGAAGCCTCTTCGACTTCTTTAGACCCAAGGCCACCGACGTGGCTGCAAGTCATCAAGTGACCTCTTCACAAATCTCACCGGCATTCCTGCACACTGATCAGCAGAACGTCCCCTCGATAAAAGGTGAGGACGTCAACGTTGCACCTCGCGTCTGTGGGGATACCTTTCCGTGTTCTCCCACCGGCAGCATAGGAAAGGAGGAGTGTGGGCAACAAACAGGGACAAAGATGACAACACTGTGTTTGACCACTGGTGGTCCCACCGGGTCTACGTTGTCAACGTTCTGGAAGTCGGTGTTTCGTGGGCCCCCGCAGCCGCCGTCCTGTAAAGTTCACGGGGAGCCATGTGTCCTCCGTACAGTAAAGAAGGACGGGCCTAATATGGGCAGGCAGTTCTTTGTGTGTTCCCGTCCTCAGGGCCACTCCTCCAATCCTGAGGCTCGATGTAATTTCTTCAGGTGGGTTGGCAGCAAAGGGAAAACGTGACTTATTTATTACTCATGTGAGCGGAGCGGGCACAAGTTCAGTGATTGGTTTGCGGTTGTCGGGCGTTGACCGTCCCTCGAAGTACTTTGGCTAGTTTAGGTGATGACATATTGGTGACGTAATTAAGAGATATTTCTCAGTGGCGTTTCTGAAAATCTGGGGCCCCCCCTGCAAGGATTAGGTGAGGGGCCTTTTACAACAGTGTATCCTATACATTAATTTAGAGTGCTCGCTCCATTAAGCATTTACACACAAAAGTGGATAGGCCTAGTAAAATAAGTTTAATTATCCAAATGATAATCTCCAATGTTCCCTTTTCAAATTAATGCATTTA
>CM076973.1:46350769-46439843 GCA_039105355.1 Benthosema pterotum
TTAATTAAAAAATATATGACTTGTGTGATATACTGTATAGAAGTAACGGCTGTGTACATAAACATGTATGTGCCGTGCATGCTTGCGGTCTGCGACTGGTTGCACCGCGGTGCTCCGGCCCCCATGAAGTCACATTAAGTCCAATGCGGCCCCCACCCCAAATGACTTTGACACGCTGTTTTCACTGTTTTCTCTTGATACTCTACAAGCTCCGTTTCTTACAATAGAAGTCTGCGGGGCAGGGAAACGGATGTGAAAATGGGTGAATTTCCGGCCGGCGCAAGCTAACTACCATCTATCGCCACACGATGGCAGTTACCTTGTTAATTTCTTTTGACTAACCCTTTAAAAATATTAAACATGTAATGTAAAGCAACTTAAGCCATTCTGTACTGTACTTGTGGTGTTTTACTTTCATCGAAACAGAAAAAAATAGCAGGCGTTCACGGCTCATAGCGCGCCACAGAGTGGCGCGCTATGAGCCATGAACGCCTGCTATTTTTATGTTCTTTCAGAGCAAATGTTTTGTAGAATCTACAATGTCAGGACAAAACGTATGTGACTGTGTGTGCGTCTCTGTTCCCGTGTGCATTTTTCCGTGTGTGTGTTTGTGTGTGTCAGGATGGAAGTTTGGCGCGGTGTGCGGCCGCTCCGGGGCGTTCCCGGTGGACTGCGTCCGTCCCGTGGCCGCTCCCGACTTCCTGTGCCTGCCGCTGGACCGCACGGCCGAGCCTCGCCCCGGGGCGGGGCAGGTGGCCGTGTCGTCGGCGGTGGCGGCGGCCGTGGGTTTCCCCATGGGAGCACACGAGATAGACCAGACCATAGAGGTACTGTACACACAACGTCAAAACCTCTTCACACTTCCTCTTCGCTTGATTCCTCTGTTCTTTTCCCAGTAAAGCAGTGGTTTGCAACCGTTTTGATACCACAGGGCCCACTATTTATTCAGCATTTGAGCCACGGACCGACATTTTGATGTAATTTTAGCCCCCCACACAGACCCCAAAACTAAAGATTTCGTTTGCTTTCGTCCACAATTCCAGGCTGGATTTGGGAAACAAAACAGCCAAACATACAGATCAAAAATGACCATTAAATCTTCCACATTCTCTCTTGGGCTAATTCAGATGATGAATATTTTAACTCTTGAGAGTGTAAACATGAAACCAAATGGACCCGCAAGGGTCCATTTGGTTTCATGTTTACGCTCTCATGTTTAAGACTCAAGGTTTCATGTTTACGCTCTCATGTTTAACCGACTGTCCGTCATTTAGCTGGGTATTTTTCTTCCCATTCTCCCCATTCCCATTCTTTTTCATCCCGTTGTTGTGCCTGATTTGATTCGCTTGTATGTTTGTTGCTTGATCTTCGTCGCTGCAGAACCCTTTGGACGGCTTTGACGCTCTGGGCGACGGAGAGGTGGATGAAACATTTCTACAGGACACCACGTATGACATGATGGAGTTTGCCAAGAAGTACTTCCGACAGGCAACGACTGGAAAGGGGTAAGAGACACACACACGCACCCACTAAACAAATGAACACCTTTATAGTAATGTAAATGAACTAGGGCTGTTGAATGATTAAAAGTTTTAATCAAATTAATCACAGCTTCAAGATTAAATTAATCATGATTAATCACCATTCAAACTATATCCAAAATACCCCCAATGCTTATACATCTTGAGCTCTGGTTACAGGGAGACAGAAACCGTGCTCTACCCATTTTTTTCATTAAGAAAATGCTCAGTGGGTTGAGTCAGTGTGCACATGAGTTATTTGTGTGTTTAATCAGATTAATCAACAAAATTAATTTAACTAATTAACTCGTTATTTTCAACAGCCACTCACGCACATAGCTGGATCCTCACCTGGCTGTAGTTTGTCCTACTGTTGTTGTAAACATCATCCTGTCTTCCGTTGTTTTTCAGGGATTCGTTGGGCAAGGGCAAGGGCAAGACCATCAGAGATCCATCTGAAATGATCAAGTTCTCCAAGGTGACGTACCATCCCTGTCTACTATCTCATGTATTGGGTCGGGAATCCCAGGGAATGTTTTTTGAGTTTTTTTTTTTTTTTTTAAGGATATACAGGCTGTCTGTAGATTTATGACAATTGGAAGACCTTTAAGACCTTTGTAAATAGTACTATGTGAAACAACACTCGATACTATAAAAGCATTATTTGTTTCAACAACAAATATCGGCCAAATTGTCAAATACTATATCACTACAGATTCAGGGGAACGTTGCAATGAATGCCATTCTACAGTGTATAACCTTGTAGATCACCTTACGAGTTGATGTACATTCATATGTTTTTTTGTTTTTTTTTGTCATTCACAGACACCTCTGACAGAGTCTCTGATCGAGTTCCATGACCAGGCCATGAACAGAGTGGCTGCTGATCTCTTCCTGTGTATGTTGTTGTCACCTGTTGTCCTCTGTGCTCTCGTTCATGTGTTTTACTGTATGTTGTTATCAGTGTACAGTGTTGTTTTTGGCAGCCATTTTTTTTTTTAGATTTAGTCAGTCTTTAGTCTTTTGGATGAAATGCCTATTTGTTTTTTAGTCACACTTTGGTCATTTGGACAAAATGCTTAATTAGTCTTAGTCACAGGTTGTCATTTTTATCCTTGATAGTTTTAGTCTAGTTTTTGTCGACGGGAACTCAAAGAGGTTTTAGTCGGTTTTAGTCTGTGGAAAATCAAAACCTTTAGTCCCATGTTAGTAAAAGAAATTAAATTGAAACATGTATTTAAACTACTTTAATGGAGTCAGAGTATACCAATTTAGTCTTTTGGACGAAAGTCTTGTTCATTTTAGTCACATTTCAGTCATTTCTATTCATGATAGTTTTAGTCTAGTTTTAGTCAAAAGGCTATTTTAGCCTTATTCTTAAAAGAGGTGCTGACAAAGTCATTTTAGTTATAGTCAGGAGTGATGAAAACAACAATGTATCTGTATGACAGTACATTTGACTCCTAGTGTATTAATGCAGAGGTTTTCAGCCTTTTTCATACCAGAGCCCACTATTTTTTTTTCCCTGCATTTTAGCCACGGACCACCATTTGATTTTGAGTTCAGTCTCTCTGACCCAAGACTAATGGATTTTCAAGGTTTTGGTTTACATTTTATAATTCTGTAGATTCTTGAAAATTAATTAATTCAGGTGTTTAAATATAATCTAACTCTCGAGAGCGTAAAATGATACCTAATTGTATCATTTTACGCTCTCGAGAGTTACAGAGCTGTGTCCATTTAGTTACTGCCCCATCATTTAGCTGGGGACCACCTGGAATCCTCTCAGGGATCACTGGTGGTCCCCACCACTGGTTTAAAACCACTGTAGCAATGGAAACAAATGTTTCCTTGTGGTTTCATTTGTGAGTTTTGGCTCCGTAAATGGTTCATTGGACTCATACGCTCACTTTTGAGTCATTTTTTAGAACATAAAAAGTGTTGAATGAGATGCTTTGTTCACACATGATGCAAGATGAACTATTTCTATGCATTTGTATGTATTACCTTCTGTTGTTCTGGCTTACCTTTAAATCGCTCTGCCTGGCACGGATCAATAGTGTCAATCTGCTATGCATGATTTGTGATCTTGTTGTTCCTCTGCTTCTAAAACATCTGATAAAAAAAGTGTGTGTGTGTGTGTGTGTGTGTGTGTGTGTGTGTGTGTGTGTGTGTGTGTGTGTGTGTGTGTGTGTGTGTGTGTGCGTGTGCGTGTGCATGTGTGCGTGCGTGCGTTCGTGCGTTCGTGTTGTGCAGCGGTGATGCGCTTCATGGGGGACCATCCTATGAGCCGACAGTCAGACCAGGAAGTCGTCAGCACCTTTCTGAAGGTAATAATATGGACACACGCACACACATAGACACACGTTCACACACGTATAAGTACATTATCAATGAGCCCTTCTCAAAACCGCACCCTTTGTGGTGGGGTTTGCTCACTGTTCAATGGCAATCCGCATACTTTAGCAACTGTTGCTATCCAGATCAAACTTTCCTGGTCAAGCTCTCCCCTTCTAATGTGCCTATTGGACAAGGCCGGATTTCGGGAGGAACTTAGTGAAGGGCTTTTGATCTTCCACATACTCGAAACATCATGCGTGTCAATGCTTGCATCCAAGCCCTAAATGTACAAAATATAGTCAAGACATGCACATGCTTATTCACAGCCAACATTAAGAGCCTACTGTAACAACATGCTGTTACATATCTGAGTAATACACTATTCCAGTGGTTTTCAACCTTTTCCATACCAGGGCCCACCATGTATTTATTCAGCATTTTAGCCACGGACCATCCTTTGATGTTGTGTTTAATCGCTCGGACCCAAAATCAAGAATTTTCAACATTTTGTCCACAATTTAGGAGAGAATAACAAAATAACAGTTTGGCTACATTTTCTAATTGTGTAGATTCTTGAAAACATAAGTAATTCAGATGTTTAAATTTAATCTAACTCTTGAGAGCGTGAAATGAAATCGTGGGTCCACGATTGAGAAAAACCTCAATCGTGTTCATCCGTGTGTGTGTGTGTTTGTTTGCAGCTAATAGGAGAGTTCAGCCTGATGAAAGATGAAGCGTATTGCCAGCTCCTCAAACAGCTCACCGCCAACACCAGCTCCAAGGAGTAAGTTTAACACACGCTTGTTCCGAAATAGATTGCATATGTCAACAGATGCAACTTCATTTGCACAGTATTCTAGTCCTGGAGCTTTTATATTACCTTGCTTTACTGTACTGTCACTCTGGATTAAACAGTAAGTTGTGTTGTGCAGGGACAGCTGCCAGCGGGGCTGGAGGTTGCTGTACATCCTGACAGCCTTCCATCGCTGTACCGAGGTCCTGAAGCCCTTCCTGCTGAAGTTCCTGGCACAGGCCTTCCGTGGAGGTGGAGCCCTCTATCAGGGTATGACACTGTATACGCCAGGGGAGGATCTAGGAGTGGGCATGGGGGGGGGGGGTGCAATGACCCCCTAAATGCCCAGTCTGCCCCACCAAACACGATGGCATCTAAAACAACCCAAGATATTTCCAATTCAAGTGCTTATATTTAAAATGATTGGAAACACTACTACTGCTACTAACTAACTACAGTTGTGGCACCACTAAACCAACAGCATTTCAGAAAACAGAAAACTCTCTCAGTCAGACCTTTAGCTTTATGCATGCTGCGTGTCTGTTTGCAACTTCAATAATAACTGATGGTATTATTGATGCTTTACCTGCCCAATAAAAGTCCTGTAACCGAAAATGGTATGGGTGCGACTTCCGCCCCCCTACCATTTTCTCCTGCCCCCCCAAATGGAAAATGTTACATCCGCCCCTGATATACACACTTATTATTCTAGTACTGTGCTTGAGTACAACTACTTTTCCCCCTATACATTCTTCTTCAAAATTCTCTACATGTGCAGAGGTAGACACAGAGAGAGTGAGATCAACCAGGTGCTCCCTGCAGAGATAAAAGTTTAATTCAAAAGGATCAACTGGATCAACTGATCAATAACAGAGGAGACGGAATAAAATCCAAGTACTTTAAAAAAAAATGTCTACTAAAAGTTAAAAGGCAAAATGAGCAGAAAATTTTAGCAGAACCGCTCCTCTACAGAAGCACGGGTCAGATTGTGCTTCTGCGGAACCCACCGGCAAAATCATAAATCGGAGCCCCTCTAACTTGATCACACAAAATCAACAAAAGGGTCTGCAAGCTCCAAATTCACTTTGATCTGCTACTTTAGCTGTTGAATGAATTTTAATTGAGAGCCAAAAAAATGGTTTGCGCCCAACAATGTCATTAGTTGTGAGAGACACGCAACGTGTCACTTACTTGATCGCAACTGATTCTTGTGTGCAGGAATCGCGAAAGCATGCGAGCAAAACCTGAAGAAAACGTTCCAATATGGCGGCCGCATCGTTCCTCCCAACAGCATGGAACTGCAGGCTATGCTGGTGAGTAATACCAGTCTCAGTACAATAATCTCTTATATAGTTTTTTCAATCGAAAAGTGTTTGGCTCCTATCTGTAACTAGCAACTGTGTGACACAATTGTGTGTGTGTGTGTGTGTGTGTGTGTGTGTGTGTGTGTGTGTGTGTGTGTGTGTGTGTGTGTGTGTGTGTGTGTGTGTGTGTGTGTGTGTGTGTGTGTGTGTGTGTGTGTGTGTGTGCGTGTGCACATCTGTGTATTCATCTCCAGGCAGGACGGAGCTCCAAGCGACAGCTGTTCCTCTTCCCCGGAGGCATCGAACGTCACCTGAAAGTTAAAACCTGTTCTGTAAGTACTGTATGGAATTATGGATAGTGGAGCCGCTTGTTCAGGCTGGCGTTAAGCTGGATCGCATCTGATCGATCTGTTTCTCTGTATCTATGAACATTCAAAAAACAAATTGAGCCCCCATGTACCTCGCAAAAATGTGTTTTCGCTTACATTGAAAAATAGCAGGCGTTCACGGCTCATAGCGCGTCTCTTGGGGGAGAATGTGAGAATGCAGCACAAATCTTTCAGTTTGTTCTTTCAGAGTCAACAATCCCTTGGCCACATGCACTTACCAAAAATGTGCTCAAATGTGCTGACCTCATCACATTTCATCATATTTTCATGACGTCATCTGTGGCCATTTTTTTAGGCCAAGGGGTGTCACAAAGCAGAATTAATTCTCAGGTATTATTATGCCTCCCCATGTTATTTGATGGAGGCCATATGGATTTGGGGCTGTCATGAATTGTACCTTTGCTCTCTGTGGTCACGGAACGTTAAGGCACGTATAAGTTGCTGTCCATGCTCTGCTAATGCTAATGTTTACAGTTAGAACTGCAGACTTCCCAATTTTCCACTGTAATCTCAGTCACCTTTTATCTTAGTCCATAGTACTTGCCCTAGCCTTGACAACCATGCGGTCTTATTTATAGAGCGTGGTATGTAGACAGATGGTCATTTGGGTCATTTGTTGCACTACACTGTCTCGATGCCTTTGGTTGCAGTGGTTTTCAATCTTTTGGATACCAGGGACCACCATTTATTCAGCATTTGAGCCATGGGCCACCATTTGATGACATTTTAGCCCCATGCACAGACCCCAAAACTAACAAACTAACTACATTTCTTTTGCTGTTTTTGTCCACAATTCCATGCTGGATTTCGGAGAAAACAGAACAGTCGAACATACAGATCAAAATGACCATTAATCTTCTACATTCTCTAGTTGTGTGGACTGGGCTAATTCACATGATGAGTATTTTAACTCTGGATTATATAGGGTTTACTGGTTACCCTGTGTACTGTAATAATTCTGTGTTATACTTTTAAAATGTAGAGATTTGTCCTTCTGTTCTGTTGTTGTCGTGCTGTACAGGTTGCTCTGGACGCGATCGAGGAACTATGTTATGAGATGAGCACACAGAAACTGGAGGCCATGGATGAATACGCCATCTTTCTGGTCACCAACAGAGGTTATTCTCTTCATATGTTTTTTTCTCTCCAAATCTCTGTGTGTGAGTGAGTGTGCTTTGTACATTATTATGGTTCACTACAAGTTATACAAGTTATACAAGTTCACTGGTCATTTTCATTTGAGTTTTAATTAGTCAATTAGTTTAGTTTGTAGTGGGTTTTGTTTTTAATTTTGGAATATGCTTAGTTTTGTTGTTTCTAAAAAAAAAAAAATCAGCAAAAACAAATCACACAAATAGCTGGTCTACGTTTCACAACATCTTGTGAGCTTGTAGATCTCATTTCTATATGAAAAAGTGTTCATATTCTGCACTTTATGTGTATTATTTGTCTTTGTCTCTGAGCCTCTGAGCCTATCAGATTTTGTTGCTTGATTTGTCAGGAGGGGCTCTCTGATTTGTTCAAACTAAAACTAAGAATATAATCTCAACAGGGGTGCCTTCTTGCCCAGCCATAATACAGGCTCTTGCAGGACGGCATGTCAAGTTTCAACAAGTTATAGCTTTACACTCATTTTTATTTTTAACAAAATGATTTTGGATATACAGGGGTTTTCAACAGGTGATCCGGGGACCACCAGTGGTCCTTGAGAGGGTTCAAGGTGGTCCCCAGGCTAAATGATGGAAAGAGTGTAAAATGAAAACCATTTGGTTTCATTTTTATGAATGTACTACATTGTCTAGTTGTTGAACACACAACTAGAGAATGTAGCATATTAATGGTCATTTTGATCGGTATGTTTGCCCGTCTTGTTTTCCAAATCCAGCCTGGAATTGCAGACAAGAGCAAAAGAAATATTTCGTTTTTTAGGATCTGTGGGAGCTAAAATGTCCTCAAATGGTGGTCCATGGCGGCATGAATGCTGAATAAACACTAGGCCCTGGTATCAAAAAGGTTGAAAACCACTGCTGCCCTATAACAATAACATGGGTGTTGTCCGTCCAGGTCAGAACGTGCGTCCGCTGAACAAGAACGAGTACATCCTGGACATCGCCACGGAGGCAGAGGAGCTGGACAGCAGCTACAGCTTCTGGTTCCGCAGGGTGGTCTGGAACCAGGTGCTCAAGTTCGACAACGAGCTCTGTGTCGCCATGCACTACAACCAGGTATGTTGGTACACCAGGTTATTATGGATGCTTGTCTAATATACGTCCTGTACAAGATTTAAATATTGTGGGGCAGTGTTGTATGTAGTGGGACTTTTAGGAGTGGGGGGGTGCCTCTTAAAAGGGAATTCCACCAATTTTCATTTTTTTTCTGAGAGTGTACAAATGTGAACCAAATGGACCCTAGCGGGTCCATTTGGTTCCATTTGTGCACTCTCAGAAAAAAGGAAACTCATTCACTTTTTTACCATGCCCACACAACATCTCTAAGGTATATTAATGACATGGTAAAATATTGAAAATGAGTGGAATTCTCCTTTAAGACACGTGCATGCATTTGAATGTGCATTTGCGTGCACCTGCGCAACACACACATACCAGAGCTATTAAAACAACTATAGCATATTGAGAAAGATTGTTTACAATGCCTAATTGTATCTATAAAAGTAAATGACAAGACAAAAAACATAGGCCTACTTTTGCCCCAAAAATATAGATGTGAGAAGTGGGGGGGGGACGCCATCCCCCCGCGTCCCCCCTCCACTACATCACTGCTTGTGGGTCACTGAACGAAAGAGTTTAAATGAAAATGGTATGGGTGCGGCGATGAAGCCGCCATCATGCCATTTTCGTCTGCACCCCCCCAATTGGGAAATGTTACATCCGACCCTAATACAACCAGCTACACAATGCACTACAACCAGCTACACAATGCATTACAACCCAGGGCTGGATCTAGGCATGGGCATGGGGGGCAATGCCCCCCTAAATGCCTTGGCTGCCCCACCAAACAAACACAAAGATGTCAAATTAAAGTGCTTATAATTAATGATTTGAAACACTATTACTGCTACTGAGTTACTACAGTTGTCTATTGCAACTTCATCAACAACTGATGTTATTATTGATGCTTACTTGCCTAATAAAAGTCATGCACAAGATATAAATCTTGTGGGTCACAGAACTAAAGAATTTGAATGAAAATAGTATGGGAGCGTCTTCATCAATGAACCTGCCCTCATGTCTGCCCCTCAAATCTGCTATTTTAACAATGTTTATCTGTGGAACTGATTAAAGCCAAATGTAATACCTCCTACAATAACAATTAACAATAACAAGTGGTCAGGAGTTCAAATATGATTATTACAGGGGTCACTGTGCTAGAAAATGTTGAGAACCACTTTAGTAGTACTATTGCACATCCTCTTCACACTCAGCTACAGTAAAATGCAAGCGGCAGATGCAACAGACAACATTCAGCCACTAGGTGTCAGACTTGCAACATTTATTGCAATCGTTTCCTTAGCTCAGCAGTCACAGGTGGAAAAAGTAGTCACATTTTGTACTAAAAGTATGAATAATGCAGTTCTGCTCTGAGATGTAGTGGAGTAGAAATACATGTAAGCTACAAATACACTACTTGAGTCTTGAGAAATGCACTTAGTTTACACTGGCAGCAGTGACAGCTGCTTACACTACTCACAACAAAAACTGTAATCACAGACCTCCTGTGAATGATCATAGGATGACCCTGATGTGAGATATCAGGATCCCAAGGAGTGCAATAACTAACCAGAATTGAGAAAGTCTCTAAACTTACAGTAGTTAAATTAGGTTAGGAAGATTACCTTGATGCAGACAAAAAATATTATATTAAAATGTATATTAAATGATCCTGGCTACTATAACGGTGTAAATGTACTTACTCAGTCCAAACCTCCCCCATACCCCATATATCTAGCGATTCAATGTCATCATAAGTCACTCTGTTCCGCGATGCCACCACAGCGAACAATAACGAAACAGAACTTAATCATGCCAGCCACCAGCTTCAGAGAAACAATAATTCCGGATGCAACACAATTCGTTCCAATGATTACTGTAGGCCTACTTCACAATTCGTACATTTCTTTTGCTGCAATGGATGTGTCACCATCCCTAACTCCATTAGAAATGTAAGGGCGTTATGGATGAATAAATTGTAGTGATATTTCGGTCCCTCTGTCTAGCCTTACTGGATCAAGTGTGTCTTCAAGGCACCCTTTGATGAAACTTAAAGAGTGTGCGTGTATTATTCATGTGTGTGTCTCTGTTGCATGCACACCCAGATCCTTCCTGACTACCGTAAGGGTCTCCTGAATGTTCTCCCGCGAGGGGAGGTGAGTGATAAACGCTTCCACCAGATCTCCAAGCTAGCCGCCCTGCAGCACCGAGCCAAAGACATCGTCTTCAACCCCAGCATGTGAGTGTTGTGTTGTTCGCTATTGGACCTGAGTTCAGTGCTTGGAGCACAGGGGTCACCAGCTCTGTATGCAGACAAATCGGTCCATGACCTCTCAAAAGGAAAGTCTAGATTTTGTTTTCATGACGTAATTTTTAGCGCAGACCTGTTTACTAGAAGTCAACTCTCCAGGTTTTTTGGCATGCACCAAGTCCATGACATTCACTTAGATTTATTTTATTTTTATTATTTAACCCATTTCTACCCATTTCTTATACAAAACATTCGCTCTGAAAGAACATATTGAAAGATCTGTGCTGCATTCTCTCATTCTCTCCAAAAATATCAGCTATTTTTCAATGAAAGTTAAAACACCACCAACAAGTACAAATACAGAATGGTTTAAATTTGTATTTATTTTTGTATTTTAGGTTGTATGACCTCAGTTACACTCACATAACATGACCTTTGAATATTTCTTTGCTCTAGTCCAGGGGTCTGTGTATTCTGAAGCCTTTTGAGCTGCAAACTGAGACAAACTCTTGTCATATATAGGATTTTACTTTTAGAGTTTACTGCATTCTTTTTGGACATGTAATTTTCCAGAGAGAGGCCAGTAATTTTAGCTCATGTTTTACCTAAAATTGGAATAAATTGTAACATGGGATTTTTCCTCACAGATCATTTCTTTGAGGTCTCCAGAACAACATATTAAAAGTCCCGAAAAATCCCAGTTGCGCAAATATGTTTAATTTCATAAAGTAATAGAATACATAGGCTCCAATGGAGTGATAGCCCCGCCCCCTCCTATACAAACCCATTATAACTTAAAACTCCATTTTAACCATGATGGATTATTCAAAAACAACCCATCTTTTTTCTGGTGACTGATATTGTCCTCCTAATACGTGAGAGGACCGTGGAATTTCATTCACAGGTTTTAGTTATTTTTAAAATATTGTTTTGGAAAATG
Source organism: Benthosema pterotum (assembly GCA_039105355.1). Lineage (NCBI taxonomy): Eukaryota > Metazoa > Chordata > Actinopteri > Myctophiformes > Myctophidae > Benthosema > Benthosema pterotum. The sequence goes on from CM076973.1 coordinate 46,362,535, forward strand.
TAGCTGCCTCCATATCTGGCTATGCCCACCCAAATGAATATTAAAAAAATAAATAAATGAAACCTGTAAATGAAATTCCACTGCCCTCTCACATATTAGGAGGACTATATCAGTCACCAGAAAAAGGTGAGGGCAGTGGAATTTCATTTACAGGTTTCATTTATTTATTTTTTTAATATTCATTTGGATGGGCATAGCCAGATATGGAGGCAGCTACATTTTCCAAAACAATATTTTAAAAATAACTGAAACTTGTGAATGAAATTCCATGGTCCTCTCACGTATTAGGAGAACAATATCAGTCACCAGAAAAAAGATGGGTTGTTTTTGAATAATCCATCATGGTTAAAATGGAGTTTTAAGTTATAATGGGTTTGTATAGGAGGGGGCGGGGCTATCACTCCATTGGAGCCTATGTATTCTATTACTTTATGAAATTAAACATATTTGCGCAACTGGGATTTTTCGGGACTTTTAATATGTTGTTCTGGAGACCTCAAAGAAATGATCTGTGAAGAAAAATCCCATGTTACAATTTATTCCACTTGAAAATCTATTTTGCCTGGACTAAGAGGGAGATCTGATGAATACCCATGCATGGCTCTGGTTGATTCCCCCATGAAATAATGGAGAGATATAGTAAATTATCTATTATTATTATCTGTACTATGGAACAGATCACGATCTCTGGCTACTGAAGGAGTTAATTAAATTTAAGTCCAATTTAGGTTGAATAGGTAATTAATGTGATGCCTTTGTGATGAGATTATGTAATGTCTTTATGCATAATTATTACCGTATTGTCCCGAATATAAGACGACCCTCATTTTTCAAGACCCATTTACAGGAAAAAGAACATTGAATGTCAAATAGTATAGCCCCTAAATATAAGACGACTCCATTTTGGAAATATTTCCATTGGGGAAAAAACATGGCCAATAGGGATAAATATTATATTGCGTTTTGCTTTCATGTACACACTTTTATACTGTATGTCCCAATTGATATACAATGTGTAATGCTATTCATTGTTTTGTTTTTGTTTGGAATAAAAACCTAATAATTTAAAAACATGTAATATGAAGTATCTAAAAAATGTTTAAAACAAAACAAAACACTTAATAACCTTTTTAAAACCTCTGTATTTATATTGCTGTTCCTCCTCCCCCTCCAGCCATGAGTTGTCAGAGTACATCTCCCCGTCTCTGTTCAAGAAGCAGCCTCCACAGCAGTGGGCCAACATGGTGACTCAGCACATGCAGCAGGTGCAGAGCCTGAGCCCTCACCAGGCTAGAGCACAGTTCCTGGGTATGTCCCTCTCACACACACCCTTCTTTTTCTTATTATTCTTTTTTTAAGGATCATCGGTTTGGCAATGAACGGCCAGTGACGGATCAACCCCTATCTCTTAATTATGGGCATCCGGAGTGCCTCAGGGCTCAGTGCTAGGTCTTTTCTGTTTTCTGCTTTTGTCTGGAAAGCTTCCACTGAAAACAGCCGACTGCCAAACAGCTTTCCCCATATAACCAATGCTGGAGTTTAAAAGGATCCCTGGCTAATAAGACAAAAATATGCATTAAAACACTATACTTGCCTTCTATAACTAAAACATGCAGATACCGGCGCTATGTACCAAATCAGAAGGCCCCATGCGCGCGCCGCACACGTGCATGTGAATCGAGAGCACGTAACACAAACGAGAAGCAACACTCTTTGCATTTGTGTTGCACGGTGAATGAACATGCGTGCGTTCGGCATACTACCGTGCACACAGCACACTACCAGCACTATCGCTGCCGCTCCCCGACTAAATCTGCTTTTTGAGTCTCCTCACAGGCTCCCACCGATCTGGTTAACTGAAACTGTTGGACGACCAACAGTGACCTGTGTGAATACGGTTTCCGTCCAAAGCAACTGCTGTGTCTACTGTATGCCTCTCATCGAAAAAGGTGCCCTTCAAGGTGCCAGGCTCCACTGTTAATTCTGGCCTCCGGAGGTCACCTATACCCGTATAGGCTGTAGCGCTAATCCAGCTTGACAGCATGAAATTAATGTTTGTTTCGTCGCCGACAACACAAACATTATCACCTGCCCCCATCGCTAAGACAGGTTTCTGTTTTGAAGGATGAAATGGTGTTGGTTTAGTGGTGCCACAATTAGTAGTTGAATAGTAGCAGTAGTACTGTTTCAAATCATTTTAAATATAAGCATTTTAATTTGAAATATCTTTAAAAAGTGCGTTGTTTTGCATGCCATCATGTTTGGTGGGCCAGTCAGGGCATTTAGGGCCCATGCCTAGATCCGGCCCTGATATGGACAAACCCACGAACTTACTTTTGGTCATAATATGAAACTGCTGTCCTAAAGTGTTACTTGTGTGTCTTCACACAAATATCGTAATAAGTGCGTGTGTGTGTGTGTTTGTGTGTGTCCGTAGGTCTGGTCAGTGCCTTCCCCATGTTCGGCTCCTCCTTCTTCTACATCCACAGCAGCAGCTCCACCACCTACTACGCCCCCTCCATCCTCTCTGTCAACCAGAACGGTCTGCACTTCCTGCACAAGGACACACACGTGAGGATGCATGCACCCTACACACACACACACACACACACACGGACACACGCGCACGCACACACACACACACACACACACACACACACACACACACACACACACACACACACACACACACACACACACACACACACACACACACTGCCCATCAGGTACCATCTCCAGGGTGGGTTGCCAGTGGATGTTGCCACTTGTGCCCCTCAGTGTTGCTTTTCTTGACCCGTTTGTGGTCGATCTACCAGCTTTTGGTTTCGTTTTACGCTCTCAAGAGTTACATTATATTTAATTAAATCTGAATTACTTAATTTTCAAGAATCTACCGAAAATGTATAAGAATTGTTATTTAGGCCAACATTTTTCCAGATATCTCTCATAAATTAGTCTGAGAGACTAAACTCAACGTCAAATGGTGGTCCTCCGTAGCTAAAAGGCAGAATAAATTGTGGGCCCTGGTAGTTTGGCAGTTGGCATCCCCTCCGTTTAAATCATGTCCAGTACCAGATTTAAATCATACAGTTACTGACCAGTGACACACAAGTGTCCAGTAACTGGTCAGCTTGACACTACTAGATATCATTGATGTCTCATCCTGTTTCATTAGTCCTAATATAGCAGTTCAAGTAGACAGTGATGAGGCAAATATCTAGTCTGTAGCCTGACAAATATATTTAGAGAGTAGGCTATGCATATTGTGGCAAATCTTCTGCCCTCAGAGTGACCGACTGAGTGGCAAACCAACTTACTCTCCATAGAAATACACTGTTGTGGCACCGGTTTTCAAAAACCTTTTCAAGAACTTCCTGGATCTGTATTAAATAATTTAAAAAAAAAAAAATGCTATAATATTTTTGTACATGTGTTAAAACATCCGTCAAAAACATTTAAAATTCCTAAAACTAAAGAAAGTAGCAAATGAAAGTAAATAAATAAATCCATAAAAAAAGATAACACCGATAAAACTGAAGTTGTCATTCAAAGGCTTTTTTCACTGTATTTAATATTAGATATCACTGCATGATAGAAATTCCATGATGTTTGCTGGTACCACCCATATATACAGTAAAATTGTATAAAGTAAGCATTATAGCTTTAGAAGTCTCCTGTTTCAACATAAGGCAAATTGATGTTCAATGTTCAAGTACACCACTTGGACTTTACGCAAGGGCATTGGAGGGACCTACCTACGCTATCCAATTCCTGCCAAACTCATGATGCTGAGTGCCAAGCAGACAGGGCACTTTGTAATCTCAGGATGGACATTCTAAGGCAGTGGCTTTCAACCTTTTTCATCCCAGGGCCCACTATTTGATGACATTTTAGCCCCACAGACCCCAAAACTAATGATTTCTTTTGGTTTTGTCCACATTTCTAGGATCGATTTGGGGAAACAAAACAGTGAAAACATACAGATCAAAAAAAAAAAATACTGATAATCTTTGACATTCTCTAGTTAGGAAGACTTGGGCTGATTCGGTGGTGAATATTCTAACTTCTGAGAGTGTAAACATGAAACACAATGGACCCGCGAGGGTCCATTTGGTTTCATGATTACGCTCTCAAAGAGTTACATCTGGTTAACCAACTTTCCATCATTTAGCCTGGGGAACCACCCTGGACCCTCTCAAGGACCACTGGTGGTCCCTGGACCACTGGTTGAATACCACTGTTCTAAGGCCAATAATGCAACTGAGCTGGAACTGACACAATGACATAATGGCATGACAGTTTTTTGCCATACATTATTCATTTTTATTCATTGGTCATTTGTCAGTCATTTTTTAATCTAATCTGGATTCCACACCAAAAGGCTTTCTTTACTTTATTTGTAGTTGATCTTTATTACCAAAAAGTGGTCCAGTTGTAATTTTGTGAAAACAATCCTTAATGGCTGTTTGCCCTACCCCAAAATAAGCTTAGAATGGGGCTTATGGGTGTTGTTCAAATTCAACTCTTTACAACGCTCCAAAATGTTTTTTTTTTTTTTTGCTATATATTGTCTCTCCACCATGTCAGTAGTGTGTTGACATTGACACTTGGCACACGTTTTTTTTCCTGAACCACTGCTGAACCAAAAGTAAAAGTGTGGGTGTTAACACACTATTGACATGGTGGAGAGACAATATATGGCAAAGAAAAAGCATAAAAATGCATTTGGAGTGTTGTAAAGAGGTGATTTTTTTAGGCTAGGTTATTTTAGGGTAGGGGAAACAGCCATTAAGTTGTGTTTTCACAAAATAACAACTGGACCACTTTTTTGGAAATAAATCCACTCACTGCAAATAAAGTTAAGAAAGCCTTTTGTTGTGGAATTCTCCTTTAAAATGGGTGCTATGACAAGTTGACAGTGGGTATTATGAGGTTCTTAAAGGATCCCTTTAAGCGTTTTAAGCGAAGACAAGCATCACTTAAAACATTATACTTCACCTATATAACTAAAATAAACAAATAAAAACACCATCGGCTCCTGTTCACAGGATGATGATGTCACATGTACTTTTGTCTTCTAGCTCTATGGAATATACAGAATGCACATGCTCATGTGACATCATCATCCTGCGACAGTAGCACCTCCTATTGAGTGAAAGATTCTGCAGTGTTTTAAGGCATATTTGTCTGATTATTATTATTATTACCCTTATTATTATTATTATTATTATTATTATTATTATTACCCCTATCGCTTTTTGTGTTCACCGGGTCAATGCGATATAGGCCGGTGTACACCAGAAATTTCCACTCCACACTGTGCGGACTGTGGGGGCGTGAAAAATCAGCGGATGGTCTCTAAATTTTCCGGGCCCCCTCCTCTTCGTGTGGACACCACATGTTCACCGATCAGTCCTTCAGATGACCCACACTGCTATTTTTTCCTCTGTGTCCATTTTAGGGCCTTATATTGCAGTTCAAGCATAATTCCACAGGGTGGCAGGCTATTAACCAAAACTCTACATGTGTACATGGTGTACATGTCCCATACTTTTACATGAACATGTCTAGGTCATATTACAGGACATATTACAGGCTTACTATAGCCGCACGGCTGGTTCCCAAAATGTGGTTCGGGGACGTCTGGGAGTCCAACCATGTACACGGGCCATAGTTTGTATGCATGACCAGTAGTTTTACATAAAAGTTTCTAGATTACATTACACGACAGCCTAGTACAGCCACGGCTGGTTCCCAAAGTGCGGTTTGGGGACCTCTGGGAGTCCAACTATGTACATAGGCCATAGTTTGTGTGCACGACCAATACTTTTCCACAAACATTTCAAGGCTATAGTACAATCCAGCCATGTCTGGTTCCCAAAGTGTGGTTCAGGGACCACTGGGAGTCCAACTATGTACACATGCAGTATGTGTGCACAACCAAAAGTTTTATTACAGTACAGCTATGGCTAGTTCCAAAATTGTGGTTTGCTGACCTCTGTGGGTCCGACTATGTACAAAGGCCATAGTTTGTGTGCACAACCAATACTTTTACACAAACATTTATAGGCTATAGTACAATCCCAATTCCCAAAGTGTGGTTCAGGGACCTGTGGGAGTACAACTATGTACATAGGCCAGAGTTTGTGTGCACGACCAATAGTTTTACATGAACACTATGTTATATTACAGGACAGCCTACTACAGCCACAGCTGGTTCCCATGTACAACCCCAATTCTGTTGGCGTTGGGAAGATGTTCATTCAGCCATCTTCTTCCGCTTATCTGAATGCTTAACCTGAATGTTCAACTTTATTGTTTGTATGCAAATATTTGCTCATTTTGATTTTGATGGCTGCAACACCTTTAAAATACATTGAAATATAATCAAATATTCAGACAATCCGAAGAACCTATACGTGATTGGCTGAAAACCTATTGAATGTTTTTGACCTTTGATCCCTCAGATGTATTCTGCATTGAAACCAACATCACCGTGTGAGGGATATAACTGCAATTGACTCAGGAACATCATATTGGCTGGCTGGCTGGCTGGCTGACTGACTGACTGACTGACTGACTGACTGACTGACTGACTGACTGACTGACTGACTGACTGACTGACTGACTGACTGACTGACTGACTGACTGACTATTGTAACATACTCCTCCCTGACGTTGTCACTGGGACAATTTACTTATTTTTGTACCACAATTCTTCTATTAGACCACTTAGCCTAAACGTGTGCAAGGAGACTGGCACATATGGACCCAGAGGATGAGAGAGTGGCATCACATACGTGCAAGTGTTATAAAGGGGCCTCTACTACTCTCTTCTCCCATCAGGCTGCACTAGGCTTCATTAGGCTGTAGAAGGCAATACTGTACCATGGTCAACACATGCCATGTAAAACTATTGAATGTGCACACAAATAACTGCCTGTGTACACCATGGTTAGTCCCAATGGTATGACATAATATAGACTAGTACTCCCCTCTACTACTCTATTCTCCCATTGGACAGGACTAGGTTAGACTTTGGCATACTAGGCTGTACTGCACTAGTGGTGGACAGGACTAGGTTAGACTTTGGCATACTAGGCTGTACTGCACTAGTGGTTATTCACAATGGTGTGACATCACATAAGATAGACTAGTACTTCCCTCTACTACTCTATTCTCCCATTGGAGAGGACTAGGCTGTACTGCACTAGACTCAAATGGGCTCTAACAGGGTGTAGGGGGGTTTGTTAGGCTGTACTAGGTTTCATTAGGCTGTACGAGGTGATACTGCACTATGGTCAACACATGTCCAACTAAAAGTATTGAAAGTGCACACAAACGACTGCCCGTGTACACGGTGGTTATTCACAATGGTGTGACATAATATAGACTAGTACTTCCCTCTACTACTCTATTCTCCCATTGGAGAGGACTAGGCTAGACTTTGGCATTCTAGGCTGTACTGCACTAGACTCAAATGGGCTCTAATTGGCTGTAGGGGTGTGTGTTAGGCTGTAATAGGCTTCATTAGGCTGTACGAGGTGATACTGCACTATGGTCAACACATGTCCAAGTAAAAGTATTGAAAGTGCACACAAACGACTGCCCGTGTACACAGTGGTTATTAACAATGGTGTGACATAATATAGACTAGTACTTCCCTCTACTACTCTATTCTCCCATTGGAGAGGACTAGGCTAGACTTTGGCATTCTAGGCTGTGCTGCACTAGACTCAAATGGGCTCTAATTGGCTGTAGGGGTGTGTGTTAGGCTGTAATAGGCTTCATTAGGCTGTACGAAGTGATACTGCACTATGGTCAACACATGTCCAAGTAAAAGTATTGAAAGTGCACACAAACGACTGCCCGTGTACACGGTGGTTATTAACAATGGTGTGACATAATATAGACTAGTACTTCCCTCTACTACTCTATTCTCCCATTGGAGAGGACTAGGCTAGACTTTGGCAGTCTAGGCTGTACTGCACTAGACTCAAATGGGCTCTAATTGGCTGTAGGGGTGTGTGTTAGGCTGTAATAGGCTTCATTAGGCTGTACGAGGTGATACTGCACTATGGTCAACACATGTCCAAGTAAAAGTATTGAAAGTGCACACAAACGACTGCCCGTGTACACAGTGGTTATTAACAATGGTGTGACATAATATAGACTAGTACTTCCCTCTACTACTCTATTCTCCCATTGGAGAGGACTAGGCTAGACTTTGGCATTCTAGGCTGTGCTGCACTAGACTCAAATGGGCTCTAATTGGCTGTAGGGGTGTGTGTTAGGCTGTAATAGGCTTCATTAGGCTGTACGAGGTGATACTGCACTATGGTCAACACATGTCCAAGTAAAAGTATTGAAAGTGCACACAAACGACTGCCCGTGTACACGGTGGTTATTAACAATGGTGTGACATAATATAGACTAGTACTTCCCTCTACTACTCTATTCTCCCATTGGAGAGGACTAGGCTAGACTTTGGCATTCTAGGCTGTACTGCACTAGAGTCAAATGGGCTCTAACAGGGTGTAGGGGGGTTTGTTAGGCTGTACTAGGCTTCATTAGGCTGTACAAGGTGATACTGCACTATGGTCAACACATGTCCAAGTAAAAGTATTGAATGTGCACACAAACGACTGCCCGTGTACATGGTGGTTATTCACAATGGTGTGACATCACATAATATATACTAGTACTTCCCTCTACTACTCTATTCTCCCATTGGAGAGGACTAGGCTCTACTGCACTAGACTCAAATGGGCTCTAACAGGGTGTAGGGGGGGTTGTTAGGCTGTACTAGGTTTCATTAGGCTGTACGAGGTGATACTGCACTATGGTCAACACATGTCCAAGTAAAAGTATTGGAAGTGCACACAAACGACTGCCCGTGTACACGGTGGTTATTAACAATGGTGTGACATAATATAGACTAGTACTTCCCTCTACTACTCTATTCTCCCATTGGAGAGGACTAGGCTAGACTTTGGCATTCTAGGCTGTACTGCACTAGACTCAAATGGGCTCTAATTGGCTGTAGGGGTGTGTGTTAGGCTGTGATAGGCTTCATTAGGCTGTACGAGGTGATACTGCACTATGGTCAACACATGTCCAAGTAAAAGTATTGAATGTGCACACAAACGACTGCCCGTGTACACGGTGGTTATTCACAATGGTGTGACATCACATAATATAGACTAGTACTTCCCTCTACTACTTTATTCCCCCTTTGGAGAGGACTAGGCTAGACTTTGGTATACTAGGCTGTACTGCACTAGAGTCAAATGGGCTCTAACAGGGTGTAGGGGGGGTTGTTAGGCTGTACTAGGCTTCATTAGGCTGTACGAGGTGATACTGCACTATGGTCAACACATGTCCAAGTAAAAGTATTGAAAGTGCACACAAACGACTGCCCGTGTACACGGTGGTTATTCACAATGGTGTGACATAATATAGACTAGTACTTCCCTCTACTACTCTATTCTCCCATTGGAGAGGACTAGGCTAGACTTTGGCATTCTAGGCTGTACTGCACTAGACTCAAATGGGCTCTAATTGGCTGTAGGGGTGTGTGTTAGGCTGTAATAGGCTTCATTAGGCTGTACGAGGTGATACTGCACTATGGTCAACACATGTCCAAGTAAAAGTATTGAAAGTGCACACAAACGACTGCCCGTGTACACAGTGGTTATTAACAATGGTGTGACATAATATAGACTAGTACTTCCCTCTACTACTCTATTCTCCCATTGGAGAGGACTAGGCTAGACTTTGGCATTCTAGGCTGTGCTGCACTAGACTCAAATGGGCTCTAATTGGCTGTAGGGGTGTGTGTTGGCTGTACTAGGCTTCATTAGGCTGTACGAGGTGATACTGCACTATGGTCAACACATGTCCAAGTAAAAGTATTGAAAGTGCACACAAACGACTGCCTGTGTACACAGTGGTTATTAACAATGGTGTGACATAATATAGACTAGTACTTCCCTCTACTACTCTATTCTCCCATTGGAGAGGACTAGGCTAGACTTTGGCATTCTAAGCTGTACTGCACTAGAGTCAAATGGGCTCTACCAGGGTGTAGGGGGGTTTGTTAGGCTGTACTAGGCTTCATTAGGCTGTACAAGGTGATACTGCACTATGGTCAACACATGTCCAAGTAAAAGTATTGAATGTGCACACAAACGACTGCCTGTGTACACGGTGGTTATTCACAATGGTGTGACATAATATAGACTAGTACTTCCCTCTACTACTCTATTCTCCCATTGGAGAGGACTAGGCTAGACTTTGGCATACTAGGCCGTACTCAAATGGGCTCTAATTGGCTGTAGGGGTGTGTGTTAGGCTGTAATAGGCTTCATTAGGCTGTACGAGGTGATACTGCACTATGGTCAACACAAGTCCAAGTAAAAGTATTGAATGTGCACACAAACGACTGCCTGTGTACACGGTGGTTATTCACAATGGTGTGACATAATATAGACTAGTACTTCCCTCTACTACTCTATTCTCCCATTGGAGAGGACTAGGCTAGACTTTGGCATACTAGGCCGTACTCAAATGGGCTCTAATTGGCTGTAGGGGTGTGTGTTAGGCTGTAATAGGCTTCATTAGGCTGTACGAGGTGATACTGCACTATGGTCAACACAAGTCCAAGTAAAAGTATTGAATGTGCACACAAACGACTGCCTGTGTACACGGTGGTTATTCACAATGGTGTGACATAATATAGACTAGTACTTCCCTCTACTACTCTATTCTCCCATTGGAGAGGACTAGGCTAGACTTTGGCATACTAGGCCGTACTCAAATGGGCTCTAATAGAATATAGGGGGTTTGTTAGACTGTACTAGGCTTCATTAGGCTGTACGAGGTGATACTGCACTATGGTCAACACATGTCCAAGTAAAAGTATTGAATGTGCACACAAACAACTGCCTGTGTACACGGTGGTTATTCACAATGGTGTGACATAATATAGACTAGTACTTCCCTCTACTACTCTATTCTCCCATTGGAGAGGACTAGGCTAGACTTTGGCATACTAGGCCGTACTCAAATGGGCTCTAATAGAATATAGGGGGTTTGTTAGACTGTACTAGGCTTCATTAGGCTGTACGAGGTGATACTGCACTATGGTCAACACATGTCCAAGTAAAGGTATTGAATGTGCACACAAACGACTGCCTGTGTACACGGTGGTTATTCACAATGGTGTGACATAATATAGACTAGTACTTCCCTCTACTACTCTATTCTCCCATTGGAGAGGAGTCGGACTAGGCTAGACTTTGGCATACTAGGCCGTACTCAAATGGGCTCTAATTGGCTGTAGGGGTGTGTGTTAGGCTGTAATAGGCTTCATTAGGCTGTACGAGGTGATACTGCACTATGGTCAACACAAGTCCAAGTAAAAGTATTGAATGTGCACACAAACGACTGCCCGTGTACACGGTGGTTATTCACAATGGTGTGACATAATATAGACCTTTACTTCCCTCTACTACTCTATTCTCCCATTGGAGAGGACTAGGCTAGACTTTGGCATACTAGGCCGTACTCAAATGGGCTCTAATAGGCTGTAGGGGTGTGTGTTAGGCTGTAATAGGCTTCATTAGGCTGTACAAGGTGATACGGCACTATGGTCAACACATGTCCAAGTAAAAGTATTGAATGTGCACACAAACGACTGCCCGTGTACACGGTGGTTATTCACAATGGTGTGACATAATAGTAGTAGTAGTAGCCAAGTACACCCTAGTCTAGTCTAGTCCAGTCTGATCCATCGTAAGTAGTAGTAACTGCATACATTAATATGCTTTTCACATAATCAACATTTCTTGTCATGTTTTCTTAGTGGTCTCAAAATATTCTAATTAATTGAGATGTGGGGGTTTTCATGAGCTGGACACCATAATCAAGATTAATACATTTTTAAATATTTCACTTAATGCACAAAGGATTGAGAATATATTCAATTTTGGATTTCTATTATACTACGGAAGAAAAAGTTTACAAATGTATTTAACGGTGTATTTCCACAGTCTACACTGTTGCACTGCTATCTTAAAACTGTGTATGTAGGGGCTTCACACTTTCAGAACTGCCTAGTTGACTGAGAACTGACTAGCAGCAGGTGCCGTCCATTGCACTTAACGAGGGTTTAATCCAGAATGTGCTGTGGGATGAAAGGGGGGGGGGGGGGGGGCTCTTTCTGTTGCATTCTGTTGCATTTCTATTTGTAAGTGAGTCCAAACCAAACGGTTAATCTAAATGGTGTTTAGATTAACATGTTTTGAAATGGTCGTTTATTCATGCTTCATGCAGATCCTTAACCTTGTAGATCTGCTGATTTCAGATTAATTACTTCATTATCTCTGTATTGGTAGGATCCTCACCTATAGCACATTGTAAAACCAGAGAGACAAGGTTCATAAAGTGTGGTTCAGGGACCTCTGGGAGTTCAACTATGTATGCAGCCCATAGTTTGTGAGCCGGGCCAATACATTTACACAAACATTTCAAGATATACAGTATGTAAATCATCAAAATATAAATATTAATAATGTAGCATGGAAAATACTGATTACCCGTATATTTGTTTTTTATCACACTACAACATTTTCAAAAATGTCTAATTCAATTTTGGCTTTCTATTATACTACGTAAGAAAACGTTTACAAATCTTTCTAACTGTGTATCTCCACAGTCCACACTGTTGCACTGCTATCTTAAAACTGTGTATGTAGGGGCTTCACACTTTCAGAACTGCCACACTAGTTGACTGAGAACTGACTAACAGCAGGTGCCGTCCATTGCACTTAACGAGGGTTCAATCCAGAATGTGCTGTTGGATGAGAGGGGGGGGGGGGGGGGGGGGGGGTGAGAGGGAGGGCTCTTTCTGTTGCATTCTGTTGCATTTCTATTTGTAAGTGAGTCCAAACCAAACGGTTAATCTAAATGGTGTTTAGATTAACATGTATTGAAATGGTTGTTTATTCATGCTTCATGCAGATCTTGTAGATCTGCTGATTTCAGATTAATTACTTCATTATCTCTGTATTGGTAGGATCCTCACCTATAGCACATTGTAAAACCAGAGAGACAAGGTTCATAAAGTGTGGTTCAGGGACCTCTGGGAGTTCAACTATGTATGCAGCCCATAGTTTGTGAGCTGGGCCAATACATTTACACAAACATTTCAAGATATACATGTATGTAAATCATCAAAATATAAATATTTATAATGTAGCATGGAAAATACTGATGACCCGTATGTTTTTTTTTTTTTTTTTGTTATTTATCACACTACAACATTTTCAAAAATGTCTAAACAATATGGACAATGAAAAGTTCAGATCAACTACATTTCAAAGCAATTCGAAACAATTTATACCATGAAAAATTCAATCATATACTTTAATGTAGCCAGATAACCATAAGGCAGTCTTTCTGACATGAACAAATAATAGTTCACAGTAGGCAAATAATAGAACTTTTTTTCTGTCAGATGCTGATCTGCAGCATCTGGTTAAATCAATGCAGGAGGATGCAGCAGTCAGGATGTGGTCCTGACTGATGACCGCTCGCATTTCGACCATGTGATGTCAACATTGTAGCCCTCACTCCATAGTCTAGTTATCATCAGTCATCAAACATCTTTGTACATTATTTGAGGGTTATATTTTACCACTCACAGATATGGAGAAAGATGATCTGTGTGAAAAAATCCTTTAGTGTAATTTCTAATAAGAAAAAAAATCATAACCTCGGGGAAGACAGATGGCGTTCCCGGGCAGGAAATTAAGTGCCCTGTGCCCACGCATCTCGGGATCCCGAGTGTAGTTCGAGGACCTCTGGGAGTCCAACTATGTACACAGGCCATAGTTTGTGTGTGTGACCAATAGTTTCATGTGACCATTTCTAAGCTATAGGACAGCTCAGCCATGGCTAGTTGGTTTGGGGACATCTGGCTTCCAACTACCATGTTCATAGGCCATAGTTTGTGTGGACAACCGATACCTTTACATAGACATTTCTGAGCTATAGTACAATCCAGACATGGCTGGTTCTCAAAGTGTGGTTCGGGGACCCCTGGGAGTCCAAACATGTACACAGGCCATAGTTTGAGTAAACGACCAATACATTTACACGAACATTTCAAGGCTATAGTACAATCCAGCCATGGCTGATTCCAAAGGTATTGTTCGGGAACCTCTGGAAGTCGATCTATGTGCACAGGCCATAGTTGTGTGCATGACCAATCGTTTTAAAACAATCCAGCCATGGTTCGTTCCCAAAGTGTGGTTTGAGGACCTCTGAGGGTCCAACTATGTAGACAGGCCATAGTTTGTGTTCATGACCAATAGTTTCATGTGACCATTTCTAAGCTATAGGACAGCTCAGCCATGGCTAGTTTGGTTTGGGGACATCTGGCTTCCAACTACCATATGTTCATAGGCCATAGTTTGTGTGGACAACCGATACCTTTACATAGACATGAACATTTCTAGGTTATATTACAGGACAGCCTAGTGCAGCCACGGCTGGTTCCCAAAGTTTGGTTCAGGGACCTCTGGGAAACCAAGTATGTACACAGGCCATAGTTTATGTGCACAATCAATACTTTTACACATACATTTCTAGGCTATAGTACAATCCAGCCATAACTAGTTCCCAAAGTGTAGTTGGAGGACCTCTGCCATCCAACTATGTACACAAACTAGAGTTTGTGTGTACGACCAATACTTTTACAAGAACATTTCTAGGTTAAATAATAAAGGAAGTCTAGTACAGCCATGGCTGGTTCACAAAGTATGGTCCGGGGACCTCTGAGAGTCCAGGTATGTACACAGGCCAGAGTTTATGTGCAAAAACAATAGTTTTACATGGACATTTCTAGATTATATTACAGGACAGCCTACTACAGCCACAGCTGGTTCCCAAAATGTGGTTCGAGGAGCTCTGGGAGTCCAACCATGTATACGGGCCATAGTTTGTGTGCACTACCAATAGTTTTATATATTTCTAGGTTATATTACAGGACTGCATAGTAAGTAGTAAAAGCTTGGTTCAGGGACCTCTGGTCCAATTATGTATGCAGGTCATAGTTTCCATGCATGACCTATAGTTTTAAATGGACATTTCTACATTGTATTACAAGACAGCTTAGTAGTGCCACAGCTGGTTCCTAAAGTGTGGTTTTGGCCATAGTCTGTGTGCACGACCAATAGTTTTACATGAACATTTCTTGGTTATATTAAAGGACAGACTAGTACTAGGACATGGCTGGCTCCCACAGTGGGGTTTGAGGACCTCTGGTGGCACCAATATGCACATGATCCATTGTTTTTGTGCAAGACCAATAGTTGTATATGAACATTTCTAGGCTATAGTACAGTCCAGCCTAGTAGAACCATGGCTGTTTCCCAAAGTGTGGTTTGGGGAAATCTGTGGGGGCAACTCTGTACAATAGTTTTACATGAACATCTCTAAGTACAGTACATCCATGGCAGGCTCCTAAAGTGGGGTTTGGGACTATAGTAAGGACACATTCATGTAAAACTATTGGCTGTGTAGATGTCATGTATAAACTATTAGCATCTGCAAGGATTTACAATGCTGGCAGGATCCTGGAGCTAGCCTAGCTAATAATGCAAACTGAATCAGCTGTTGGCAAAAAACATGCTTGAATGCTTACTGTATCCAGATTGGCCACCCCAGTTCTAAAGTAGGGACATTTTAGAAAACTGGAGTGGCCAATCAAGACACAGCATAACCCTAGAAATGTATGTGTAAAGGTATTGGCCGTGCACACAAACTATGGCCTATGTACATAGTTGGATTCTCAGAGGTTCCCGAACCTCACTTAGGAACCAGCCATGGCTGGATTATACTATAGCCTTGACATGTTTGTGTAAAAGCATTGGCCGTGCACACAAACTATGGCCTGTGTACATAGTTGGCAACTCAGAGGTCCCCAAATAAAACTTTGGGAACCAGCCGTGGCTGTACTAGGCTGCCCTGCAATATAACCAAAAAATGTTCATGTAAAACTATTTGTCATGCACACAAACTCTGGCCCGTGTACATAGTTTGATTCCCAGAGATCCCCGAACCACACTTTGGGAACCAGGCGTGACTGTACTTGGCTGTCCTGTAATATAACCAACAAATGTTCAAGTAAAACTATTGGTCGTGCACACAAACACTGTCCTGTGTACATAGTTGGAACCCCAGAGGTCAACACACCACACTTTATGAACTAGCCATGGCTGGATTGTACTATAGCATTGAAATGTTTGTGTAAATGTATTGGCCGTGCACACAAACTATGGCCTTTGTACATAGTTGGACTCCCAGAGGTCTCCGAACCAAACTTTGGGAACCAGCCGTGGCTGTACGAGGCTGTCCTGCAATATAAACTTGAAATGTTCTTGTAAAACTATTTGTCATGCACACAAACTCTGGCCCGTGTACATAGTTTGATTCCCAGAGATCCCCGAACCACACTTTGGGAACCAGGCGAGACTGTACTTGGCTGTCCTGTAATATAACCAACAAATGTTCAAGTAAAAATATTGGTTGTGCACACAAACGCTGTCCTGTGTACATAGTTGGAACCCCAGAGGTCAACACACCACACTTTATGAACCAGCCATGGCTGGATTGTACTATAGCATTGAAATGTTTGTGTAAATGTATTGGCCGTGCACACAAACTATGGCCTTTGTACATAGTTGGACTCCCAGAGGTCTCCGAACCAAACTTTGGGAACCAGCCGTGGCTGTACGAGGCTGTCCTGCAATATAAACTTGAAATGTTCTTGTAAAACTATTTGTCATGCACACAAACTCTGGCCCGTGTACATAGTTTGATTCCCAGAGATCCCCGAACCACACTTTGGGAAACAGGCGAGACTGTACTTGGCTGTCCTGTAATATAACCAACAAATGTTCAAGTAAAAATATTGGTTGTGCACACAAACGCTGTCCTGTGTACATAGTTGGAACCCCAGAGGTCAACACACCACACTTTATGAACCAGCCATGGCTGGATTGTACTATAGCATTGAAATGTTTGTGTAAATGTATTGGCCGTGCACACAAACTATGGCCTTTGTACATAGTTGGACTCCCAGAGGTCTCCGAACCAAACTTTGGGAACCAGCCGTGGCTGTACGAGGCTGTCCTGCAATATAAACTTGAAATGTTCTTGTAAAACTATTTGTCATGCACACAAACTCTGGCCCGTGTACATAGTTTGATTCCCAGAGATCCCCGAACCACACTTTGGGAACCAGGCGAGACTGTACTTGGCTGTCCTGTAATATAACCAACAAATGTTCAAGTAAAAATATTGGTCGTGCACACAAACGCTGTCCTGTGTACATAGTTGGAACCCCAGAGGTCAACACACCACACTTAAGAACCAGCCATGGCTGGATTGTACTATATCATTGAAATGTTTGTGTAAATGTATTGGCCGTGCACACAAACTATGGCCTTTGTACATAGTTGGACTCCCAGAGGTCTCCGAACCAAACTTTGGGAACCAGCCGTGGCTGTACGAGGCTGTCCTGCAATATAACCTTGAAATGTTCTTGTAAAACTATTGTTTGTGCACACAAACTCTGGCCCATGTACATAGTTGGTCTCCCAGAGGTCCCGAACCACACTTTGGGAACCAGCCTTGGCTGGATTGTACTATAGTCTAGAAATGTTTGTGTGAAATTATTGGTCATGCACACAAACTATGGCCACTGTACATACAGTAGTTGGACCCACAGGGGCCCCCGAACCACACTTTGAGAACCAACCATGGCTGGACTGTACTAAAGTATTGGGCGTGCACACAAAATATGGCCCGTGTACACCATAGATCTCTGCTGCCCCCCATTGATAAAACAGTGTCAACACAGCCGTGTTCACGAAAGGCACTAATTTGTGATCATTAGCCGTATTTTGGTATGGCAAAAGTACAATGTGTGTTCACCGGCTTACTTGCGTACACAAAGCCTATCAATTTGAATTGAAAATGCCTGCCGTGAACGCAAAAAACTATTGTTATTATTATTATTATGTCTTATTATTTAAGTTGCATTGTTCTCAAGTAGGCCGGTGGCCCGTTGTAGGTCTAGTGATTCTGAAGGAGTGAGTGGTCCACTGAAATGCGGTCCATTTGGTGAGTTGCAGGAGGTGATGGCAGTGATCCCCCTGGTGGAGGTGCAGTCCAGCCGCACCCAGAGGCCCTCGGCTGGTTCCAGCTACCCCTATGTGGACCTCACCCTGGGAGACGTCACCACGCAGAGGGTGGTTCAGCTGCAGCTGGAGCAGGTAATGCAACACATGCACACTCACTCACACACACACAGGCAGGCATGCACACACACACATGCACGGAATACATGAAGGCTCGGTCCAAATAGTACTGGGACCAGCCGAAATGTTGTGACATTGAGGGGTCAGAAAACTGAGCTCTCGGGACAGCTGTTGCAGCCTGAAAGAGGGACAAAAATAAGTACATCTCCAATTTTTTTTTTCCTGAGAGTGTACAAATGTGAACCAAATGGACCTTAGCGGGTCCATTTGGTTCCATCTGATGAAAGAGCCGCGCCATTGGACTGATCCCATCTAGTGAACGTAGTTTGCGACAGCGTAACTCTGTCTATACTCAGAGTATTATTTGGGCCGAGCCTTCCTGTTACCCATGCACACACGCACACACACACACACACACACACACACACACACACACACACACACACAGACACACACACACACACACACACACACACACACACACACCGTTGCATACTGTCTACGCATTGGTGCAGAGTACTTAAATGTTACAAAAGTTGGGCTGAAGTGTATTATTATAATAGTATAATACACGTATAACATGTAATATTTAAAGGTAGGGTAAGTGATTTGAAATTCATCCTGTAGTTCCAGCCTGGTGCACTAGGGGCGCCAAACAGTAGCTACACTATGTGAGCCTGCTGCTCGATCCTGATTGGAGGAGAATTCGCCACCACCTGGGGAACCTTTATTAGCTCCTCTGCTAACGTGGGGGAGGGGGAAACTCCATATATGGTTTCCACACCTTATAATAGAGCATTTTAACAGAAAAAAATATTTTTTGGGTGATATCTGACAAAAGTGAAATCACTTCCCCTACCTTTAATATTACATATTATATCTTATGTAATATTTTCTTTTGTTTTTAGATTTTTTATGATAAATTTTAGGTTCATCGTTAAAAACCGAAGGCGTTTTTTGAGAATCTTCCTCGGGTCTAAATGGATTCAACCTGACCTTATGGTCTGAGACCAGCCTATACTTTGTTGCAGGCTGAAAATAGCCCGACCTACTAGCTCACAGCGTGTGGTGTTGTGTGACGCGCCGTGAGCTCATAGATAATGCTATTTATGGCCTGTGATAGTGACACACCACACGTATACAGCACATAACTTGACTCAGACAATAATAATCAGACATATGATTCTCATATAGACCCCAAACATAGCTTCTATCTAGTCTTATATTTAACTGAATGCTTAATCGCAAACATAAACCCAACCCCCACCATTCACTAAAAGTCTAACTCTTGGGCAATTTCTCAAACACTAGTGTTGTTGTGCGTACATTTGGTGCTGGTGAAAACGAAAAGAATGTGCACCTAAACATTGTAAGCATTGTTTAATTCAGTCATTTTCAACCAGTGTTCCGGGAACCACCAGTGGTCCTTGAGAGGGTTCCAGGTGGTCCCCAGCTAAGTTGGTTAATCAGATGAAAAGTTGGTTAACCAGATGTAACTCTTGAGAGTGTAAACATGAAACCAAATGGACCTGCAAGGGTCCATTTGGTTTCATGTTTAGTAATATTTATATTACAAGCTACTGCATTTTTTGTAATAAATTATGTAATAAGTTATGTAGTGCACACGTCCCAACACAGTCTCTGTGTGTGTGTGTGTGTGTGTGTGTGTGTGTGTGTGTGTGTGTGTGTGTGTGTGTGTGTGTGTGCGTGCGTGCGTGCGTGCGTGCGCGCGTGCGTGTGCACATACAGGGTCTGGAGCTGTGTCGAGTCATTGCCATGCAGGTGGAGAACATGATGTCTGCCAGAGAGAAGAGACTGACCCTGCCTCCCAGCGAGATCACCATGCTGTAGCTTTAGAGCTTCACAAAAACACTGTCTAACCTCTCCTACCAAACAGACTACTACAGATTTCCTGCAGACTGAATCAGTCTGGATGAAGTCAGTCTGAAAACTGCATGAGCTCTCGGGAGAGCTGTTGCAGCCTGAAAGAGGGACAAAAAGAGGGACATCTCCATTTTTTTTTCCTAAGAGTGTACAAATGTGGGGAAAAAAGCTTGCTGAATGCAGCTGAGAGCGGACACCGTCAGACGGCTAAAAGTAGCCTATATTCGTGGTTTTCAACCAGTCGTCCGGGGACCACCAGTGGTCCTTGAGAGAGTTCCAGGTGGTCCCCAGGCTAAATGAAATGTTGTAGAGTTGTTTCACCAGATGTAACTCTTTGAGATCTCAAGAGTTAAAATATTCATCATTTGAATTAGCCCCAAGTCTACACAACTAGAGAATGTAGAAGATTAATGGTCATTTTGATCTGTATGTTTGCCTGTTTCGTTTCCCAAATCCAGCCTGGAATTGTGTGACAAAGGCAAAAAATAAATCTTTAGTTTTGGGGTTCTGTGGGGCTAAAATGTCATCAAATGGTGGCCCGTGGCTCAAATGCTGAAAAGTATTGGGCCCCTGGTATCAAAAAGATTGAAAGCCACTGGCCTATATGGTTTGTCCATTACTCCATTTGGTTCCCAACCTCTAATCTCCTCAAGGACCCTCAGGCGAGCCACGGACGCCACTCTGAGAAATGCTGCTGTAGCAAATGTTTGCATCATTAAATGGTTCTCATCTTGCACAGGCACACGCACACACACGCACGCACACACACACACTAACCTACCTCCTCTCGTCTTCAGGGTTTGTATATTGTATTATGATATGTAAAGTATACATACCTGAATATGTTGCTCCATGTTGGGGGGAATTATGCAACATCACTAACAGTGTAATAGATTGCACAGTTTAGCATTGACGGTTTAGCTATTATTAAATTGATCATCTATTGTCAGGGCTACTGTTGTGTAATTGCACTTATAGCATGCTATATGTCTAATGCTAGTTTTAATGGATCACAATGAAGATGGTTGGTCTTCTAATGTATGCCTTTGTTACATTTTTTTTTTATAAGTGACATATGATCAGTTTTTATTTTTCTACCGATGGTGTTTGACCGTTTGTAAAGCTTAGGACATGTTAATATTATAAACAATTGCTTTTCATGTATGTGTTCTTACCATATTAACTTGGTTTATTTTGTAAAGGAGATTTTTATCACAATAAAATAAAGCATAATTTAAAAGAGTGACTCATGTCCACCCCAAATGTTGTGCTTACGTTTACTGTAGTAGCCTATTCATGATAAAAGGATAAAAGGATGTGTATCAGATGAACAGGCTGACTGACTGAACTTCTACCCAAAAGGGTTGAAGACCGATCATAAAAACAGTCGGCAGAGTTGGCAATTAATCCAACTGGCAGCCCATAGCTAGGGCCACATAGAGCTGCGCAGTGACGCCACCGCCCCGGTTCCGGAAGTCTTTTCCCCATTCATTTTTCTCATAGACTTTTCGAAAATAATTTATATCAAGACGATTACACCGCGGCCAAAGCCAACTCAGGTCGTGACAAATCATGACAACAAACACAATATCGTCATATAATATATAACTATGAAGAAGTAGAAAACGGCATGATACAAGACTTTTTGTTTCGTTTTTCATCTTAGAAATTATTTTATTGTCCCAAAAGTTTGTGTGTGTCATCATGATTCGTCATGACTCGAGTTGGCTAGGTCCGCGGCGTAATCGTCTTGATATAAATTATTTTCGAAAAGTCTATGAGAAAAATGAATTGGGAAAAGACTTCCGGAACCGGGGCAGTGACGTCACTGCGCATCTCTATTGTGAACCCAGGCATGGCCTCATGAAAATCACTACTCATTCAATAATACTACCTGGCTGCTACTTAATTACTTCAGCCTCACTATGGCTTTTTGGAAAGAACTATACAATCACTATACATTTATTGTTGAATTACTACACAATTCTTACACATTTACTGCTGTACTGTTACTGCTTACACACACAATGTCGTTACTCTGTCATACTACATGGCTCTGGCTCTCTGGCTTCGGGTTTCCTCAATGGATTGATGTGTCTTCCAGCCAATGGGCGACCAGGGGACACGATCGCGACTAACCAGAGAGACAGAGTTACGCAAACTCAGTTCACTTCATGGGACCAGTTCAATGGCGGCTCTTCTACATAGACTTCTATTGATAATAGGGACATATAGGGACAAGACATGGACAACAACCGAAACGTATGGAATGCATTAAATAAGTAACCACGTGACCATGCTGTTTTCTGCCCCTCAATGCCGCAACTCTTCTACTGGGTTGACTCTGTGTCTACGGTCTACCCACCCCAAGGCATGACAGGCAGTGTTGCCATGTCCGATATTGTACACGACTTTGGGTTTGTTAATTACAATGTAACGTCGGAGGTTCGAACCCAGGACTCCTCGGTTGCAACCCGAAACCAACTCTTAAAGGGGAATTCCACCCATTTTCAATGTTTTTTCTGAGAGTGTACAAATGCAACCAAATGAACCGGGTAAATTTGGTTGCATTTGTACACTCTCAGAAAAAAAGAAGCGTCTAAAGAAATCCAATAACATGGTGAAAATACATGATGATGTCATCAAGATGTTTCACCGTGTTAGTGGTTTTCTTCAGACCTCCATTTCTTGGGAACACAGAATGGGGAAACGTTTTTATCATGTCCACCCAACACCTTGAAGGTACATCAATGACCTAGTAAAATGTTGAAAATGTGTGGAATTCCTATTCCTTTAACCACCGAAGGAGCTCTGTCACATGTTTTCCTCGTCGCCTCTGTTTTGGGGCTTGTTTTCGTAGACATGGCAACGCCGACGTCAAAGCCATTGCAGCGCATGCGCGCGGACCTCTGGCAGGTTACACGAGTAGTTTATTTTCAGCCTGGTTTGGGTTTCCACTGAGGAGAAGAGAGACAGTCGTGTGTTGGAAACTGTTTTGTTTGTTCTGTCTTTTCCTTATCGTTACTTTATGGACTTCCGATGATTTCGTAAATAATCCCGTCAGGCGATCGGTGGACAAAAGTACAGAGGTTGGTCAACCCGAGGTTTGCAACATAAACGCCATAAGGAGGGGAAAAAAAAACATGGAAAACGCTGTTGTGTTTGTCCAGCGGTACCACCACCACCACCAACAGGCAGGCAGCTCTGGCTAATGCTAACAGTTAGCCACCGTGTGTATGTGAGAGTGAGTGAGTGTGTGTAGGTGTCCAGAGGTAGGTGCGACAATATTGTAAAGCTCGTTCATCTGGAGCGTTAAGCTATAGAGATCACCTCTGCTGATGCCATTTATCGTTTGTATTGCATTTGTCCGGGTGGTGTTGTTGCATATCGACTTGTTGGCTCGTCCAAAGCTAACGGGTTTAGCAGCTACAGCAGCAGCATCAGCACCAAACACCAACCAGCACTGACAGCCAGAGAGGGAGAGAGAGAAAGAGCAGCAGCCTCTTGGGCTCTTTTGACAGCTGGCCAAACCCCCCCCCCATACCGCCGGGGTTAGATTGCACGTTCAGACCACACAGTAGCTGTAATGTCTCCCTGATCTCATCAGAACCCCGTGTTTGTTTACCAAGCCAGGCTTTTAACGTACACCCGTACACCCACCCCCTGCCGAACCCGAACTGTGTTGTTGAATAGCTCCCCCGCGCGGTGGCACCGACTGGGTCATGATGGCAGCCAGCGGCGGATACTCTGACCTGAGGGAGAAGTTGAAGTCCATGACTCCTCACAGAGACGACCACAAGAACAAGTACTCGGAGGAAGGAGCCAATGGTAGGAACGGAAGGAAGAAGCGCAAGTTCCGGGAGTCAGATGATGATGACGACGACGAGGTGGAGCAGCACAGCTGCGGCGAGGACGACAACCTCAGCGGCGGGGAGGAATCCCACGAGCAGGAGGCCCGGAGGGTGAAGAGCGGCATCGAGCAGAGGAGCATCTTCACGCCGGAGGAGTGCGCCGCCATCGAGGCGAAGATCGACGACGTGGTGGCCAACGCCGAGGCCGGCCGCTACCGCGAGCACACGGTGGACCGGGCGCCGCTGCGGAACAAGTACTTCTTCGGGGAGGGCTACACGTACGGCGCCCAGCTGGAGAAGCGGGGCCCCGGCCAGGAGAGGCTCTACGCCAAGGGCGAGGTGGACGACATCCCGGACTGGGTGCACGAGCTGGTGATCAAGCGCCTGGTGTCGCACGGCGTCATCCCCGAGGGCTTCGTGAACAGCGCCGTCATCAACGACTACCAGCCGGGCGGCTGCATCGTGTCACACGTCGACCCGCAGCACATCTTCGCGCGGCCCATCGTGTCGGTGTCCTTCTTCAGCGACAGTGCCCTCTGCTTCGGCTGCCGCTTCCAGTTCAAGCCCATCCGCGTGTCGGAGCCCGTGCACATCCTGCCGGTGAGGAGAGGCAGCGTCACGATACTCAGGTAGGTTGTATGGATCCCCCCAGCCTGCTGCCTACTGTACTTGTGTTGGTTTTAACTTTCATTGAAAAATAGCAGCTGTTCACGGCCCTTAGCCGGACCATGAGCCGTGAACGCCTGCTATTTTTGGGAAGAACGCAGCACAAATCTTTTCGGTATGTTCTTTCAGAGCGAATGTTGACCATCCATTCGATCACCTGGGTTTGAATCACCACACATAAAAGGTACAACAGTTCCCTAGGATTTAGCTATATCTAAAACGTGGATGTGTAGGTGTTAAAGTTTCGTTTACAAAGGCCAACGGACAGTTTTATCTCCTCTGTTCTCTAGTAACAGGTAAATGCCACGAATGAGGTGGGAGTGGGATCGCTCCAGTCCCAGCGAACACTTGAAAGTTGAGTACAAATGGAACAAAATAACCCATATGGGTCCGTTTTTGTTCCATTTGCAGACTTTGCACGCTCAGAGTTGCGCACCTTTTTTTTACTGCTGCTGACCCTCCTGCTGGAACTACCCTCTTCAAGGACCGCCTTGGGCCATGCGGTTACCCAGACCGCACTTATTGTGGAACCACTGACTTATAGAGCCTGTCTTCTTTTCCTTAGTGGCTACGCTGCAGACGAAATCACCCACTGTATCCGACCCCAGGACATCAAGCAGAGGCGTGCAGTCATCATCCTCAGGAAGTGAGTCAAGTCAACACTGTTTGGTAGCCAAATAGCCCAGACAAACTAGGACAAAATCTAGCCCTACATGTCTATGAATCCTACAGATTCGTAGACATACATCGATCCCATGACTTGCTCTAACATTTAACTGTGGGCGCTCTTTGCGTGCTAATCATTCAATGTGCACTCACCCATTAAATGATTCCAAAGACGTGTGGTCTCATATAGTCCTCTACTTTCATATCCATGTCAAAGTTGTGGCGCAAAACGTCTGCTTAGTCAAATATCTCCACTTTTCGCGAGACGCACACAGACATCTCTCCCTTCAGACAAAGGGGATAATAATACCAGCTGCACCTGATCGCTGCAAACGTCATCATCACAAAAGGTTTGGGGAACACAATTGGCAGGTGGTGATGACGTTAGCGGCAATCGACAGGAAGTTTACGTGAATCTGTCCATCGATCATTCCGGGCCCCTTGCTTGATGAGACAGTCGCGCGTGTGGACGTCGCGAAAAGTGGATATATTTGACTAAGCAGACGTTTTGCGCCACAACTTTGACATGGATATGAAAGTAGAGGACTATATGAGACCACACGTCTTTGGAATCATTTAATGGGTGAGTGCACATTGAATGATTAGCACGCAAAGAGCGCCCACAGTTAAATGTTAGAGCAAGTCATGGGATCGATGTATGTCTACGAATCTGTAGGATTCATAGACATGTAGGGCTAGGACAAAATCTATACACTGTGGAGTCTGGAGCTTATACACCTCACAAACGCAGGGAAAGGAAGCTATCATCTGTTAGTCATATCCGTTCAAATATTACATGTCCCATTTCTGTCAAGCAGCAAGCTATATAAATTGTTTTGATTTACTAATTTGATTTTTACATCCACTTCCGTGAGTCCGTGACTTCCAGACTTGTATGACGGAAGCACCGAAGGACTCGTGGGAGTCAACAGTCTGGCTTGAGAGACTTGTTTATGCAGGGAAGAATCTGGTTCTAAAAACCTAAGAAAACAGCCAGTACACAATACATTTACTTTACATTTTCACATACTGTAGTTGTACAGTATGTACCTCTTAAGTGACAGAACCAACAGACATGTTTAAACATGATGGGTTTTCCTCAGAGTTGCTCTGTCTGTGCGGATGTAAGTATAACTATTTGAAAAGGTCCTTTATATTGCACGCTGGCTGTTGATTTCTCAGTTTCATGACATTTTTGGTCTGCACCTTGAGACGTGTCGTTTTAATCCAATGTGGTGTGGTGCATTCTGCTTTTGCAGCGCTTTCTAGTCTAGGCTGTAACCTTTGCTCCCTGTGTGTTTGTCAGGACCAAGCCCGACGCACCTCGTGTTGACTCAGACAGCCCTTTACGCTCCTCTCCCCTGGAGAGACCTGCTCCTCTGAAGGCCAGACGCTCTCAGAGTCACCGCAGGGCAGACCCTGACGCCGCTCACAGGTACGTTACTGGAACCTTGTTATAGCTCAAGGGCTCCAAAAACCATTGACACTTAACACTTACTCTTTTCTTTTGTTTGTTTTTTTTTTGTTTTTTTTTTTTTTTTGTTTTTTTTTTTTAGGTAGCTAGTGCCAGCGATTTTCATGTAAATGCCATATTTCATATTTCGGTCCATGTTTCCCGTGGGACATGTTAGATCGACGCGCAGGACGTTACCGTTGGCGCTGCTTGCGGCCGCTAGCATCGGGATCGTATCAAACAATAGCGATACTAATTAAAGATTGATGTAGATCAACTTCAATGTCGTAACTATTATTTGATAATGGTAAGGAGAAAATTGTATGGGTGTGGCTTCATCGCCCATTGCGTGAAGCGACACGGATTACAGGACTTTTATTAGAAAAACATCAATAATAACATCAACTGTTGTTGAAGTTGCAACAAGCATGCAGCATGCATAAAGCTAAAGGTTTTCTGTTTGCAATGATGAAATGCTGTTGCTTTAGTGGTGCCACAATTGTAGTTATAGTTGGTAGCAGTAGTAAATTTTCAAATCATTTTAAATATGAGCACTTTAATTTGAAATATATTGGGTTGTTTTGCATGCCATCATGTTTGGTGGGGCAGGCTGGGCATTTAGGGGGGCAATGCCCCCCCATGCCTAGATCCGCCTCTGTTTCTGGACAGTGAAAACAGCACATGTACTCTCTCTCTCCACCAGGCCCAGGGTTCTAGAGATGGATAAGGAGGAGAACAGACGCCCGTCCCTCTCCGGCAGCCGTCATCGTCGCCATAGCAACAGCTCAGAGAATTACTGGCGACGCGGCAGCCACGAGCACGACAAACACAGAGAAAATTCAGGACGCAAAGTCAAAATGAGACGTCACTGAGGACTTTCTTACACTCGTGCATACATACATGAATACACACACACACACCAGTCCCTGCATGTTTTACACCTCAGATTATTTTTTGCCACTTTTCTCGCTCCACTTTTAGTCTCCTGTGAGGAGAAGAACTATCATCACATTTAGTGTTCTTTTGATTTGAATCTAAATCAGTTTGTGGCCGTGTGTCTTGTCTCTGGCAGACTTAAAGCCAGCATCTAGTTAACTACAGTTATACTCTGTTGTTATACTGTAAAAAAAAATCTCCACAATATGCTTTTCTTTTTTTCCTTTTTTTTTTGTTCATAGAAATCAAAATAGCATGTATTTTTTGTAACTTAAGATGTACAGACCTCCAGAGATAATGGGGAAAAAAAGTTGTATGTATGGACTTGTACAAAAGAGACAAAAGAAAAAGGAATTGTTATGTAAGTTGATAGAATGTTGAGCTTGTGTAGAACTATACACTTTGATTGGAGGAACGTTTGTGCAAACAGAATCCTGTAAATCTGTTTTTGTTTTTCACAGCTCTGACTCGAACACATAGGTTTCCCAGTCAGATTATTCCTTGCTACGTTCCCGTGGCCTCAGTTCTACATGCAGAAACTGTAGCTGCAGCTGTAGAAACAGTAGGGATGCACGATAATTGCATAGTTTTTTTTTCATATAACTGATTATTCCCAATTACAGCTGATACTGATACCAATTTATGTTTCACCATTAGAGTTGACCTTTTAAGTTTTATACTTAAACTGTGATTCTTGGTGCTGGGGGGAAAAAAACTGACAGTACCGCTACCTGTTGTGTTTTGTTTCTAAGCACTGCGCTGTCTGCATTTACAGAAGGACATGAGCACAAGTATTTAGCTTAAATAAAAAAATCAAGGCTTTTGCACACCTACATAATAGGCAACTGGTGCGTAGGAGAAGACCAGACATGGCCCCGACAAAATGAAAGAAAATGACTCCAGTGTCTTCAAATGCAAGAAAATGTTATATTGCCTGCATTTCAAGGCTGTGTGGAAGTTTTAATTTCCTTTTTTTTCTTTGTTCTTTTACTTTAAATGTTGTTTATTTAGGCTATCACACCTGTCATATTTGTGGCAACTTATTGGGCATAGTTTTGATATCGGTATAAGCAATGTTATGAGCTGACTGATATATATCGTGCATCCCTAATAAACATGATTTTGGGTTGATTATCTTCAACGCCAGCTTGGTAAAATCTCTAATATCACAAATCCTGGGGAAAAAGGGCTTTTAACACTGACCCATCATTTAGAACTTATTTTCTTTCAAAGGAGGATTTTTTCTCAGTACTTAAATCAGGAAAACAAATATTTATTTGGTATTGGGTGATTAGTTTAATTAGTAATGAGGGAAAATAAAATGACATACATACCATGTCCTGACAAACGTAGCTTGTATGCATTGCAATGGGTTTTAGTGAGATAGTCAAGGTTTGTGAAGGTGTACAGTACATGTCTCCCTCAAAGATCCAAATGTAGGTATGTACCTGTATTGTCAAAAGCCAATCAGGAAATGGCTGTTGACCTGGAATTCATAGTTGTGGATACATAAGGATGATTTAGGATGATTTCATAAGGATGTCACATTTTCTTTCAGAGCATTTAGCAGATCGGTAACATGTTCTGAGTCCATGAATTAGGTTCTGTGGCCATGTTACATTACTAAGGGCTCATCTCCAAGCTTGACTGTATACTCAGGTGTCTTGGGAAATTTCTAAATTTAATTGTAAACGCACAAACTGAATCTGGCCACAACACATTTGTAACAATTATGATCATTAGCTGTATGTGAATCAAATGTGATTGAAGTTGTAAAACTGTGAAATTGAGAATCTCACTTATAAAGGCATTTCTTTCCTACTACAAATTGGTAACAATTATGATTAACTTTATATGAATGAGGTTGTAAAGTATAGAGAAATTGAATATCTCACTTGTTAAGTTTTTTTTTGCCTTGTGGTACATGAGGTAATGTAATAAATCAAATCAGCATCAAAATAGTTCTGCAGTATAAACCATATTTTCTGACAAAGAAAGTGTCTCTTTCACCTTTCTTTTTCCCCAATGGTCATGTTGGACACATATAGTAAACACGAACAGATTTCTGGCCAGCTAACCCCATGCATTAACATGAAATATATACTTAAAAGAATACAGTGTACTGGTATAAATATTTGCTCATGGTTTCACAACTGTTCAAAAATAGCATTCACACACGCTTGTATATCTAATCTAAAGTATAAATTAATATATTTAAAATTTCAACAAAGTTGGTTAACCAGATGTAACTCTTGAGAATGTTAAAATGAAACCAAATGGACCCTTACGGGTCCATTTGGTTTCATTTTCACACTCAAGAGTTAAAATAGTCATCATGTGAATTAGCACTATTTAATTAAGAATCCAGCCTGGAATTGTCAACACAACTAAAATAATTCTTTAGGTTTAGGTCTTTGGGGCTAAAATGTCGTCAAATGATGGTTCGTGGCTCAAATGCTGAATAAATGGTGGTCCCTATGTCAAAAAGGTTGAAAACCTCTGGCCTAGAGGAAGACCAAAGAGAAGACATATGGATGTAGTGGGAATGAGGATATACTGTATGGACATGGAGTTAGTTGGTGTAAAGAGGAGGCAGAGCAGAGCACAGGGTGGCAGATTGTTCACTGTGGTGTCATGGCGACCCCTGAAGGGAAAACAGAAAGGAAAAGAAGCCTCAGTGCAGAAGAGGAAACAGAAAGGTAAAGGTTGCATGAAACCAAAATACGTGTAGCTATAGTATTGTATTTGGCATAGTACCTGTAGCTTAGTGTTTTACAATGAACGTTTTCTGGGTGTTTATTCCAGATTGTGCATATAAAATAACTGCTGCTGTCTCATATTTATTTTTGTCTTTAGGGACAGAAAGCATATTTCTCAGGTGATCCAAAAGGTCTGGACTGGTTTATGATATCCATGATCAGAAATCTTATCTGGTTTAGTTTGGGGCTACAGAAAAAGCCCTAAAGTGAACCATTCAAAGCTTTATAGACCAAAGGTAGTGTTAATTGACACACATTGGCTTGAGAAAAGGGCAAACAGGCCAATCTTACTGCATGAAGGTTGGGACTCACTGGGCAGCAAATCAATCGTCTACTCAAATATACCAATGATAGCACTGGTTGCTTGATTACTGTGTGCCCCAATCTCCTCTATATAGAGCATGCCGTAAAGTCGATCCAATGTGTCTCTGTCCATGGCATGCTGTTTTTTGTTGTCCAAAACTGCAACCGTGAGAATCCCACAGATGGGGTTGTCTCTGGGATAAGCTTGGCCATAATGGGCTAGAGTAGGAGAATCATATGGTACCTGCCTGGGGTAGGAAGGTATGCATTACCAAACAAGTAGTAATGATTACTATCATATATACTATCGGTCTACTAGTGTGTTTTAGCTAATTATTATTAATTATATCACTTACACATTTAATGTAGCCTACCAACAAAGAGCCATGTCAAGTGTCAAGTCAAGGAGCTCCACACTGGTCATCTTGAAGACAAGATGTTGTTTAGATGTTGTTTAGTTACTAGGTTTCTTCGACAATGCCTGCATCTTGGTACCACAGCACCGTCCTCAAGAACCTGAAAACAAGGCTACAGACCTGGCCCAAAACAAATTGGTCAGGAACCCATCTCACTCTTGCCTACGTTGACAGACTGGGTTGGCTTAGGGTTGACGACACGACAGAGTACAGAGTACAAAGTATCTTGCAATGGGTCTGGTCGACAAGATTTGATACACTCCAAAAATACCTATGTACCAGTACCTGTCTACCTATCACCTTAACGTCAACAAAGTCCACTCCAGAGGAAGCTCAACAAACCATGTGCAACCCAGATTTGACACAAACAAAAATAAACTCTTTTTGTTCCTATATGCCACCAAAAAGTGGAATCCCCTATCAACAGTAATGTAAATCTACAGATGGCTGCAATTCGAAACTAGCCTCTGTAAAATATGATTCACTCCCTTTTCCCCTCACTAGGGCTATTTTGGCTATTTCTCTATTGGCTACTATTGTAAACAAGTAGAATTAGGGTAATGTCAGCTAAATTGACTGTCTTTAATATGTTCGTGTTAATTGTGTGACAGAGAGTGGGCCAAGTGTAGGGCTGACAGAGAGTGGGCCGTGTGTAGGGCTGGCAGAGAGTGGGCCATGTGTAGGGCTGGCAGAGAGTGGGCTCTAATGGGTGGATGAGGTGGCAGAGACTGGTGTTTTTTGGGTGCATGGCAGAGTCTGGGCTTCATTGGGTTGGTGGGTGTCCGTGGCAGAGCCATGGGCACTGTTGGCTGGGTGAGGTGGCAGAGACTGGTGTGTTTTGGGTGGTGATGGCAGAGACTGGGCTTTATTGGATAAAAATCAGTTGAAAATGGGGTAAGTATATTCAGTCGGATTGGGTACAGACTTTTGTAAACACTTATGTCACATCACATAATTGTTCAGTGTTCCCATATGGATATGCAAACTCTTGAAAGTGGCACCTTTCATACAATCCACATATAAGAGAATATATAAGATCCATAGTAGGCCATTTGTAAAGTGAAATATAGGCTATAGAAAACATACAGTAGCCTACATCATTTTGTGATTTATAATAATAATTATGTAGCCTAAATTGCCTAATTATTTATAATTATTATAATTATATTATATAAGACAATTATATAAGACATTAAAAATATATAGGCTATGATCCATAGTAGGCCTGTCTTTTTGTAAAGTGGCATCTTTAGGTTAGGGAAAAACCTAGCTCTGGTCCAGAGCTCCACTGCTTCTGAGTCTGACCTGCATTGGAGCTCTGTTAGTCTCCGTGCATTCGGCCATTACTCCACCCGACCAGCCTCTCTTCTCTAGTGGATATATAAAGAACGTTTTACCTACTCACCAAAATAAACACGTCTTGTGTCATTAGAAAGCCTACTTACCTTAGTGGTCGCACTCTTAGCCCCCCACCACACGGATAAATTGGACTTTTTGGCCAGAACGCGATCGTTTTTCACTGAAGGAAAAATATTTCCTATGGAACTTTTCTATTGGCAATATCGGTAGAGGGCGCAAATCCTGGTTGTTTTTCCGGTGAAAAACGATCGCGTTCTGGCCAAAAAGTCCAATTTATCCGTGTGGTGGGGGGCTAAGAGTGCGACCACTAAGGTAAGTAGGCTTTCTAATGACACAAGACGTGTTTATTTTGGTGAGTAGGTAAAACGTTCTTTATATATCCACTAGAGAAGAGAGGCTGGTCGGGTGGAGTAATGGCCGAATGCACGGAGACCAACAGAGCTCCAATGCAAGTCAGACTCAGAAGCAGTGGAGCTCTGGACCAGAGCTAGGAAAAACCTTTTATTATAAGGTTTTTCCTCTATGTGATGTTATAAACAGATATCTCCGATTAGTTGCCTCTTCGGGACAAACGTCAAAATCTTTCTTCAAGGTTATGCAGGGAAAAGACAATGCAAGGTTTACAAAGTTTTGCAAAGTTTACACAAACCAATATGATTGGCGTGGCAAGTTTACTGTACGTCTGCTGTACGTGTAGTGAGTGCGGTACGTGGTGCGGTAGCGCTCTCGGCCTTCCCAGGGCGAGTATAGACAGTTGTGCAGACTTTATGGGGCCAGTCCAATCGGCTCTATTACATAGAGCACGGCCCGGGACAACAAATAGGGACAGTCACAGGTCCTGGACCAGAAGAAGACGTAGGCAGAAACTCACTGGACGCAGCAGCCAATAGCTCAGCTTCAATTATCTTATTTCAGATAGTTCTGTCGTAATTGTACTCGCATTTGCGCCGCCCTCGTTGAAAACGCAATGCATTTCTAACTCCCCTCTTTGAGGCTGCACGAAACGAGTTTATTGCCCCTCAATATCGCAACTCTTCTTACAAACGGCTCTGCGCCCTCCGTCCTCCTATTGGCCGAACGGAGTGACAATCATCTGTGTTATGTCAGTGGGCGTGTTCCTGTCGCACACACACAACAACAGCTGCTACACAGCAGCAGCAGTCTTTAGCTTAGCTTGTGTTGGTTAAGGATGCGGCGCGAGGCTGAAGTACACATTCTAATGCTTCGGGGGGTCGTAGTATTACTTTCCAATCCTTACTGAGTGGTAAGTAAGGCCCGTATACTATACACACCTCCAAGTAGATCCACTTCTTCTTGGATCATAACATAACATGGTGACCGTTGTTTTTTGACCCCAAATCAACACACCTCCTGACTGGCTGAGGCTAGTTCACTTTTAGCAAACTTGCTAGTTAGCCAGTACAGTACATACAGTACGCAGGCACAAAACAACTTCTTATCAGTGTTGTTTGTGTAATCTGATACGGTGATATTCAGCCAGCAACAACAACAACGTCGCCAGATTTAGGGGGTGTTTAAACTGAATCTACGTCAGGTTTTGCCTTTGGGGGTTTTGTTTGTTGTTGTTCATTGACAATGAACAACAGTTTGCCCCGCCCACTATCTGACTGTAGTGTCTCATAGCGCAGATCTGAAGAGCTTGCAGTGCTAGGACTTCAACTTCAAGACTTGTACTATATATTACTATATAATCTAGGCCAATACTAAATCATCCTAGATCAAGCCGTGCAGCCATTGAGCACTACAGTGTCCTATTGGGGAACAGGCAGCAATATTAAAGGGGAACTCCACCCATTTTCAACATTTTAATATGTCATTAATATACCTGTTTTGTGGACATGATAAAAAAAGGTTCCCTCAATTCTGTATTTTCTAAAAATGGTGGTCTGAAAAAAAAAAAACACTAACATAGTGAAATATTTTTGATGACATCATTAAGATGTATTTCACCATGTTAATGATTTTTCTTTCAGACCATTTTTTTCCTGAGAGGGTATAAATGGAGCCAAATGGACCTGCTCGGGTCCATTTGGTTCACATTTGTATCCTCCAAGGAAATTTTTGAAAATGGGTGGAATTCCCCTTTAAGTGCCTTGCTCATCAAGGCCACTGTCTCTTAATAAGATTTTTAAAATTTTCAACCAAGTGGTCTGGCAGGCCCGGGGACCACCAGTGGTCCTGGAGAGGATTCCAGGTAGTCGTGGTTTCCACACAGCTAAATGATGCAGAGTTGTTAACCAAATGGACCCTTGTAGATCTTTAACTCTTGGGTGCATACCAAGAAAGGAAATTGACCCGTTTAATTTTACACTCTCAAGAGTTACATTTCTGTTAAACATCTACTTAATTTACAAGATCTCTTGTCTACACAATTGGAGAGTGTAGAAGAGTTATTTTGATCAATGGACAAAAACAAACAAGACTCTTTTAGAATTTGGTCCGAGAGACTAAATGTCATCAAATCGTGCATGGCTCAAATGCTAAATAAATATTGGACCCTCCTATCTAAACCACTGACATACATTAGAGGCATGTTTTGTGGTGTAGGATTAGACCCATTACATGTAGGTTATTCTCCACAGAGAGAAGAAAAGGCTCCTAAGTTGGGTTCAAAGTTTAAACCCACTAACCTGTCTGGCTGCTCTATGTTGACCACCAGTGCTAACCACTGAGCATTCATGTGAATAGTGACATACATTTTGAGAGTGTTGTTTTACTACCTCCTAGTATTTTTCTACACTACTACTTCTAGCAGTATTGTTGTGCTTCTTCTCAAACCTTTTTTTATGTCAAGGTCCTACAAATTGATATTTAGTAAATTATTACCACCACGGACCCTCACGTGAAAAGGACGAGATCCCCCAGCCTGGATCCCGCTTTGAGAACCATTGTTCTAGCTCAGGGTTTTTTTTTTTTCAGGGGTTCCTTGAGAGGGTCCCAGGTGGTCCCCAGGCTAAATGATAACCAGATGTAACTCTTTGAGAGCGTAAACATGAAACCAAATGGACCCTTGCGGGTCCATTTGGTTTCATGTTTACACCCTCAAGAGTTAGAATATTAATCATCTGAATTAGCCCAAGTCTATACAACTAGAGAATGGTCTGTATGTTTGTCTGTTTTGTTTCCGAAATCCAGACAAAAACAAAATAAATCTTTAGTTCTGGCTGGAGTCTGTGGGGCCAAAATGCCCTCAAATGGTTGTCCGTGGCTCGAAAGCTGAATAAATAGTGGTGTCAAAAAGGTTGAAATTTGAAAACCACTGTTCTAGCTAAAGGAATGGCTTTGTGTGTTGCTTTGTCTGGTTTACAGTTAACAAAGTCAAGCAGTCTTTATTATGTCCTGTGCATGTATTTGGTTGTAGTGCTGCTGTCCTCTATGCTTAGAACATTAAACAACATGGCATTCTAGAAGGACAATGTGCAGTGTAAGTTGCAGCCATAAATAGCTTAACAGGTGATGACAGTCAGAAGGGTATATAGGTCTCTTGGTATCTTGTACCAGAAGGGAGCCTTGGAACGACATCTTTAAGCGAGGTCAATTTTAATGTATACGTTTTATGGAAGTCGTTTGTTGCTATTTCAGTCATGCTCACAGTGTTATAAATAACACTGATACTTTTTTTTCCCCAGTCGTAATGGTGATACTATTACTATTTCTGGCAACCAAGTGATCAGGGCTCGATATTCTAAGCACAGCAGCGCACACTCTGCTTTGGGCAGGTTGACAAAGTGTATTTATGTTGCAGTCACGTATACCCAGCGCCCCGGCCCTGTCTGTCCAGAAAGGACCATCCCAGAGTGGATAAGTGATCTATACTGGAGTTGCTCCGAAAAAAATAACTGAAAAAAATCATTAACATGGGGAAACACAACTTGATCATCATCATCAAGTTGTGTTTCACCATGTTGATGGTTTTTCATTTAGGACTTGGATTAACCAAAGTCCTAAAAGAAGAGTGTACAATTGAGTGTACAATTGGAACCAAATGGACCCTTGTGGGTCCATTTGGTTCCAATTGTACACTCTGAAGAAAAAAATGAAAATGGGTGGAATGCCCTTTTAAGTTTATACTATTTAATGCCATTCTGATACCATGCAATGTATCACATGAGATTTCATATTTCAGTCATATTTAATTTTATTTCAGTCATGTTTTCAGTCATATTTTATTTTATTTTGTTGTTGTTTAATATTCCAGCACATTTCTTTTGCTGTACAATTTTCATTATTATTTTGTTATTTATTCACCGATCAGTGAATCTGAAAGAAAACTACTCAGTGTTGTATTCTCAGAGTTACAAACTTGTAAATCCCAATTAAGGAACCCAGAGGGTCCTGGGCCTCTATTCAACTTTATTAGATATATTTTTGAGGGGCACTAGCTGCTCTTATGCACAGCGAGAGAGAGAGAGTTTAAATCACGCATAGATTGTAATCGGTATTGGGAAGAGGAAACTGGTAACCCAGCAGTTTTCTACCAAAAAAGAAAGAAAAATCACCATTACTACACCACTGGTTTATACTTCACTTTAAGACTGGGAGATATGGACAAAATCAAATATCACGTTTTTTTTTTTTTTTTTTTTTTTTCAGATGCCTATCAATATTGTATGTATGACAATTGGAGGTTTCACAACATATCCAATAGTCACACAGACATTTCTGATAACACAAGTGTCTAAATAATGGCTGCTGCCCTATTGGCCACATTGATTGGTGAGGCTTACTTAACCTTTGACACAAATAATCTACTTTATTATCAACCTTTCTCTGTCTCAGCAACACAACTTGCACATTCTAGCAAAAGTAAACGTAGGACAGGGGTTTTCAGGACTACCGGTGGTCCTTGAGAGGGTTCCAGGTGGTCCCCAGGCTAAATGATGGAAAGTTGGTTAACCAGATGTAACTCTTTGAGAGTGTACTTGACAGGCGCCTTTTGAGGGCCCTAGATCAAAAAGGTTGAAAACCACTGATGTAGGACAATGGCACCTATTGGGATGGTGTGTCTTCATTAATGAATGAACCGTCTGCCCTCCCTCAAGGCTAACTCCAAGAAACAGGAAGTGATGTACTTCCAGAACAGCAGAAGAGGGCGAGGAGAAGATGGCATCGCCATGGTGGTGGACTTCCTGCTGTCCAACGCCCGTTTGGTCCTGGGCGTGGGCGGCGCTGCCATTTTGGGCATCGCTACGCTGGCTGTCAAACGGGTGAGTTTCCATCTTTTCCTCGGTTCAGGGACGAGACCTTTCCAGCGCTGTGGCTTCCCAAAACTCTTTTCTGTCACCGCGTTCACATCGTAATCACAATAGTTTGAGATTGTCGAAATAATCTAATGTCGTCGTTATTTCAGAGATTAGTTGAATGAATATTTGCAACTTCAGTTTGCATGTAGAATACTTAAAACTGGGAAGGCATCCATGTCATTTTAGATTTTTAGTGCTGGCTTTGCAAAAACAGCAGATATACTGTACAAGCTTGTACTGTCCATCTGTTATTGTAGTTGTTATTGTAGTTTGGTGGTAGTTTGATTTCCTGCACAGGTTAGAATCTCGGACAGTCGTACAAAAACGCTGCACAGAAGCAACACAGAAACTTGGAGATTTCTACACTGTGTCGCGTGTAGAAATTAAGCACTTACCCTGGCTTACTTTGTGGCTGTAAATTCAATTTGCGTGCTTTAAGTTAATTGATTTTTCTCCCTTAGAGAGAGGCATGCAAACAGCTGTTTGTGACAGCTCCTTTTCCTGGTTGTAGAAAATCTTAACACTTACTTTGCCACGCTTACTTTTAGCACTTTTTATTTTTTTTTTTTTAGGTAGCTAATGCCAGCGATTTTCATTTCATATTTTGGTCCATGCTTCCGGTCGGACATGCTAGAATGGCGCACACAGGATCTTACTTCCGGTCCATCACTTATTTGGGTCCCTCAGCAGGCAGAGGAGGCGATTGCTGCTTGCGGCCGGGATCGTATCAAATAATAGCCATACTAATCAAAGATTGATTTGATTCATTGATTGATTCAATGGCAGCGGTCGTAACTATTATTTCATAATGGTAAGATTGACGTAGATCAACTGCAATGGCAGGTTAGCTGTTAATGACAATGATAACACATTTCACTGCATGTAAGTCAATGGACCATTTCACATCAAAGGGTCAAGACTGTTTTAGTGTTAACTCTTGCAACTGCTTGACCCTTCGGTGTGAAAAGGGCTTTAGGTTGATAATACCTAAACGTCACGTCAGTCATGAGATTTTATTTTGGGTTATTGTGTGTGTGTGTGTGTGCGTGTGCGTGTGCGCGTGCGCGTCACGTCTCCAGCTGATCGAGCGAGCGGGACGTGCCGCCGAGGACGAGAAGGTGGAGCAGAAGATGGCGGAGAGCTGGGAGGAGTTGAGTTTAGTCTCCGCCTCCCCCACCATGATCAGGAAGGGCCTGGAGGGCGTGGTCATGAAGCACGTGGCCAAGGCGGCCAAACAGGCCAAACAGAAGAAAGGTACTGAAAATTCACACAAACAATGGTGTCCGGAACCGCTAGGTGGGACGTCTTACCTGGAGTTAAACTTCCAAGGGGACTGATAAATAAGCTTGCAATGTGACGCAATACATAAAATACGAATGCCGATGTATAAGCTTGTTGTGACACAATGCAGATCATGAGCTTAGGTAGTAAGGTAGTAATATTCAACGATTTACCCCCAAAATAGCAGACATTCACGATTTCCCCCCTAAAATAGGGGGGGAAATCACGGCTCACCTGCTATTTTCTGAATAAAACTTAAAACACCCCGTGCAGAAATGGGTTGTTATGTTGATGGTTTCTGCCTGTGTCCCAGGTGATCTGTGCCAACAGCCACAGCAGGCGTCTCTCGCCCTGGATGCACCACCAGTGCTCCAGTCCACACCCAAGAGGATCCAGCTGTGTGTCCTCTCCCTGCAAGTATGCCCTGATGCACCGCATCCTAGTTTACCGCAAGGAGAATTCAAAAAGGAGTTGTCGCGAAGGCACCCACGGGGGAGTCCACATTGGTTCATGGGAGGAAACAGACATGCTCAGTACAGATCAGGAAGTCAAACCATCCAAGAGACCAATGGCATGCATGGTTTACAAGCGTCAAACTTCCTGGAATGTACTGAGCATGTCTGTTTCCTCCCATGAACCAATGTGGACTCCCCCGTGGGTGCCTTCGCGACAACTCCTTTTTGAATTCTCCTTGGTTTACCGATAGATTCTATTTTCCGATGCTAGATTCATGTTTCCGATGCCCAATTCTATTTTCTGACGCTAGATTCTAGTTTCTGACGATAGATTCTAGTTTCTGACGATAGATTCTAGTTTCTGACGATAGATTCTAGTTTCCGACGCTAGATTCTAGTTTCCGACGCTAGGTTCTAGTTTCTGGCGATAGATTCTAGTTTCTGACACTACATTCACTACATTCTAGTTTCCGACGATAGATTCTAGTTTCTGACACTACATTCACTACATTCTAGTTTCGGACACTAGAGTCTAGGTTTTGACCCTACATTCTATTTTCTGACAGTAGATTCTCGTTTTTTCTGAAAATGTTCTTGTGTCAGTGATGCTCAACATATTTCATGCCAAGGACCTCCAGAATTATCTATATTTGACTGCAGACCCCCATCTGATAACATGTTGTTCAAAAATGTTTGCTTCTGCAATAATATATTCAAACATTTGTGTCACATTTTCATAGTGTGCCACTCGGTGGCGCGCTGGGTCTGGAAGAAGTGTCTGAAAACCACAAAGTGATTTACGGGACGGGAGAGTATAGAAGTCGTCATCGATCATCCTCTGGGCAATGAACCGATTTATTCCCAATGACTAGAATAACTTGGTCCATTTCTCTGCTCATTCATTCCTTTATTTTTGGAACACAAGTTCTTAACCTGAAACATATGCTTGGGAATTCTGAATGGGGGGAGGGATGGGGGGGGGGGGGGGGGGGGGGGGGGGGATTAAAGTTCTCAGTACTGGGTACTGATTTCAGTCCTGAGGATTTCACAGGGGTCATTTAATTACCTCAGTACTTACTTGCAAAAGATCATTTTCAGTCTCAAGATTTTTTTTTTTTTCATTTAATCCCTGGGGAGGGGGGGGGGGGGGCATGATGCAGGTAGGATGCGTACATTTCTCCAGTGCCCCCCCCCCCCCAAATTATTGGAACAATTTTAGCAAGAAAAATATATTTTTGTTATACTCTATATATCTGCTAAAATGTCATGGTGTCTTTGCGGCAGTGGCTCAGGGGTAGAGTCACCGGATGGTAACCGCAAGGTTGCCGGTTCAATCCCGGGCTCCTGCAGAGTTAGTGTCGAAGTGTCCTTGAGCAAGACACTGAACCCCTAATTGCTCCTGATGTGCTAGTAGGTACCTTGCATGGTTTCCACTGCCATCAGTGTATGAATGTGTGTGTGAATGGGTGAATGTGATGCACAAGCTATGTAAAGTGCCTTGGATAAAGGTGCTATATAAATGCGCCATTTACCATTTAAAAGAGTTGTTACTATGACACTGAATATACTGTATATTAGTTCCATTGACCCTCACCGGTCTATTTGGCTTCATTTTACACTGTATTTAAACATCTGAAGTAAGTGTGTGCGTGTGTGTGTGTGTGTGCGTGTGTGTGTGTGTGTGTGTGTGTGTGTGTGTGTGTGTGTGTGTGCGTGTGCGCGCGTGCGTGTGCGCGTCTAGGAGCGCCTGCAGCAGTACTACGACACGCGGGCAGCGCTGGGCTCTGAGGAGGTGAGCCGCGCTCAGAGTCTGGCTCTAGACATCTGCACAGAGATCCAGAGCTTCCTCCACAGCCGCCACCCCGACATGCCCCTGGGAGACATGAGTCTGGGAGGCTCTCTGGTCGACGACCTGCAGGTGGCGCTGATGCACACACACACAAACCATTAACTTTACCAGTGACACTAGCAGAGCAGGGGTTTTCAACCTTTTTCATCCCAGGGCCCACCATTTATTCAGCATTCGAGCCACGGACCACCAATTGACGATATTTTTAGACCCATAGACCCTTACCATCTTCTAGTTGTGTAGATTTGGACTAGTTCGCATGATGGATATTTTAACTCTTGAGAGGACCCTTGCGGGTCCACTTGGTTTCATTTTTACACTCTCAAGAGTTACATCTGGTTAAACAACTTAGCTGGGGCCCACCTGGAACCCTCTCAAGGACCACTGGTGATCCCCAGACCATTGGTTGAAAACACTGTAGTAGAGGACGTATTTCTACAAATGTTTTCTTAATTCTAAAACACTTTTCAGAAAAAAAAACTGTTTCCATGTAAGTGGTTCTCACACCTTTGCATGCCAAGGACACCAAAAATGATGTTTGTGTAATTATCTGCCGAACCCCATCTGTACCCATTGTACCCGTTCTGTGAATAAAATATTATATTTGTGATATAATCGGTCGTGGTAAAATTGTGCCCTCTACTGGCTAGCTATGCATGTGAACACATTTGGTTATACTGGACAGTATAATAATTTTACACAGTAAATTACACAGACATTTACTTGTTCAATTTGTATCCGGACATCCTCAGGGAGTCTTTGATAGATATGCATTATTACTTTTAAAATGAAGTATCCATGCTACCCACCTTTTTAAATCACACATAAATCTCAATTCATATATGCAAGTTATGGGGAATGTAATCGGTTTTGGGAAGGGGAAAACGCTATCATTGCATTGC
This sequence comes from Benthosema pterotum, assembly GCA_039105355.1. Classification (NCBI taxonomy): domain Eukaryota; kingdom Metazoa; phylum Chordata; class Actinopteri; order Myctophiformes; family Myctophidae; genus Benthosema; species Benthosema pterotum. The sequence goes on from CM076973.1 coordinate 46,404,908, forward strand.
TAATCTGTACTATGGAATAAGAAAGAACCCAACAGTGTCTTTGCGTGTGTGTGTGCGTGTGTGTGTGCGTGCGTGCGTTGCATGCCTAGGTTGTGAGTGCGGACCATGCATGTCTCCTAGTTCCACTGCATCTGGAGTCGTCTCTGTGGAGTCTTGTTCCGGGGGAAGAGACCCTCCTCACCCACCCCCTCCATTGGATGGTCCGTCGGGTCAACCTGGAGTACTTCCCCCGAGGGTGCAGCTACTGGGACAGGTGCCTTTTATAATTTACCCCAGGGGTTTTCAACCTTTTTGATACCAGGGACCACCATTTATTCAGGATTTGAGCCACGGACCACCATTTGATGACATTTTCACACCAAAGACCTGAAATTAAAGAATTCTTTTGTGTTTTGTCCACAATTCCTGGCTGGATGTTGCCAACAAAACAGTGTAAACTTCTGAATTAAGTGGTGCTAATTCAGATGATGAATATTTTAACTCTTGAGAGTGTAAAAATGAAACCAAATGGACCCTTGAGGGTCCATTTGGTTTCATTTTTGCACTCTCAAGAGTTACAGTACAGTACATCTGGTTAACCAACTTTCCATCATTTAGCCTGGGGAGTGGGGACCACCTGGAACCTTCTCAAGGACCACTGGTGTTGAAAACCCCTGCTTTACCCCATTAAGCCTGTCCAAAGTTTGCAGGATTTCTCCATTTTTTTTTTAATCTAAAATGCCTCAAATAATGAAGGCAGCGTGCAATTTGCAATCCATTTTTTGCACGCACTCTCACAGTGGTTTTCAATCAGTGGTCCAGGGACCACCAGTGGTCCTTGAGAGGGCTACAGGTGGTTACTCAGGCTAGATGATGGACTGTTGGTTAACCAGGTGTAACTTTTTGAGTGTAAAATGAAACCAAATGCACCCTTGCGTGTCCATTTGGTTTCAATATTATATCAACTAGAGAATGTAGAAGATTAATGGCCATTTTGATCTGTATGTTTGCTTGTCTTGTTTCCCAAATCCAGCCTGGAATTGTGGATAAAAGCTAAATAAATCTTTAGTTTTGGGGTCTGTGGTGCTAAAATGTCCTCAAATGGTGGTCCGTGGCTCAAATTCTGAATAAATAGTGGGCCCTGGTATCAAAAAGGTTGAAAACCACCGCACTAAGGCATTGGTCGAGAGAGAGAAAGAAATGCCACTTGAAAATGTTCGAATCAGCCTCATGATGATGGTATAACGGACCAGTTGGCATTTTTACCTATTTACAGCACCAATCTTGACGCAATATATTTGCTTGTGGATTTTGTAACACAAGGATTTCTGCATGTCTCCTAGCAACAGATAACATCCAGAACCAAAATGTTGTGTAACGCGACCTACTGAGCTGAGGCTTCACTGAGATTTCTCTACGTTTTGTGTGTGTGTGTTTGTGCCACAGACACCTGGTGGGGGGTTACCTGTCTGCAGAGGCCCTGGTGAACATGTTGAACAAGGCTATTCTAGACACCATGAACTGGCCTTGTATCAGCAGCACCATGGACTGCCTGGTCAGACCCGTACCTGGAGTCCCAGAGCTTGAGATACAGTAAGTGTTATTATTATTATTATTAAACCATTTCTGTACTGTACTTGTGGTGGTTTAACTTTCATAGAAAAATAGCAGGTGTTCACGGATTGTAGGCCATCTGTTGGTAATCTGCCATTGAGGAGTTATAAAGATGTTCATATTGCCTGACCTCCATCGACAACATCTCTTCAAATTCATTCATTTTGACTCATTTTCCCTTCCGTCTCCTCCTCCTCTACTTTTTGTACTACGTATATTCTACTTTCTGTTTCTATTTGTTTTCTACTTGCTTTCTGTCGCTGTCACAGCTGTCAGCTGTGATCTCGACTTCCTGCGCTTTTGAGCATGCCACTTTCTAGACCAATCGGTGAACGCGGTGAATGCCCCAGAGTGAACGGACTTGTCGGATAGTAAAAACAGATATGTCAGGATGCGCAGTGAGAGCTGTTCACCGCAGTGAATAGTGTCGTGTCATGTAGTTGTATAGCCCTAAAAAATATGTGGTTTGCAGTGTCATGTAGTTGTATAGCCCTAAAAAATACGTGGTTGAGCGTCGGGGATTTAGGCTTAGGGTTACGGTTGGAGGGGTCTAGGGTTTTGCTACAAACATTGCTACACCCTTCTCTAAACCTACCCCTAAACCTAACCGCAAGCTAAGATGGTGATGCTGATAAGCAGCCTACTAGGCTTTATCGCTTGATAACGGTAGAAGCAAGTGGTAGGGTTTAATGCCGGGATCCCGGATTCCCGGGAAGCCCGGGTACAACGGACTTAATTTTACTCCCGGGAATGCCTTCGGGACCCGTCTTCCCGGAGGTTATCATTTCTTTCTTAATTTTTCCACACATCTATGAGTGGTTTTTCACACATCTATGAGTGGTCAAATACCAAATATAACCTTTGCATAATATGTATATGTATATAGGGCTAAATAAAGGGAGTGTCGTGGTGCCAGCGGGACGCAATATTGGCGACGCATATGGTCTAAATGCGAGCGGTCAGGACTCAGGACCGCACGAGTACGACTGCCCTTGCCGAGACATCATGAAAATGCTGGCACGCGTGGGTTTAAGAGGCTAGTATCGTCATGCATTTATAGATGCCGATCAGATCACTTTAGCAATAATGAACGTATGAAGAGAACTGCACTCACTGGAGTCCTGCGCAGGCACGGACGCGCGGACGTCCTGTCATTCATTATTAGTAGGCCTATAGGTCTATAGGCTATCGAATCTGAGTTTGTTTTCCTCGCGACAGATTGTCTCTGTTCTACAACCTTTTGTTTTTCGTTGTGTGCATCATACGGTCACTCTGCAATGTTCAACAACTTACAACAGCCTACCATTTGTTTTACCTGCAAAAAACGCCACAGAGCAGCATATCTCCCCCTCACTTTGACAGGCAAGCATGCAGACCAATAATCCTATGTCCACCGAGATTAGACAATAATATATCCTCTTCAAAATAAATTATATAATGTGCATTGTATTCCGTGCATGTCATGTCAGACAGCAACTAAAACCTGTAGGCCTATAGCCGATAGAACGCACAGCTGCAATCAATTTAGCATTAAACAACGACACCAAATATTTCAGCGATGTCACCAACCTAATACAATTACTGTATATGCGTGTTTTGCGTGCTACATTATTAATATTTGTATGTGATAATGCTCGTATTTTCGTCAAATGAAACGTTTAAAACAATAAAATATCACTATTCTATTGAGAATATTAAGTATTTACATATAAAAGCATTTTAGGGGGACTTTTTTCTATTTTTTTTACGGGATTTCCCGGGAGGGCCCGGGAGATCGTCGGCAAAATCCCGGGATGTAAAACAGGCCAAATTCGGGAAAAATATTAAACCCTAGCGAGTGGGACATGGCAACAGTCAACAGCGTGTGACGGTCATCACATCAACTGTGAGGCACGTCCACTCCTGGGCTAGGTCTGCAGCTGGAGCCTTTTGAAAAAACGCCCCCTGGCTGTGGTTTTATCCTCCAGGCACGGAGACGAAGGCGGCGGCGGCGAGCAGCGCCTGTTCCTCTCCATCCTGCCGCTGATCCGCGAGGGCGACGTGTCGCTGACCGGCCAGCCGGAGCTCACCTCGCCCTGGGCCAACGCCTGGCACCTGTCCCTCTACCCCTGGGAGACCCAGCGCCTGGCCCAGCTGGACGCCGCCGACCGCGGCTGCCGCCGCCGCGTGCTCAAGACCCTGAAGGCGGTGTGCCGCCTCAACCCGGCGCTGCGCCCGATGCCCGCCGCGCCGCTCCACAACCTCATCCTGCACCTCAGCGACAACGGCGGCGGCGAGAGCGACTGGTCCTCCCCGAGCGCCGTGGAGCAGCGCTTCCAGCAGTGCATCACGGAGCTCATCGGCTACCTGGAGCAAGGCGCCATGCACAGCTACTTCAAGCCGGCCGTCAATCTGTTGAGCGGCCTCTCGGAAGAGCAGGTGGACCAGATGGGCTTTATGCTCTACTGCGCCGTGTCGGAGCCCGAAGTGCTGCTCATATGAACATGTTGCACAAAACACACACACAAAAACACAATCAACATCACACAAAGTAACACTTTGAATAAGAGGGTTGTTTTGTGTGTTAACCACTGTGCTCAAACCTGGTGTCCATATTTTTGGGGAAGTGCTCATTCTATGCTAAAACTGTTTGAATATCAAAAATATATTTTTACAAGCTCACAAACATGAGCTTGTAGATTGTGCTTGTTTTTTTTAGACACTCAAATTCATTTAAATTAAAAGGGCCTAAGAAACCCTGGGTTTTGCTCATATTGTAGGTTGTTGTTTTCCAGCTTTTAGGCTAAGTATATTAAAAAACATGGCAGGTTAGATAAGGGTGTGTTAGGTATGTACAATAAATGAATTACACCAATTACCTTTGTTCAACCATAATATGGTCAACTGTATTGTCAAATACAATATGGCAGGTGCACCTAAATGTAACACACACATTATCAATGTGAGTGGCTGCCACTGCATACTTACATCATGGTGCACTGTTAGGGTCAATCATAGGCAGCCTGCCATATTTTCACCTGCTGTATTTTATGTTTTGACCTGAACTGGAAAACAACATCCTAAACAATCAACCTAGGGTTTAAAACTTCCATCCCCCTTTAAGTAGTAAAAAAGGCAATTCATCGATGGCAGTTGAGTTGTGACGTTAAGGTTGCAAATAATATTTGCTCCAAGAAGAGACTCTCTTTTTAGACATTTGAATGTGTTTCTTCTTTTCTTTTATTTCCCCCTCGATAGGCTCCTCCTTGCTTCCTTCTTCCCTAGTCTGATCTGTGGGTCGTAGTGTTGGGATCCGAAACCGGAGGCAGCCGATCTAACATTGAGGTACCAGTAAACGGTTCTGTCACAGAGTGTACCCCCCCAGTTGCAGATTTACGAGGGTCCATTTGAAACCCAGGGCTATAGGAACCCTCACTGAATCAGAAGGTAATTGTTAAGATCGGTAAAAAGGATCCCAACCGTAGGCAGGATGCAGCAAGGTATAAAAAGCACCGTGCACTTTACTCTTACCCACCCAGTTGGAGGAGAGGAAAAGGCATTTTATTTTACGTTAATGTATCGGGGATATATAATACAGCTGGAGGTTGGTGAACCTGATAAGAAAACTGAACTGAAGAAAGTCGAACACGTGCCAATAGGATTGAGGGGTTTATATAACCCAAGTTGTTTATTTTTTTTTCCTTTCTGAAGGATGTGCAAAATGATAATTCCTCCCACACACACACATGGACAAGCTTCTGGGACTGTTGTACAGACTACTGTATGTGTTGAGAAGAACACACGACTCGCCAAATGAATAGAACCTTTTTGGATGGCTTGCGTGGGATTATTTAATATATTGTGTATTGATTACTAGAGGGTGAATGTTTTTTGTTGCGTGGAGTTCATTGAAGGCCATAATATGTACTTGCAAGATGGAAGGGGATAAGTAACAGAATGTGATGATGCAAAATAAAGTTCTCACACCAGCCAACAACGTTGTTAAAAGCCTGTTATTTACAGCAGTAGTTTTCAACAGGTGGTCCGCGGACCACCAGTGGTCTCTGAGAGGATTCTGGGTGGTCCGCAGGCTAAATTATGGAAAGTTGGCTAACCAGTAACTATTTGAGAGCATAAAAATGAAACCAAATGGACACCTTGCGGGTCCATTTGGCTTCATGTTTACACTCTCAAGAGTTAAAATATTCACCTTCTGAATTAGCCCAAGTCTGCACAACTAGAGAATGTAGAAGATTAATGGACATTTTGATCTGCATGTTTGACTTTTGTTTCCTAGATCCAGCCTCGAATTGTGGACAAAAATCTTTAGTTTTGGGGTCTGTGGCTCAAATGCTGAATAAATAGTGGGGCCTGGTATAAAAAGGCTGAAAACTGCTGATTTGCAGTACAGATATGTACGACATGTACTGTCAGGCTAACTTGTTTGTCTTATCGCTTGGAGGACGAAACTTTTCAGTTTCCTAGTGCTGGCTTTGAGGCCATAGCCGCTTCTGTGTGCGTGCACAGTTCTTTGATATCCTCAGGGATGTGCAAGAGTGGCTAGGCAAGTTGAATGGCCATATATGGTCTTGTTTAATTTTTGGTTATCACCGTTTTGTTTTTTAAGTGTATCATTTCTGTTGGGGGGAGAATTCATCATGTTCAGTATGTTTACTTTTCAGGATTCAAATTCAAAAAGTAAATACAGCCTCACTATTGGCTTTTTGGAAAGAACTATTCAATCACTATACATTTATTGTTGAATTACACAATGCTTACACATTTACTGATGTGTCTACACAATCGCTATAGAAAATATTTATGTAGTGTTTTCACTACTGATCACTTATGAATTACTTATGAATTACTTTACACTACATAAATGTTTTCTATAGGGATTGTGTCGAGATACAGCAGTAAATATGTACTGAAATAGGACATTTCTCCATTTTACTATTGAAATCACCATATAAATCACTACTAATCGCAATAGCAATTGAGAAGTGAAATGGTAGTTTTTGTGTTGACATTTTGTAGTAGTGATGAGTAGTGTTCAATAGTGTTTTTCATGAGGGACATTAAAATATGGAGTTACAATGTATTTAAATGTGAACAAAGACATTTGTTTAAGGAGTAGTTGCATGTTGTACTTTGCGGTAGCAGAAGTGAAAACGCTGACAATAATTGAGACCTACAGTACAGTCCGGATATCAGGATTGCAGTATGTTAGATTTCCCCTAAATTCTTGATCTACTGGAAAATGTAGCGAAATTCACCATGTTTTTATAAAATATATTCTGTTCCTGTCACGTAGAAATCTTTTCTCATACTGTTTACAGTAATGAATTGTTGTTCTTCCCACATCTTTGGGTAAAATAACCATTTCATTTATGATCTAAGTATTGTACAGTACCTCCCTGTATCGTGGTAAGTGATTGTGAGTGGAAAATCTTTATTTATTCCTGTTCTTAATTTAAAGGTATAGTAAGTAATTTCATTTAATTCAAATATTGTTATTTTTGTATTATTTTTTGGCTAATCTTCCCTATAGAGTGTGGCGACCATATTAGGAGTGCCTCCCTGTCCCAAGTGAACCCCTATTGGGTCAAAAAACCCTAGCTTCAGTTTGGGCTTTGGGTGAAAAGCCTTTCGTCCAATCAGGATGAGAGGGGTCTTCCTCCAATCAGGATGGAGTGGGAGTGAGCCTTGGTGTATGTGTTGTAGGCCTGTTGCACTTCCCCTCGCTGTAGAGTGTGTGCATGTGCACATCTTGCTACAAGGGGGACAGGAAGGTTTTCCAAATCACCCAAATCATTTACTATACCTATTCATTTCAGGCAGCCCAGCAGTGAGAAAGGTATGCGTTCATATAGAGACTACGTGACACGACCGGCATCATACGTGGATGTATAAGAAGCATATTCTTGGAAAGATGCCCAGACTTGAGGCTTACACAAAGTAAGTCTTACTGTGAGTAAGACATGTGATGCTGTGGGGCAGCAGCCAGATTTAAAGTGATGCATAGTAGTCACAGATCAGCTGATGCAATGGATTAACAGCGCTAATAGAAATGAAAGGATTATTAATTCTTCTACTCATTGCTTGTTAACTTAATAACGACTAAACCTCGAACATATTCAGCCTGTAGTCTTGGGAGCCAACAATATTATCCTGTCTGGAATTTTGTTTTAGAATACAGTATTTGGTTATGGGTGAGATTACCGACTTTATATCAACTTTCATTCTTTAAAGTAGTCCAGGGGGTTTCACAACAGATGGTCCGGGGACCACCTGTGATCCCTGAGAGGATTCCAGGTGGTCCCCAGGCTAAATGATGGAAAGTTGGTTAACCAGATGTAACTCTTTGAGAGCGTAAACCAAATGAAACCAAATGGACCCTTTGGTTTCATGTTTACGCTCTCAAGAGTTAAAATATTCATCGAGTGAATTAGCCCAAGTCTACACAACTAGAGAATGTAGAAGATCTGTATGTTGATCTGTATGTTTGACTGTTTTGTTTTCTCAGAAATCCAGCCTGGTATTGTGGACAAAAGCAAATGAAATCTTTAGTTTTGGGGGCTGTGGGGCTAAAATGTCATCAAATGGTTGTCCGTGGCTGAGCGTTTTTGATGGTATGAGAAAGGTTGAAAACCCTGATGTAGTCTATTACAGGTTGACACGATCAGAGTCTGATTGTGTGATATCAGATGTCATTAGATAATTACAGATATTTTAATTCACAATAAAGCTAATACTAAGGTTAATAATATAATACCAATTAAAGCATCATTTTGTCTTGGCATGAATCCACAGCATATGCTGTGACTTCATATTTAGTAATTGATTCATTTGATTGCTCTGCTTATTGTGCATGAGCATGGGTGAGGTAGCCTCATGAGCAGTTGCCTGACAAGTTTGTTTTGGGATGTCTGATGCCTTGTTTTTAGGATTCTGAGGTGCAATTGCCATACCATGAGGTGCATGCATAAGCCTACTGCATAGTCGAGGAAAACTTAGTTATTCTCGTAGAGTCTTCAAAGTATTCTTACTATAGTGAGGAGATTCTGTACACAAATCTTGTTCTTTGGTGACATTTTGGCCTGCCACAGCCGAGGAGTCTATAACCTACTGTATACTGACAAAAGCCTGGTGGCCCTCTTAGTGAAAAGGTGAGACTTTGATCTCGGTCAGTGGCCTGGCTTATAGGGAGTTATAAGATTGCAAGAGGCTGGCCATTAGGCCTTTGGCTATGAGGAAAAACAAGCAATAAAATCGTTAATTAAATTCTAAAACTCACTGTAAACCAGTAAATGGCTGGAACTCAGGTAGCCTACTTTAATTTTTCCAGCAACCGATTTGTATTTGACCCAAAATGGGTTTGCTCAATTTGTTATCATTCATCATCATATCAGCCAGGTGCAAATTCTAGTGAGTTCAGAGGGCTTTTTCAAACTGCAATTTCCCCTTCAAGACCAGTAGAACCAAGTTATCTGTAAAGAACAAAATTGCAATCAGGTCCCCAGGCATTGCACAATATGATTATTTACATTGCCAAACAATTCAATACTGATTATTTCCATTGCAAAACCATATGATGTAAACTAAAAAATACTATATTCCTAGTAGCCTTTATACTGATATATTTCCATTTTTATTGATATTATATGTAGCCTATTTCTTGAATCATTCATTACTATGTTGTTACGCCCTATCATAGGTTTGTATATTTGGAATGTTTGTAAAGTAGTATACTTATTTGCGGAAAGCCACAGCTGACAGCTCACAATTCAGATTTATTGTAGTCTACAATAAACAGGTAGTTTAATGTTTGCATACAAATGTGTAGAGACGAGTGACGAGTCGACCCTTGCTCATTGTTCGAAAGTCAGGTGATACATGGACGTCATTGTGTAAATGCTTTACTCGATATTCGTTTATTACTTAAACGATTGGGTAGTTTAGTTTCGCTTGTTGGCCAACGAGTCTGCGGTCTGTGCTCAACTCTAGAGGAATTCATTCATAAAGTTAACCCGCCCACAACTGGTTTGGTTGTAGAGCGCCGCTGTTACACCCAGGTCGGTGACCTATCGAAGTTCCAACGTCGCTCAATAACTCGCCCAAGAACTCAAAAAGTAGGCGCTCTTCCCGTATCAATTAAGCCCCAGTTGTTGTCGTTGGTTTAGAAAAAAAGGCGTGTTTCACAATTATGAATTGAAATAGGCTACAACACAATGGAATGAAGACAATGTTTTTGTGTGTCATCCTTTTGCACCATTTGTATATCGCACCACTTTACTATTTTAAAACTTTAGAGTCAACCCAGAGCCTGGAGTCAACCGACAGGCCTTTAATCAACACATGAATCCAACAAAACAGCGACCCCACAGAGTCACCGAATTCTCTCGGTCGGCAATTCTCGGTGTAACTCCAAAGCGTCTCTTAAAGACAGCCTATGAACCGAACAAGTGTGACACAGAACAGAGTCCTGGACTACCACCAGCTGTCTGTCACATGGGGTATTGCTAGATACACTGTAGATAGGGTTTAGAGTGCGTGGTACCATATGCCGGTCAGATAATATTTGAAGAAACTGTTATTTTGTCCAGTTCGGGATCAGATGAAGCTTTAAATATAGAGGGTGTTGAAATGAAAAGAGGAAACTGAAACCAACCCCCCGTCTTGCTCTACACTTCACAGGCTGACCGTGTGATATGCGTGACGGAGAACTTTCGCTTCTCGGATTACTCCCCAAGTGACCGTTTGTTTACGACTTATTTATCGGCTGCTGCTGCTGTTGCTGCTGCACTTCTTGGAAGAGTTTAAACACTTAAAGGTTTGTATTGATTATAGTTAGGCATAGTTTAATGTAATGAAAAGTAGTTGTTAAAAAACTATTTGCGTATGTGGATTCAATATTACAAAGTGAACTTTTCACGAGTTGTTCTCTATTTCTATAGCCTGTCATAGCGCGGCACTAAACAGCTGACTCACCACTAGGCAGTGGTGGACTGACACATGTACTGTATATTAGAATACTTGAAGGAGTGTGGTCCTCGGGATAGGGAAAGTGATATTCTGGTGCATTTGTATAGTGCCTTTATCGAAGGCTTTACATTCACATTGCATTCAGTGCATTGCACGCTTACATTCACACACATCATACACAGATTAAGGAAGAAACAATGCAAGGCATCAACTAACACTTCGGGAGCAATTTGGGGTTCAGTGCCTGGCCCACGGGCACTTCGACATGCGGAAAGGAGGTGTCGGGATTCGAACCGCTGACCCACACTTTTTCAGCTGACATCAATTTTATGCATTTTAATTATTTACTTGGTCATATGCATTTTCTCTCACTGTATATCCTACAGGAGTTTGACCAGGAGTGTGTACAGAAGCTACCATGGGACCACGCATGCCCACCAACACCACAGGAAATGACCCTTCGATGGGATGATCTCACTTCATCATGACTCTAATAATATTTAGCTTGATCTAAACCAAAAAGCTCAAATCAGTCGCGGTGTTAATACCACGATAACAGGCTAATAGATAACTGATCTATTAGCCTACAACCAAAGAGGCCTTTATGAGGCCATGTGGAAACACCCATGATTTGAAACTCGGATCTCCCGTGTGGAAAACCCAACACCTTATCCACTAGCCTATATAGGGGATATAGGCTAGTGTTGGGGTCCATTAGGCTTTTAGATCACCAGGCAGAGGCTCTGATGCTGGGCCACTCCTCCACTGCTGAACATGGATTGACCCTTCCTTCACTCCAACTAAAAGAAGAATGATCGGGTCGCCGGACCTGCTGGCGTTTACGGAGGGCTTCGGGGACGACGGAGGGATGGAGGTGGTGGAGGACGCTCTGCCAGAGGAGCTGTCCGTCCCTCTGTACCCCCTGGCCAACCCCTGGAGCAGCGGCGCTCAGTTCCACCGAGACTTCATCCTGGTGGCCGAGTTCTCGGAGCAGGTGACGTGTGGAGTTGTTGGAATTTATAATTGTCCTTGCCTTGGCCTTGTCTTATGGCCTGGGGCGGATGTAACATTTCCCAATTGGGGGGGGGGGGGGGGGCGGGGGGGGCGGTTACAGGACTTGTACTAGGCAATGATAACATCAGTTGTTGTTGAAGTTGCAACAGACACGCAGCATGCATAAAGCTAAACGTCTGACTCAGAGAGTTTTTTGTTTTCAATGATGAAATGCTGTTTGTTTAGTGGTGCCATATATTAGTTAGTAGCGTGAGTAGTGGTTCAAATCATTTTAAATATAAGCACTTTGATTTGAAATATCTTTGAAATTTGGGTTATTTTGCATGCCATCATGTTCCCCTATTCCCCCCTATTCCTAGATCCGCCCCTGTGACCTACTTTGTGTGAATGTAATACACAGTGTTGCCAGCTGCCAAAATTCACTAGAATGCGCTAGAGCAGTGGTTTTCAACAGCCCATTATTTATTCTGCATTTTAGCCACAGACCGCCATTTGATGTTGATTTAGCCTCTTGGACAAATGTTGGAGAAATGTTGGTCAAAATAGCAATTCTTCTACATTTTCTAAATGTGTATATTCTTGACAATTAGATAACTCTTGAGACAACTAGGTAACTCTTGGTTTCATTTTACAATCTCGAGAGTTACAGATCTATAAGTGTCCATTTGGTTACCAATGGTCCTTCCTTCCTAGAAAGGAGCATGGCGAAAAATGAGAGTTTTATCTCTGGCGCCTGTCAACCAATTTCACCCCAAATCACCAGCAAAAAAGCACTAGATTTTCCGCTAGAAGTTTTTCCACTAACTTTGGTGCTTGGGGGCTCTGGAAAAAAAAAAATTCTGTAGCTTCTCATTTATCAATAAGAAGACGTACACCATACCTGGTGTAGTGTCGTTCAATGAAGATATAGTTCGTTATGCAGTAGGTTACTTTATTAATCACCAGTCACCACACACCATAGCTCGCCTGTCTCTGCACGTGAACTCTCCTGTTTACTTCCTGCTTCACAGTCACGTACACCTTCCTCAACTCTCGCGGTACATCCCACTTCACTACATCCCTCTCTTCGTTAGAATTAAAGTTACCCACACTTTACAAAACAAATGTCTTTAAACTTACAAACCTTTTTTTTTTTAACACTTTAAAGTAGTGCAAACTCCACTTTACAGAACAAACTAATGTCATTACTAACAACTTTTTCTTTTCTTTAAAGTGTTAAAAAAAAAAAAGGTTTGTAAGTTTAAAGACATTTGTTTTGTAAAGTGTGGGTAACTTTAATTCTAACGAAGAGAGGGATGTAGTGAAGTGGGATGTACCGCGAGAGTTGAGGAAGGTGTACGTGACTGTGAGGCAGGAAGTAAACAGAGAGGGACAGGGGAGTTCACGTGCAGAGACAGGCGAGCTATGGTGTGTGGTGACTGGTGATTAATAAAGTAACCTACTGCATAACGAACTATATCTTCATTGAACGACACTACACCTGGCTAGAATACCAGCCATTGTGTTTGTCCTCTTACCACAGGTGGGACCCCAGCCGGTGCTGACCATCCCGGACGACCCCAGGGTCCTCGGCACGTTCGACCTCAACCACTTCTCGGTGCGCCTCATGTCGGTGGACTACCAGGCGTCGTGCCCGGGCCCCACCTCCCACTACACCACCACGGGCGCGGGCGGGCCCCGCCTCAGCTTCACCGAGGACTCCCGCGTGGTGCTGGGGGACTCGGCGGACGGGGCCTTCGCCTACGTCCACCACCTGACCCTGTACGACCTGGAGGCGCGGGGCATGGTGCGTCCGTTCTGCATGGCCTACGTGTCCTCGGACCAGGACAAGCTGATGCACTGCTTCAGCGAGCTCTCCGCCTGCTTCTCACGCGCCTCCGACAGCCTGAAGACCGGCAACCGCCGGGCCTTCGCCAAGGAGCTGCAGCGGAGACTGCAAGAGCTGGAGTAAGATACACACATATAGGGTCCGATTTTCGTAACATGCGTTGTCCGTGACATTCCCCTATTGCTATTTTCGTCGCCTTTCCTCCTCTATTCCTTATGCCAACAACGTTATTTGTGACTGGAGGTGTGGTCACAGGCGTGTTTGTCTTGCAGTCCCTTAAGTTGTTATATTCGTTGAATACATTTGGGAAACAGATAATGGGATTTAAAAACACCTGCTAATCTATACAAAAGGCAGAGCCACGTGCGTCTTGTCTGTGCACCTTGGAGATGACCAAGTGGACTAGCTGCTGCATCAGTGAAGTAGGCTACTTTTAGTACTTTTAGGAGTAGGCATAACGGGAATAGATTTGGGATGAATTAAAGGCAAGGGCAAGACCAACACGGATTGGATGAAAGCTACTGTAAAAACGCCCAAACCACACCTATGCATAATGTAAAGGGGAGGAAAATGTTAACGAAATTAGCAACTTTAGTATTCCATGGGAACGGCTCTTCCCCAATGCTAGATGCTCTTATTAAGTATTAAGGGCGATGAGACGAAAATGGAGCCCATAGAGTACAAGAGTACACAAGCTGGTGTAAACACTGGGGCCAGAACAGTACTGTGTACAGCTGCACCGACAATTAGTCCATTCCGCATGGGGAATTCAGTGTTTACATTTTTTGTACTTCTGAATGAGGGGTGAAGGACAAGTTAACCACCACAGACAGGCGGAAAATAGAGCACATGAGCAAAAAAGAAAGATTCACGCGTAGAGCTTACACACAACCTGCACACCACAAATGGGTTCCATTGATTTTAGTATAATAGTTGCGTATCCAATTCAGTCCTCAATGTAGCCTCCTAATGGAACCTCTGATTTAATGAAACTGTTTTGCTGTGTTTTTTATCTTGATCAAAGTACAACGGCGTCACACAAAAAAAAGATCATATTTACATGCTTGAAAAACAGCACAAATCACATGGTTCGAGCTTGTCGATCTGCTAATTAGCATTATTTAATCGTGGATGGATGTTTTTTGACGGATGCGTACGGTACATGCACATATCATTTTCTCAACATTTGAAAGGGAAAAGAAAGTGGTTCAGTCTGTCTAGGGCTTTATGAATATTGAATCTCTGATAAGTATTAACAAGAGCTTGTGACTAAACAACAACTACATTGGATCCATTGGAATTTGGAACACACTTTTTGTGAAACATAGCAGGGCATTTTGGACATCGTAGTTTCTGCCCAACAGTGACAATAAATAAACCAGCTGACAGTTAGTCAGATCCATCTGGTAATAAAATGCAGTTTCTTATTGAGACAAGAACAGAATGAGCTTCATTGACAAAACTGCTCTTGGCTGTCCTTTCCAGGAAACAGACTAAGTACTAAGTGCTGATAATTGTGGTTGAAAGCATATTGTCAAGGTTAAAGGTTCAAGCCAAGGTTAACTTTATGTCTCCTGTGGGAGAAATTTGTCTTGGAGACGACGACCAAGCTACACACAGAGTGTTCACACAGACAGACAGATATAGCAACACAAAACAGAGCAACACATACTGTACATTGTCTATGACTTTAATAAGTAAGACTTGCATGGCAGCTTAAAGTGCATGTATTCTGTGATTATACCTTTCTCTCCTGATGGGAGGAGTCTCTTCCAGAATGGATGAACCTTTTTGATACCAGGGCCCACCATTTATTCCATATCAATATTTTAACTCTTGAGAGCATAAACATGAAACCAAATGCACCCGCAAGGGTGCATTTGGTTTCATTTTTACGCTCTCAAGAGTTACATCTGGTTAACCAACTCCACCTGGAACCCTCTCAAGGACCACTGGTGGTCCCCGGATGACTGCTAAAAACCACTGTAAAAAAACACTATTTGTATTATTGTATCACAGTGAAAAAGTTCCCACAGATTATTTTATAGTAGATTAAATCAATTAGGCTGTTGAACCGGTTACACACCCTACCATGTGGTTTGTTGTATAGCAGTGTCATGCATATGTAGTAACAGTAGCTGATCAACAAGCTCACATCACATTGTGATTTGTAATGCACTGTGTATTACATGTTTTTAATAACCTTGTAATAATATGTGCATACAGTACATTTTTGTTTCCAATATTTAAAAATTCAACAATCAGTAGATATCTAAAGGAAGTATGTTCAAATGCAATGTTTATCTTTCTCAAGGTATGGTGCCAATCCGCTTTGTGTCTGAATACTTGCGTAACTATTATCATATCTAATGGTAAGGTGAATATGAGTTGTTTGTTAGTCATAGGAACTATGTCACTGTGCATAGAAGCTGTTCTAGTGGCTCATGGTACTGTAACCCTACACTTTGACACAATGACACACTTTATGATGCTTCGTTTCCTTTCATTTGTCACCCTTCTGTATGTAGACTGTGTGTGTGTGTGTGTGTGTGTGTGTGTGTGTGTGTGTGTGTGTGTGTGCACGCGTGCACACACACACACACACACACACACACACACACACACACACACACACACACACACTCTGAAGCGCAGCCAATGTAGAATGTGTGACACTTCTTGTGTACAGGTGGAACCAATTGGGTCCTTAAAGGGGGGGGGGGGAGTACTCGCTTCAGGAAAATGTCCGGTTCACCTCACCTTTAAGGATTAAGGGGTCCTTTTGGTTTCGTTCTTTTTAGTGTGGAATGGATTGCGTGGATTAGTGTGCAATTTTGTGCCATTGCATCATCAAACGGGTATCCCAATGGCCTTTATGCAGCCAAACACTTCCTGGTTGTGCTGGCAGTAAGGGATCCTTCCTGTCGGGAGACTCCCATTCACTTTGCATGTATTGGTTGTGAATTTGTATGAATAAAGTTCACTTCCTTAAACCACACTATTTCATTTGATAATACCATTTCCTAGTTCTTCATAGTTTGTATTATTTGTGGTGTGCTATTGACATGATCACATGAGTAAGAAATGTCTAAAATCTTCAGTTAAAACCGGGAGTTTTTCATGGATTTATCCATGTGTTGCCATATCCACTTTTTATAAGCAAGCCTTTTCAGTAAAGTTGCTTGAAAATAATGGTAGTTACTAGCTGCATGTTTTATTTAAGCCTGTTCCCTAATGTTGCTTAAACCTGTGATTCTCCTCAAACATTTTCATAAAGGATCCCATGGCCCTGGATCACAAACCCCAGATGAAAAACAAATCTCAAGTTCTTGTCTTAAAGAGCCTTAAAGAAAGTCTTAAAGAGTAATATAGTAGCTCATTTGGTTTTCATAGTCCAGGTCCAGGTATTTTCAATTGGTGTTCCATGGACCACTTGTGGTCCTGAAAGGTATTCAATTTTTTCTTCCAAAGAACAGCACACTAAAGCTTTGTGCAATGTACAGTAAGCATGCCAACCTTGACAGTTACTGAAAGTCTGATTGAGGATAAGAAAATCCACAGAAATGGGTGTTAGAATCTCAAGAAATGTTGCCTGATTTTATCATAATTAGCCTACATCACTGTGGGAATAATAATGCCATATGTCTACACTATCATTAGGCTACTGTATATCGTTAGGTAGGCGCACTCTACTCAGAGTCCAACTTGTATTCTCAATGGCTGATGGGTGCAGATTCTTGCAGATCAATGTAGAGAGAAAATATCCGCACTCGCATATAGTTCATGAGTTTTCTTTTATTTCATTTCTCTATGAAACTCTGAAATGAAATTAAAAAAAACTCGTGAACTATATGTGAGTGCGGATATTTTCTCTCTAGGTTGAATGAAGTAACAGAATGGATTTAGTGTAACTGTGGTGGTCCCCGTGTTGATTCTAAGTCAGGTTGGTGGTCCCTGGTTCACAATCAGTTGAAACCCCATGTCATAGACCATGGTTGCTTATTTCTCTCACACAATCTGGAACAATGCACTTGCTCCGGTGTTGCCAGATTGTGTGAGAGAGATAAGCAATCAGTCAATCATGAGCTATACATCTACTGTACATTACATACTATGCATTATACTCTAAGACTATATATTGGCAGCTACTTGAGAATAGCAGATCTGAAAGCTCAAAGTGTGCCACTGTGATCTGATAGATTTGATATTTTCCAAAATAATTCTTGTTTTATACAGATGAAAAATAAAAACCTGGTTTGGCACAAAAAATTACAGATGGGGATCTGTGTGCACAGATGCATGGAACATGGGGGCTCTTTGACTCATTGTTCATTTGAGCAGAATCACAGATATGGAACAAGCCTTAAAAATCTACCTAGTAAACTGTCATTACTTGCAAGCAGATTTACTGAAAAAGGTTGCTTATAAAAAGCGGGCATGGCAACACTTGGAGAAATCCATGAAGTACTCATGATTTTACTGAAGATTTTAGACATTTCTAACTCATGTGATCATGTCAATAGCACACCACAGATAATACAAACTATGAAAAAGGAACTAGGAAATGGTATTATCAAATGAAATAGTGTGGTTTAAGGAAGTGAACTTTATTCATACAAAATCACAACCAATACATGCACAGTGAATGGGTGGCTGCCGACAGGAAGGATCCCTTACTGCCAGCACAACCAGGAAGTGTTTGGCTGCATAAAGGCCATTGTTCTGATCTAAATGTTTGGCAACTTCCAGGTACAAGCGTTTGACTCTGCAGAGATCAGCAGAGCTCCAGGCTCCAGCAGCAGACCCAGAGGGCTTCATGGAGGTGGGAGATGAGCCCTCTGAGCTGGCTGCAGTGGAGCACTCCATCCTAGACCACAGAGAACTCATCCGCCAGGTAGGCTGTTTTATGTCCTCATAATAATAGGCAGCATCTCCTTTGTTAGCGGATTTGTAATGAAAATCACAATCAACATTTTTAGCAAACATCTTCATGACTAACAGGGGTTTTTAACAGGTGGTCCAGGAACCACCAGTGCTCCTTGAGAAAGTTCCATGTGGTCCCCAGCTAAATGATGGAAAGTTGGTTAACCAGATGTAACTCTTTGAGAGCGTAAGTGTGAAACCAAATGGACCATTGCTGGTCCACTTGATCTCATTTTACACTCTCAAGAGTTAAAATATTCATCATCTGAATTAGCCCAAGTATAGACTACCCGTATTAGAGAATGTAGAAGATTAATGGTCATTTTTGATCTATGTTTTGCCTGTTTTGTTTCTGAAATTCAGCCTGGAGTTGTGGACAAAAACAAAAGAAAGCTTTAGCTTTTGGGTTTGCGGGGTCATTAGTGTTGATTCACAGAAAAAAAAAATAATAATAACCCTTCCTCAAGCCTATCCAGACTATCCAGGTCTATAGCTTGTGTTTTTGGCTCAGCTGTGAAGTCACTTTTTTCTGCTTTTTTTTGACCGGTGGCTGGCATTTTTGGTGATGGCCAGCTTCCCGGAAGAGCTTGCCATCACTGAAAATACAAGCTGAGCGGAGACTCACTTTCCTCCACCACCAGTCGAAAATGCAAGAAGTGACGTCACAGCCGAACCGAAAACACCCAAAGTGTGTGCCTTGCGTTGAAGCGGGAACTCCTCTTTCTTAGCCCACTTCCTCCTGGGTGCTTCTATATTTATTATTTCTTTCACAACAACATGTTTATGGCAGTGGTGATAACAGATTCTATCTTGTGATAGATTAGTTTATCGTCTCTGTTGGGTGGAAACTTTGTATGTCCAAAACTGTTACTTTATAGCAGTGGTTCTCAACCTTTTTCATGCCAGGGCCCACTATTTAGTTATGATTCGAGTCACAGACCACCATTTGTTGACATTTTAGCCCCCACAGACCCCAAAACTAAAGATATCTTTTGCTTGTGGCCACAATTCCAGGCTGGATTTAGGAGAAAACAAAACAGTCAAACATACAGAATACAGATCAAAATGACCATTAATCTTCTACATTCTCCAATTATGTAGACTTGGGCTAATTCAGATGATGAATATTTTAACTCTTGAAAGTGTAAACATAAAACCAAATGGAGCCGCAGGGGTCCATTTGGTTTCATGTTTAAGCTCTCAAAGAGTTACATCTGGCCAACCAACTTTCCATCATTTAGCTGGGGACCACCTGTTGAATAACCCCTGCTTTATAGGATTCAAATTCAAAAGTAGCAGATCTACAAGCTCAAAACAAAGCTTTGAGCTTCTATATTTGCACGTATAGCATGTTAATTTACAAAATAACTTGAAAAGCTAAAATGTAGACATACAGTAAGAGGTTTCTGCCCAACAGTCAATTCACCTACAAGCTCATATGAGTTGAAAGGTTGCAGACAGGCTATTTTCCCTAATTGTGAACATGCTGCTGTTTTGGGGGGAGAATGTGAGGATACGGCACAAATCTTATAGTATGTTCTTTCTCACATCTACAATGTGAGGGCGAATGGGTCAATTGAAATAATTGATTATTGTTATGAAATCATCAAAACAAAATAGCTTAGTTTGACTAAACTGTTTTGCCGCCAGGTCACTTCCTACCCCAACAGGAAGTTGAAGCAGCCTGACTTCCTGCCATACGACCCGGCCGACAGCCTGGCCGACCGGCCCAGGTCCCTGACACCCTCCCCCTGCCCCTCCCCACCAAGGTGACTGCTTTTACTATTTTATTTATTTTTTAAATAGTTTTTGCTGGTTTTATTGCGTTTGAACTCTTGTTTAGTATAGTATTATTTTTGTTTTCTTTTTTTTTGATGATGATGATATCTCTTATTTGTCAGGGGTAGGTTTCAGAAAGTACAGGCAAAGTATTGCGAAATAAAGAAATACTATTTATAGGAGCTTTTCACCAAATAGCCCATTTAGATATGTATCTAAAAAAAAAAAAAAAAAAAAAAAAAAAAACATGATGTTTCTTAGTGTTGTAGTTCTCGAGACATTGGTTTTGTCTCATTCTGGTCGCCGTCTTGGAGCAAATGTCTCGGGTCTCTTCCGCCACCAAGACCAGTCCAGACAAGACAATGCAAAGAATATGCTCTAAATCCATTATGGGGACTGAGAAGCCCATCATAAAGTCAGCTGTTAAATACGAAGCGCAGCATGGATGATGTGTATATCTATGGGTCATCTGTAGACAATTAAGTCAGGAGCAGGAACTGTTCAAACATTGAGATAATAGCCCTACTGTTGTCGGCTTTTAGGCAGGGGTGTAGTGGAGGGGGGACGCGGGGGGACGGAGTCCCCCCACTTCTCTCACATCTAAAATATTTTTGGGGGCAAAAATTGTTTTTTGACTTGTCATTTACTTTTATGGATACAATTAAGCATTGTAAACCATCTTTCTCAATATACAGTAATATTCAATATGCATGTTTTAATAGTGTGTCTGTCTGCGTTGTGCAGGTGCACGCGAATGCACATGCATGTGTGCGTGCACGTGTCTTAAGAGGCGTCCCCCCACTTCTAAAAGTACCACTACAACACTGCTTTTAGGTATTACAACGGTGCGAAGCAAATCAGTTTTATTCTGTTCTGTTTTACCACATCACATGCACAGGGAGACTTCTGCTTTCCGTGTCCAATCATCCCATGATTTATTTCATGCAAACAAATAAGTACAGTCATCCAGTGACCAGGCCACAAGCACCACCACAAGTGTTTTGTTTTTTTTACCGTGAATTAAAACTGTACACTTTGTGTACAATGCATAGGTTTGGTTTTATCATGAGAAGTAAAAATTAAAAATAAAAATCAGGTCTTGTTCTCGCCCCACGGTAGTCTCGGTTTTGATCAAGGTCTCAGACCCACTAGGACTCTCGGACTCGACCTCAACCCGTTTAGGTTTTGGTCTCTGTCTCGACTGCCCCTGTCTTGGTCTTGTCTTCTTGGGCTCGCTTTTGGTGGTCTTGAGTACAGCACTAATGTTGCAATATTAGTACATCTTGAAAGGTAAAAGATGAAAAAGCTGGTTCCCTAGGGCAGGGGTTTTCAACACCAGTGGTCCCTGAGAGGATTCCAGGTGGTTCCCAGCTAAATGATGGACAGTTGGTAACCAGATGGACCCTTATATAGATCTGTAACTCCTGAAATCGTAAAATGAAACCAAATGGACCCTGCAGTCCATTTTGTTTCATTTTACACTCAAGAGTGAAATTATATTTAAACATCTGAATTAGTTATTTTTCAAGATTCTACAGCTCTACACATTTAGAAAATATAGAAAACTGTTATTTTGACCAAAGTTTTGCCAGTTATCTCTCCTAAATTGTGGACAAGAACTTGACAACCCTTTGTTTTTTTGGTTCGAGAGACTAAACTCGAATGGTGTTCCGTGGCCGTGGGGGACTAGGGAAATTGACTTATTTTTTTTTTTTATTTTCTTTAAATTACCCCCACCACATGAAGCCTTGAATTCATGGAGACGTTGTTGTTGTTGTCGCATTAGAACAAGAGCTTGAGAGTGTTACTCTAATGTAAAGACACACAAACATGGCCACTCTGGAGCAAACATTTCTACTGTAAACATTCCAATAATTTCATGACCGGGTCATCGGTCAGTAGTATAAGCAGACTCCACCGTTCATCAAATCATTGGCTTAGGAATGCGACAAAATGATATCCTTGCATTCAAGGCTACATGAGGAGAGTAATTTGATAGAAAATAAGTTAATTTCCGGATGAACTATTCCTTTAAGAAAGTATTCTCAGTTAAACAAATGAAATAAAAAAAATAATTTAATCTTGACTACCAGGTCAAAACTTCATGCCAGATCCTGCATCTAGGACTTTCGAGATTTACAATATTTACCAGATTATAAGGCGCACTTACAGTATAAGGCGCACTTATATAAGGCGCACCAGACTATAAGGCGCACTATAAGCCTTTAATTTTCTCATAAAACAACAGTGTGCCTTATAATCCAGTGTGCCTTATATATGGAACATTTGACTGCAGTACCTTCTATTCTATGTTGACGTCAGTAGCTCCTATTCTATGCGCTTTATAGTCCACGCTACATTTTCACAATTTTCCAAAAATATCAGACCGACAAGGCCATATGAGCTTGTAGATCTGATATTTTTCAATAGCTTAAGAACAGCAAAATTTGCCGCACTCCCTTATTTATTCTGCCCTGATCCAAACCCCTCCCCCTTCCACTCTTAGCTCCTCCCCTCCGCGCAGGTTCGAGCGACGCCTGAAGCCTCTGGAGGAGCTCAGCGATGCCTACTTCCTGTCGCTGACCCTGGAGCAGCTGACGGACACAGAGCGTCGGCTGCGCGGCGCACGCAGCACTCTGCACACGGCGCGCGTCACGCGCACGCTGTCCCGGAGGCTGGAGCTCACCAACTTCCTGTTTGAGCTGTGGCCCCGCTCCGA
Source organism: Benthosema pterotum (assembly GCA_039105355.1). NCBI lineage: Eukaryota > Metazoa > Chordata > Actinopteri > Myctophiformes > Myctophidae > Benthosema > Benthosema pterotum. The sequence continues at coordinate 46,427,728 of CM076973.1, forward strand.
GCAGGACTACTGCGAGGAGGACGACGAGAGGGAAAGGGACGAAAGGTTAGGAAGTCTGAATTAGTTGTGTGTTTTAATTTCTTTAACTCCTTCAACAGATTTACCACGACTTTTGGAGTAATTTATTCTTCTGTTGTCTGCCCATCACTCCAAAAGTCATTTTAGGCATGAAGTCCTTTAAGTGGTGATTGCACTACAAAACCCAGAAAACACCTCACACACTTAACTATAGTTGATAAATTATGTGACTTTTAATGCATTTACCTCTGAATGAGCCCTGGAAACAGTGAAATGTGAAAATACAGGCTGTTTTGTCAAATGTATTTAAAAAAAAACCTGAAACAGCATCACCGTCAACTCATTTTATTTTTTTCTCTTAAAGTAGACACCCTAAGCTGTCTTTGGATAGAATTCATTTGCACACCTTTACCACAGACAATTTTCTATAAATTATTTTGTTACAATTGAGCCTAATGGGAGCGAGCCTAGCTTTTCTGTAAATCTGTCAAAGAGTTAAAAGTATATTGAACAGTATCGAAAGGCTACTCGAATCAGAAAGATATCGTGTCACCAACACTAGGCAACGATCGCCACCGCTGTGGCCCGTCAAAAGAGTTGGTATGAGTTTTCATTGGTAATTTTTAAGACAACTTCTTATAGAGATATTCCACTTTAAAAAAAAACTGTTGGTCATTTCATCATCTACTCAGTATCCCTTACACACAAACATGCCTGCAGAGACTTGTCCTCAGATCCACGGGGGCCGAGCGGAGCCAGAGAGAGCCTGGAGGTTTCTCTGGCCTCTCCCACCAGCCTGGACTCCTTCCACTCCTGCGTGGAGGAGATCCCCATCAAGATGGAGGCGGCCGCCCAGGAGGAGGAGGGGTCAAGGGGGTCAGCGTCGGTGACCCCTGACCCCGACGTCGCCGTGACGGACGTGATGACAGAGAGTGCGAGCAGCGGCGACAGCATCGAGGTGATCGGCACCGAGAAGTCGTACCGCACGCAGCAGGCTGTCTACGTGTCGGCTGACGGTAGAGGTACGTTATGACCCGTCCCCTTTGCGTCCCTCAGTGCTGTCAACTTGTTGCATTTGTCGCTATGTTTGCCTTTTTTTCAGACAACCCTATAGCGCCAAAATTAGTGGAAGAACTCCTGGCGGAAAATCTAGTGCTTTTTTGCTGGTGAGTTGGGGCGAAATTGGTTGATAGCTGCCAGAGATAAAACCCTCATTTTTCACTATTTTTCCTCCTATGATTTCACTCCTATGAGTCCTATGAGTCCTTCATCCTAGAAAGGACCATTGGTACCAAATGGACCCTTATAGATCTGTAACTCTTGAGAGCGTAAAATGAAACCAAGTGGACCTGTAATGGTCCACTTGGTTTCATTTTACGCTCTCAAGAGATAAATTATACTACACATCTGAATTACCACATTTTCGTTGTGTCTCACCATGTTAATGATTTTTTTTTTCAGACCTCCATTTCTAAGAAACACAGAATGGGGGGAACTTTTTATCATTTCCTGTGTGACTGTCCTGTGTGATGTGGGATGGGTTTTCACCATAAGCAAACCCCTAGCATTCTATAAATTTATGGAAAGATGATTGTTGTTGCTTAAACATGTAACTGATGCTTCAAGTTCATTGAGGATGTGTAAACAATATATTGGTGAATGAAGGATTGATAAAGTCCAAATGAGAGTGCAGGGAGACAGAAGACTGAGAGAGAACAATATACAATACAACACAAATGCATTTAAATAAAAGCATGACACCAATTAGTTCCCTTTTTTATATTTCCACCATGATTTCCTGCTTTTGGCTAGAAGTGTATACTTGTTATACTTGTTTGTCTAAATGTTTTGATGAAAGGAACATGATGGGGCCTGTAACCAAGTGGAAATGCTTTTTTGTGGTCGTCTACTCACAGTTAACAGTTTTATTATTTAGTTGTGCTTGAAATGTAATTCTGCAAAAAAGAAATGTTACAATCAATCAAACAAAGTGACAGAAACTGTAATTAATCCCATTTTCTTGATTCAACTTGATTACTGAGAATTCTGAGAATTCAATGAAAAAATACAACGTTTAGACTACAATACACGTCAAGTACGTCATAAACTATTCCAGGACGACTTGGACATGGAAGGAAACCACATATTATGAGATGAAATGAGATATACTTTATTAATCCCTGAGGGCAAATTGAAGCGCTACATTAGTGGCTCTCCCTCTTATGGCATGCCCAGTTCTGTGAAATACAGCATGTGGCTGATACTCAGTTATTACCAGCCCATCAAATCAGTTTCAGTTTCAGTTGAGTTTATTTTTATTTATAGTGCAGCATCACCCCAAGAGGTCCCTGTGCACTTCACACATTCAAAAAAAAAAAGAAAAAAAAAAAATAATAATAAAAAAAATACAGTGGCACAATTTGAAAAAAAAAAAAAAAAAAAAAAAAAAAAAATCACATATTAAGGAGAAACAATTAGCAAAAGAATAATAATGGTAATAATAAAATACTGCATACACATTTAAACATGTGCATATACAGTGTATCTACATACATACCGGTACATAAAAACATAAAGACATTTCAGCACACATGGCTAACACTAGAGGGTGCCATAGTGCAGAGAGAAAAGATGGGTTTTGAGTCTACAGTCTCAAATGAGCTCCAAATAGCTGTTTGTGGTAAATCTATTCCTACCGGTCTTGCTGGCCAAAACAATACATCAACAATTTTTTTGGGAGAATCACTTTCATAACGTCTCCTCATCCCGGATCTCCGGCTTCATCGCCCATACCATTTTCGGTTACAGGACTTTTATTAGGCAAGTAAAGCATCAATAATAACATCAGTTGTTGTTGAAGTTGCAACAGACACACAGCATGCATAAAGCTAAAGGTCTGACTCAGAGAGTTTTCTGTTTTCAATGATGAAATGCTGTTGGTTTAGTGGTGACACAGCTGTAGTTAGTTAGTATCAGTAGTAGTGTTTCAAATCATTTTAATTATAAGCACTTTAATTTGAAATATCTTGTTGGTTGAAATATCCTGGTTGTTTTGCATGCCATCATGTTTGGTGGGGCATTTAGGGTGGGGCATTTAGGGTGGGGCATTTAGGGTGCCCCCCCCCCCAACCCCCCCCATGCATCACCCCCCCATGCCCAAGCCTAGATCCAGCCCTGCATACAACAGGACAAACTACAGTATGTTCTCTGATTTTTTACCAGAAACATCAGCCGGGACGCTTCTTGACGCCTCGGCGAGGCGCATGGTGGCACCACCGGCACGCGTCGTCGTGCGCCCCGCCTCCACCAGGCGCGCCAACAGCGAGGACAGCATCGAGGTCCTGAGCACCACGGAGTCCATCGTCCCCGAGGACCTCAGCGCCATCACGGAGGAAGAGGTGGAGGAGGAGGAGGAGGAGCGCCGCCAGCTCAGCGTCGACGACGACGGCGGATTCCTGGACGACGCCGATGGGGAGGAGGAGGAGTCGGCGAAGGAATTAAGGACTACGGAACGTTACGGCCAGGAGGAGGAGCTTGTGCAGAGAACGGAGAAATCTCCAGCCGAGAGAGTAGAAGAAGAGTCCGTTGTGCAGCAAAGGACTGTGGGCAATGATGATGTCCGGGGGGAAGAAGAAGAGGAGGAGGAGGAACAGGGCAGCGTGTCGCGGTACGGGACGAGAAATCGTAGAAGGCACGAGAAGGGCAGGCTAGAGGGAGTGCCCAGTCCCTGCCAGAGGATCCCTGCGCCTGTGCCTGAACTTCACGCGAACATGGCTCTTCCTCCTGCAACAACAACAACAACAACGCTCCTGCCGGAGGTGAGCCTGTGGCCTCCCTACCCTCGCCCTCCTCCTCCTCAGAGGCTGCTGAGCGTGGACGAGGACGTGGCGTCCGACTGCGCCAGCTTCACCTCCTCCCTGGAGCCCACCGCCGCCTCCCTGTCGTCCCTCAACAGGCTGCACCAACACCGAGGCCGGACGGGACAGAGGCGCAGGTAAAATAAGCTATGTGTCGTTTGTGAAACGAGTTTGTTGTGGTAGAAGCTATGATAAAGAAAAAAGAGGATCTACAGTATCTATCCATCTACAGAGGATGGAACATGTAAAAATTGAGCATTTGGTGCAGAGTTTCTGAGTTTTGATACAGTGTTAGGTATGGATATAAGGTTTTCAAAAACCACTGCAAACGATATGGGGCCGCCCCCTATTGGTTTGTTTACACAGAATCAAAAATTCAACATCAGTAAATCGCACAAACCCAAATTCAACATCAGTAAATCGCACAAACCCAAAGTATATGGTACAAGAAGAATTTCAATGGATTTTCTCACTATTGGGTGTGCCAAATAACATACAGTACTAAAAGCTTTTGAGGAAATTCCTTCGAGAAAGGCATAATTTTCAAGATGGCGTCTATGTTGGCTGGTGGAAGCTTAAAATGCCTATAAACTGGGATTTAACACGTAAAAAAATATTTAAAAAAATAAGCAATTTGAGATTAGTTTTTGATTGAATCATTTTGATTTGATTTGTTTGGCATTAGGTATGGCTATGGGCATCAAAAAACACTTCGAACGAATTGGGCACGCTCCCTAGTGGTCTGTTTGAACTGAGTCCAATGTTTGATACATCAATAAATGGTTGAAACCCAATATAAGTGATGGAAGAGATTTCTCAATGGTTTCTAATACTATAGGGTATGATAAATAACATACTATTTTTTTCTTTCAAAGAAATTCCTTCAGGAAAGTTGTCGTTTTCAAGATGACGTCCACGATAGCTGCCAGAACCTTGAAACTGGCACTTAATAAAAATAAAAAAAAAAAAAATCATAACAACTATGCACCTGGCATGGTGTTAGGTATGGGCAGAAGGTTTTTAGAAACCACCCCAAACGAGTTGTGTGCACCCCCTAGTGGCCGGTTTGCAATGAATCCAATGTTAGATAGGTCAATAAATGGTTGCTTGAAGCCCAAAATAAGTGACTGCAGGGGTTTCAACTCTAACTCTTTTTGGCTCTAAGGGAAAAATCTCCGGGTTAGGCGTTGGAAGTTTTGAAGACATTGGATTTTTTTAAAACAATAGTTTCACCTAAAGGGCAACTACACTCCGGCTACTTGCAGGTGAGGCCACGTGGCAATGAGGCAAGGAAGGTCTTGTTCACCTATGGCTCCAAGTCCCTGTGTTCGATCCCTTCAACCCAGCTCTGGATGATGTCAGCAAGGCATGCTCACTGATCCTCCACTGTGGCTGTGTGGTTGCCTGTAAGGGTAACTGTAAGTGCTACCGGGCTGACTTCGCTGTACCACACCGCAAGTGCAATGGAGGCTGCACTAATACTGGTGAATGAATAATAATAATAATAAAACAAAATAAAAATAAAGGGAGAGAAGAAGACGGCCTCCCCCGCAAGTAGCCAAAGTGTTGTTGCCCTTTAGTGAAACTAATGTCTTCAAAAAGTCCAATTTGTGTGTGGTTGAAGCCCATGGAAGTTGAGTAGGCCTACAACAGTCAAAGCGAGTGGATGAAACTATTGAGGGGAAAAAAACTTTATTCATCCTTCAGGCTGTTATACACTTATTAAGTTGGCACCTTTTAAAATAAAACAAAAAATGAAAATGCGGCCCCCATACCATTTTTGGATTACAAGGCTTTTATTAGGCAAGTTAACGTTAACAAGAACATCAGTTCATTGACACACTTCGGCTCAGAATAAGATTGACCATAGACCATTTATTGCAAAGCTTTTGCATGTTTGTATGGCGGCATGGCTCTTGCTCATGTGATATCAGACGATCTATGAACTGAGTCATAGGTCTGATATCACATTTGATATCTCCGATTATCTGTGCATCAAGACACAGCTTGAGATATCAACAACCCCCTGAGCAGAGCCAAGGTACAGTAAAATACAAGACATTAACACGTGAGCATTGTATCCAGTGCAGGCTGACATGAGACATTACAACATTTATCCAAAAATGCATGAACTACATGGATACAGAAATATCATAGTCCACAGTAAACACGGATACCATAACAGAATTAGATACCACAATAGTTACAACCCTTAAATCATGATTAATCAGAGACTCATGTACTCGGAACTGGTGCCACAGGGAGGAGGCCGGGGAGGTGGAGGAAATTTGAACACATATCTGATCAACAGGACAGAGTCAGCTTAGCAGGAAGAGAGAGAGAGAGAGAGGAGAGAGACTGCTTATATAGAGCACATGATTGAATGTGGGTGTGACTGACTAGCTGACAGCCAATGACAGTGAGGGGAGTTGACATGGGGACAGCCAATGAGAGTGAGGGGAGTAGACATGGAGAGACTGCAGATTTAAAGGAACAGAATGAATTACTGATTGAAAATAAGGGGAATTAAATAAACCTTCTGCCCTCCGTGCCTCAATGAACTAACGCTTCGCTGGATTTGTTGTTGAAAGTTAAAGCTCTGACTCAGAGAGTTATCTGTTTTGAAATGGTGGTGGTTTAGTGGTGCCACAATTGAAGTTAGTTATCAGCAGTGTTTCAAATAATTTTAGATATACTACAAGCACTTTAATTTGAAATATCTTTGAAATTTGGGTTCTTTTGCATGCCATCATGTTTAGTGGGACAGTCAAGAAATTTGCCTAGATCCGGCCCTGCTTGATTTCACTTTTTGTACTTGTTCTGATCCAGGGCGGCCCTCCGCGCGCTGCGCTTCCTGCAGCAGAACTCCTTCTCCCAGCATGCCGTCTTCTGCCTGCTGAGCGGCCGGCCGCTGGTGGTGGTCGGCGGGGATGAGAGCGCCGTCAGGAAGCTGGTGGGCGCTCTGGCCCTGTTTGTACCCGCCCCCGGCCCGGAGGGCACCGACGCCGTGATGCCCCATCTGACCGCTCCCCTTCAGCTGACCGACCTGCTCACCTGGCGGCTCATCGGCATACACAGGTACCTGTACCTACCGCATGTCCAAAATCTGTAATCTGTGCATCCCCCGTTGTTAGAATTTGATCCACGGACCACCATTTGAGGACATTTTAGCCCCACAGACCCCAAAACTGTAGATTTCTTTCTTTCTTAGTTCTTGTCCACAGATTGTTTTGTCCACAGATAGATTTCAGAAACAAAACGATCAAAACATACAGATCAAAATGACCATTAATCTTCTACATTCTGTAGTTGTGTAGACTGGGGCTAATTCACATGATGAATATTTTAACTCTTGAGAGTGTAAACGTGAAACCCTGGGGTGGGTCCATTTGGTTTCATTTTTACGCTCTCAAAGAGTTACATCTGGTTAACCAGCTTTCCAGGGACAACCTGTAATCCTCTAAAGTTCCACTGGCGGTCCCCTGACCACGGGTTGAAAAACCCTGGTATAGCACTGTTTCTCAAACCTTGCTTGAGAGTAAGAGTAATTTCAAGTGTCCACAGTGCCTACACGGTAACTACTGAAAATAGCCCTAGATATTCTCTTACGTCGGCCATTTCTTTTGACCAATACCTTTTTGAAAATCTTTACAAATAATACAACAAATGGATCCTGCCCCCCTGCTTTTAAAACACTACTGCATATGTTTGCATCAACACTGGAGTGAAATAAATATAGAAATGTCTTCTTGCTTTGCCGTCCGTGAACAGATCATCCTCTACCTCACCGTGCAGTGAGCTCAACTCTCTGTCCCGCTACGCACGCTACCTGGCCGTGCTGGACCTGGACCAGAGGACCCTGCGCTGTCCCTCATACCAAGGTTAGTACATCCTGTCCCTACCTTTGATGCTCACCCGATTGCAGCGCAATAACAAAAACATACAGTATTCATTCATTCCAGGGGGCTATTTCACGAAAGGTGGATTAGCAAATCAGGGATTTAAGCCAAAAGCACACTTTTTAAATCCTGGTCTTTAGAGCCTGGCTTTGAGCGAGGCTCAAAATGTGCGGATTTGGTGTGCCAGGATCCTATAGCCTCTTTGATGCCGATCATAAAACCAGTGGTTAATATTAACTTTTGATATACAGAACAAACAAAGTGGTATTTAATAACATGAAAGCAATGTAAAATAAAGCACAAAAACATACTGCAGAATGGTAAGTGCCTGCAGCCTCATTATTAGCCTAAATGTACAAGTGATGGTGGATAAATCACTTCTGTGCTGCTACCTTTTATTATTTTTAGCCATAAACAAGAACAAAAATAAGACTGCATGGGTGCACCCATGCGGAGCTAATCAAGTTGACCACGGGTGTTGAATTAACAGTGTAAAAAGTCATTGGATTGGCCTAATAAACAGCAAAGACATCAGGATTAGGTTAAACCTGACTGTTAGCCTGGTCCGGAGCATGCTAAGTCCATAGCATTAGTTTCCATGGGAACTAATGTGGCATTGCTTTCATTACACCAAATCAAGCCTCAACATAATCAGGTTAACTGGTCAAGTTAATCTGGCAAGATTAACCAGTTTTCATAAAACCGGTTGATCGCTAATCCAGGATATAATAAACCGGGATATCAGTTAAATCCTGCCTTATTCCCGAATCCACCTTTCGTGAAACAGGCCCCTGTTTGAGTCGTTTCATTTTGGTTATAACTATTCTAAACAACAGTGCTGTCCGTCTGCAGGCTCCGTGGTCAAGCGTCTGGCTGACCCTCACAGCTCCATCTACAGGGGCAGCACCTACCTGCTGCATCTGGAGAGCTGCCTGTTGGCGCTGGCCGGCCAGGCCCTGCTCCACACCTTCAAGAAGGAGGAGGAGGAGGAGGAGGAGGAGGAGGAGGAAGACGGCCATGATGGCGCACAGAGGAGGAAGAGGAGGAGCCAACTCCTCCCGGAGGACGGCGGCTTCTGCAGCAGCGACGACGACCTGAGAGTGATGCGCTTCCTGTCCGACCTCATCAAGGTGCACCACGTGGGGAGCGTGGGCCCGCCTAGCCTCAGCTTCTCCTACAGCCCCTTGCACCTCCACAGAAACACCAGCGCCCCCCCGTAGGCCAGTGGTTCACCTCCACAGAAACACCACCTCCTCCACATAGAGCAGTGGTTCACCTCCACAGAAACACCACCTCCTCCTCCACATAGAGCAGTGGTTCACCTCCACAGAAACACCAGCGCCCCCCCGTAGGCCAGTGGTGAACCTCCACAGAAACACCACCTCCTCCACATAGAGCAGTGGTTCACCTCCACAGAAACACCACCTCCTCCACATAGAGCAGTGGTTCATCTCCACAGAAACACCACCTCCTCCTCCACATAGAGCAGTGGTTCACCTCCACAGAAACACCAGCGCCCCCCCGTAGGCCAGTGGTGAACCTCCACAGAAACACCTCCTCCTCCTCCACATAGAGCAGTGGTTCACCTCCACAGAAACACCACCTCCTCCTCCTAACACATAGTGCAGTGGTTCACCTCCACAGAAACACCACCACCTCCTCCTAAGACATAGTGCAGTGGTTCACCTCCACAGAAACACCACCTCCTCCTCCTAACACATAGTGCAGTGGTTCACCTCCACAGAAACACCACCACCTCCTCCTAAGACATAGTGCAGTGGTTCACCTCCACAGAAACACCACCTCCTCCTCCTAACACATAGAGCAGTGGTTCACCTCCACAGAAACACCACCTCCTCCTCCTAAGACATAGAGCAGTGGTTCACCTCTGCTCAAACTGCAGTTGGAGTTTGCCGGTCTGCGAATTTGACTACTTTTGAATTTGCATCCAAAAAAGAGTTTTGGACACAATGAAGTTTCCACCGGCAGAGACGATAGACTTCTACAAGCCAATCTACAAGCTCACAACACTGAGAGCCTGGCTATTAACTGGCGATTGAAAAATGAAGACATTTAGTTTTTTTTTTTTTTTTTGACAATAATGACCCCAAGAAATGCATGATGTTTTGAATGTTGGACTACCTCCAAGCAGCCACAATGACAGAGAAAGTAACGTTTGCTAGAACCATGTGCCCCATGATGCTAGTATGTCACAAAACCAGGAGGGAGGCTGCTAGCATTGGGTCCTATTTTGTAGTCTTTGGCCTGACCTGGCTAGGACATTGAACATGACCTCCGAATCTCAGGGTGGACACTAAACACAAGGTCACATACTAAACCGGCACATAGAGGCCTTCTCATGCGCTGGTCGCATTTTACTGTCTACTTCTAGAGCTCAATTTCCCTGCTGTGAAGGTTGTTGTTGTTGTTGTTGTTGTTGTTACTGTGTAGCCGTGTTCTTTCCTGAACACTGCCTTTACTCGTCATCTGCTGCCAAGACAAATGCGTTTGATTACCCTCTGTGTACTACTGAGCCAATTATTACTGTACGGTTTGTTCATTCAAGATTAAATTAATGTCATTTATTGAAATTACAAGAAAGGGAATCTTCTGTACTGTGTCCTGTCATCCATCTGTCCAGTGGCGGAAAAAGTACTCAGTTGTTCAAAAACGAAAGGCTATAGCCTTACGGTCTTGCACAGCTTGCCGTTTTTCATCGTTTTAATGATTTTTGAGGATTTTCGAAAAATGTTGAAATTTCAAAAAAAAAAAAAAAACGCAAGGCTATAGCCTTACCGTATTTCATCATTTTGAGGATTTTTGAAAAATGACGTAAACTGGCAAAAACACAATGCTATAGTGTCATTGTCTTGCACAGCATGCCATTTTTCATAATGTTGAGGATTTTTGAAAAATGTCGAAATTTTGAGAAAAAAAAAAAACGCAAGGCTATAGCCTTACATTTTTTCATTATTTTGAGGAATTTCAAAAAATGACGAATTCTGGTAAAAGGCAAGGCTCTAGCCTTATACGGTCTTGCACAGCATGCCTTTTCTCATCATTTTGAGCATTTTCGAGGATTTTTGAAGAATGTCGAAATTTAAAAAAAACGCAAGGCTATAGCCTTACGTTTTTTCATCGTTTTGAGGATTTTCGAAAAATGACAAAAAATGACGAATTCTGCAAAAACGCGAGCCTATAGCGTTACGGTCTTGCACAGCATGCCTTTTTTTCATCATTTTGAGCATTTTTGAGGATTTTCAAAAAATGTCGAAATTAAAAAAAAAAAACCCAAGGCTATAGCCTTACGTTTTTTCATCGTTTTGAGGATTTTCGAAAAATGACAAAAAATGACGAATTCTGCAAAAACGCAAGGCTATAGCCTTACGGTCTTGCACAGCATGCCGTTTTCATCATTTTGAGCATTTTTGAGGATTTTCAAAAAATGACGAAATTTCGAAAAAACGAAAGGCCTTTCGTTTTTTCATTGTTTTGAGGATTTTCGAAAAATGACAAAAAATGACAAAAAATGACGAATTCTGCAAAAACGCAAGGCTATAACCTTATGGTCTTGCACGTTTTTTCATCGTTTTGAGGATTTTAGAAAAATGACAAAAAATGACGAATTTTGCAAAAACGCAAGGCTATAGCCTTACAGTCTTGCACGGTATGCCTTTTTCATCATTTTGAGCATTTTTGAGGAATTTCGAAAAAAAAGTCGAAATTTCAAAAAAACGCAAGGCTATAGCCTTACGTTTTTTCATCGTTTTGAGGATTTTCAAAAAATGACGAATTCTGCAAAAACGCAAGGCTATAGCCTTACAGTCTTGCACAGCATGCCTTTTTTCATCATTTTGAGCATTTTGGAGGAATTTCGAAAAATGTCGAAATTTCAAAAACCGCAAGGCTATAGCTCACAACACTGAGAGCCTGGCTATTAACTGGCGATTGAAAAATGAAGACATTTAGTTTTTTATTATTTTTGACAATAATGACCCCAAGAAATGCATGATGTTTTGAATGTTGGACTACCTCCAAGCAGCCACAATGACAGAGAAAGTAACGTTTGCTAGAACCATGTGCCCCATGATGCTAGTATGTCACAAAACCAGAAGGGAGGCTGCTAGCATTGGGTCCTATTTTGTAGTCTTTGGCCTGACCAGGCTAGGACATTGAACATGACCTCCGAATCTCAGGGTGGACAATAAACACAAGGTCACATACTGAACCGGCATATAGAGGCCTTCTCATGCGCTGGTCGCATTTTACTGTGTACTTCTAGAGCTCAATTTCCCTGCTGTGAAGGTTGTTGTTGTTGTTGTTGTTTACTGAATAAGTGTGT
>CM076973.1:46440343-46495343 GCA_039105355.1 Benthosema pterotum
TCGTTTTGAGGATTTTCAAAAAATGACAGAAAATGACGAATTCTTCAAAAACGCAAGGCTCTAGCTTTACGGTCTTGCACAGCATGCCGTTATTCATCATTTTGAGCATTTTTGAGGATTTTCAAAAAAAGGCAAAGTTTTGAAAAAAGAAAGAAAAAAAAAACGCAAGGCTATAGCCTTACGTTTTTTCATCGTTTTAAGGATTTTCGAAAAATGACAAAAAATGACGAATTCAGGCAAAAATGCAAGGCTATAGCCTAACGGTCTTGTACAGCATGCCGTTTTTCATCATTATGAGGATTTTTGAGGATTTTCAAAAAAAAACGTCGAAATAAAAAAAAAAAAAAAAAAAAAAAAAAAACGCAAAAGATATAGCCTTTTTTTCATCGTTTTGAGGATTTTCAAAAAAAATGACGATTCTGGCTAAAAACGCAAGGCTATAGCTCACAAGGTCTTGCACAGCTTGCCTTTTTTCATCATTTTGAGGATTTTTGAGGATTTCCGAAAAATGTTGAAATTTCGAAAAAATGCAAGACTATAGTCTTGCATTTTTTCGAAATTTCAACATTTTTCGGAAAAAATGTTTATCATTCGAAAAATGATAAAAAATGATGAATTCTGGCAAAAACGCAAAGCTATAGCCTCATGATCTTGCACAGCATGCCGTTTTTCATCATTTTGAGGATTTTGGAGGATTTTCGAATATTGTCGAAATTTCAAAAACACGCAAGGCTATAGCCTTACGTTTTTTCATTATTTTGAGGATTTTTGAAAAATGACAAAAATGACGAATTCTGGCAAAAATGCAAGGCTATAGCCTTATAGTCCTGTACAGCATGCCGTTTTTCATCATTTTTAGGATTTTTGAAAAACGTCGAAATTAAAAAAAAAAAAAAAAAAAACGCAAGACTATAGCCTTATGTTTTTTCATAGTTTTGAGGATTTTCAAAAAATGACGAATTCTGGCTAAAACGCAAGGCTATAGCCTCATGGTCTGGCACAGCTTGCCGTTTTTCATCATTTTGAGGATTTTTGAGGATTTCCGAAAAATGTTGAAATTTTGAAAAAAATGCAAGACTATAGCCTTAAGTTTTTTCATCGTTTTGAGGATTTTCGAAAAATGACAAAAAATGACAAAAAATGACGAATTCTGGCAAAAACGCAAAGCTATAGCCTCATGGTCTTGCACAGCATGCCGTTTTTCATCATTTTGAGGATTTTTGAGGATTTTCGAAAAATGACAAAAAATGACAAAAAATAACGAATTCTGGCAAAAACGCAAAGCTATAGCGTCATGGTCTTGCACCGCATGCCGTTTTCCATCATTTTGAGCACTTTTGAGGATTTTCGAAAAATGTCAAAATTTCGAAAAAGCTTAAGGTTTTTCATCGTTTTGAGGATTTTCGAAAAATGACAAAAAACGTCTTCACAGCATGCCGTTTTTTATTGTTTTGAGGATTTTTGAGGATTTTTAAAAAATGTAGAAATTTCGAAAACATTTTCATCGCTTTGAGGATTTTTGAGGATTTAAAAAAACATGTCAAAATTAAAAAAACTTCGACATGTAGACAGTTGGACCCGGGATTCGAACCGCCGACCATTGAATCATTGGCCGACCTGCTCTACCTCCTGAGCCACAGCCACCCAAACTCTACTCTATTAAACCGATTGCTGTTCCAGTGCTAAATTAAAGTGTATATGTATAGCGATCACGCCAATTGTAGCATGTGTCATAGTGTAAAAGGTTCATCTGCTGGAACATCCGGTTTCATGCAAATCTCGACAGCTCATCTAGAATTAGCCATTTACTAAGTCCCTCCCAAATCCTATTGACCAATAGGCACGTTAGAATTGGAATGCTTGACCAGGAAAGCTTGACCTGGATAGCAACAGTTGCTAAAGTAATTGGATTGGCATTGGACAATGAACACCCCCCCCCCCCCCCCCCCCCCCTCTCTCTCTCTCTCTCTCTCTCTCTCTCTCTCTCTCTCTCTCTCTCTCTCCCCCTCTCTCTCTCTCTCTCTCTCTCTCTCTCTCTCCCCCCTTCTCTCTCTCTCTCTCTCTCTCTCTCTCTCTCTCTCTCTCTCTCTCTCTCTCTCTCTCTTCTCTCTCTCTCTCCTCCCTCTCTCTCTCTCTCTGAATGACCCCAAACAAGTATTGACCCATGTTTCTTCTTCATGACATTTTATTCAACAATATGTGATTCCTTACAAATCCTTTTGCATTGTATATCACAACATGATCAACATAGGTGACATCAATGTGATCACAAGGTGAAATCATTTTCCTCCTCCAGCTGCGTTTGCAGGGAACAGTGTTTGAAGAAGTGTTATCAGTTGTTGTGGGGTCAAGGTCAGCTGGGAGCCAAGACCCCCGAGTAGTCCCCCGAGTAGTCCCCCCTATGAAAGCAGGAACATGATAAAATCAGAAATTGCACAAAATGAATGAATGTATGAATGAATGAATGAATGTACTGTAAATAATAGAACCATTGTGATGTCGGTGCTTCACAAACCTCGTTGGAGTTTGAGTTGGATCTCGCAACTCTCTGATGCTCATCTTCGACCTAAAAAATGGAATAAAAAAAATAAAGCATACACCTTCAGTGTTGCTCAGACTGCATATAGGCCTACAGGTACATGTGGAACAGGGGCGTATGTAACATTTCCCAATTTGGGGGGGGGGGGGGGGGCAGGCAGGGAGAAAATGGTATGGGGGCGGCTTCATCGCCCGTGTCGCTTTGCGCCACGGGCGATGAAGCCACACCCATACCATTTACGGTTACAGGACTTTTATTAGGCAAGTAAAACATCACTAATAACATCAGTTGTTGTTGAAGTTGCAACAGACACGCAGCATGCATAAAGCTAAAGGTCTGACTCAGAGAGTTTTCTGTTTTCAATGATGAAATGCTGTTCGTTTAGTGGTGCCACAGCTGTGGTTAGTTAGTAGCAGTAGTGATGTTTGAAACCATTTTAAATACAAGCACTTTCATTTGAAATATCTTATATGTTTTGCATGCCATCATGTTTGGAGGGCCAGACTGGGCATTTAAGGGGGCATTGCCCCCCTTGCCCATTCCTAGATCCGCCCCCGATGTGGAAGACAACTATTGACGTTTTATCATTTCATACTCACAGGAGAGGCCAGAGCCAGGCACAGGAGGCACCCAAACAACAGAGCTATCTTCAGCATGATGTCAACTGTAAAGTGAAAAGAACACATTGTATTTGTATTTTCTTGTCATTGGAAACTATTTTGCCCACAATTCCTTGCTCTATTGTACAAATGGGAGAGATCAACAATAATACTTCTACAACATTTGGTAGTTTTGTAGACCTCTTAATTGTAAGATACAGCAATGCAGATGTTTAGCAATTACATCTTTAAGAGTCCAATTTGTTATCTGCGCTGTACCACTGGTATTCCCCAGACCGCTGAAAACTACAATGTATGGAATAATTCATGAAGGATACATTTTTTTAATTCACTCTAAAAATTAAGAACATGAAACAGAAACATATAGGAGCTAGATTAGCATATGTTAGATATTTTATTTTTAATCATTGTTTCTGATCACCTCATAACAATGTGTGGGAACGCCCGCTCATGTACATGTACATGTGTACAGGACTGCCCTGTCACATCAGGTGCAAATTATACCAATGGAAAATGATGGCCTTTAAGAAGAACATGTCAAGGAGAAAAAGCATTTGACCCGAAGAATAAAAACAAAGATGGAAACAATAATGTTTAAAGATGATACTTTGGCCACAGTGATGAAGAGACAAAACTAGATCGAACAAGTTACATCAAGGATTTCACATATCCAGTGTGAAAAACAGGCCTCAGACCGAATCACTATCATGGCATTTTGTTTGCAACTGTAACACTCTCTGAATCTGAACGTGAGATGAAATTCACTGGATTGGAAGGTCTATTTCAAGACTCACTTCATTGTCCACCGTCCTTATTTCAGGTTTAATTAAGAATCTATTTTTCATAGAGTTCAGTCCTTTCACACCTGGGTTAAAGGTTTTAATAGTTGTCCATTTTAAATGTGGATTTAAAAGGGTTTGGTTTCTACTTGGCTATTATTCCATAGCCACTTATTCAAACTATTTCAAACAGCATATTACTATGCCTGTCAATTAAGACATGAATCTTTACAGATAACTGAAAAGATGTTCTTACCTTATTGTAGTCTTCTCCTTAACTTCAGCTGTTTCAGCAGTTCTCAGGACAGCAGTGATATAGTGAACCAGAGCCATGAGCACTTCTTATATAGTGTTTTTGCCTCTGTCGACAGATCATTAAATGCAGCCTTGCAGAAAATGTTAATACTTAATATGATGAAATCCGTCATCTCCACCTAATACGACAAGGTGAGACAAGTTTATTTGTCTAACACGCTGCAATAACAAGCTCCTTACACAAAACATTAAGCTGGCATCAAGATGGTGAAAAAAGACATTTGAACATTGCAATAAAACAACATACTAGAATAGACAGAATTCCAGGCCATCAGTGCTTTCAAAAAATATCAAGGTTCCATCTCTGCCGGTCTTTAACCCTGAGTGTCCTGAACGCGTTTTGGCGTTTTATCTGTTGAAAAATAGCAGATCAACAAGGTCATGTCGCGCCACCGAGTGGCGCGACATGAGCTTGTTGTTCTGCTATTTTTGAAAAATTGTGAAAATGTGCTGCAAATCTCTGAATATGTTATTTTGGAAGCAAACATTTTTAACTCAAATTTTTGCATCTGGGGAATCCCTAGAACAACATGTTTTCAGATGGGGGGGGGGGTCTGCAGCCAAATATGGATAATTCTGGTGGTCCTTGGCTTGGCCTTGGACACAGGAACACAGATTTTTCAGAAAAACTAGAATCTAGTGTCAGAAACTATAGAATCTACAGTAGTGTCAAAAACTTGATTCTAGCATCAGAAAGTAGATTCTAGTGTCAAAAAGGAGATCCTAGCATATGAAACTATAATTTAGTGTCAAATGGTAAATGGTGCATTTATATAGCGCCTTTATCCAAGGCGCTTTACATAGATTGTGCATCACATTCACCCATTCACAAACACATTCATACACTGATGGCAGTGGAAACCATGCAAGGTACCTACTAGCACATCAGGAGCAATTAGGGGTTAAGTGTCTTGCCCAGGGACACATCGACACTTACTCTGCGGGAGCCCGGGATCGAACCGACAACCTTGTGGTTACCATCCGGTAACTCTACCTCTGAGCCACTGCCGCCCAAGTCTAATGGAATATGAATGTATTTAGCAAACAAACAAACAAACAAAAAATTAGGCTATGCTTAAGTGGAATGAAGAACAATAACTGTGAGTTATGTGAGCGCTGAAATTCCAAGAGCTTCCTATGAATCATGCGAGTTTCAACATGCGTCCACTGTGCCAACACCATGTTGGCATTAGACCTGCTGGGCGTTGGTTGGTCAGAAAGGACACCTCTCAATTATGTTATTTCACCATATTACCACCATGATTTAAAATGACATAGATAAATGGTAGGGAGGTTGCATGCACGCCCGCACGCACACACACACACGCACGCACGCACGCACGCACGCACGCACGCACGCACGCACGCACGCACGCACGCACGCACGCACGCACACACACACACACACACACACACACGCACGCACGCACGCACGCACGCACGCACGCACGCACACACACACACACACACACACACACACACGGCTACACTGTATATGTGCATGTACATAATAAATTCTTCCTTCTCCATTTATTGAATGAGAAAACATGTGTTAAGCTGGAGGAGGTACAGCATTACATGTGTTTTAACAAAGCTTTCATGCCCAGTGACATACAGTACATTTTATATTTTACAAAACATCCTTTCCTACACTCATGTGTAGGAAACATGCACCATCAAACCGATTTAGGTGCTGTTTTTTCCCAGTGTGGTGAGTGGTCCTGACACTTAAGGGAGTGTCAGGACATGCCATTAAGTGGGATAAAGATGTCTTTTGACTTGAAGCTTTATAGCCTACAAGATCGTATGATAATTGATCCATCTATCCAGATCTTTAATAAACAGAACAAAACAAAATCTGGTCATGGAATCAGAATAGCCAATTTGATTCTATTAGACGAAAGATGATTTATAAGGTTCCATTTTGATAGTGGTCTTACATTATATTTATATAAAACATCTGTTAAGTAAGTGAAATGCTTGTTGACATCCCAAGATAAAATAAAAGCCACCATTGTTGAGCTACTTATGAATCATGTTAGTTTCAACATGTGTTGAAACTAACATGTGTTGAAACTAACACCATGATGATGATGATAGGGTTCCCAACTCATGGATTTTCAAATTCAGAACACTTGTGGGGGGCGTACCCACGGCCCAAGATCCATTTATGGTGCTAATGCACCGCACTGGCACTTTACATGGTCATAATTATTTTAGCATAAAGGATTTTTAAAGAATAACTCAATTAAATAGGTTAAATTTATTTGTAATAGGCCTACTGTTTTCATTATTTGAAAGCCAACATAATAATCACATTTTTAAATAAAAAAAATATAAGTAGTATATATAAGTAGCTGTTGGAAAAATATGGTACCCTCATATCAAGGCCCATTATTTATTGGCCTAGATAATGAAATGGCCAAGCCCCTTATTCACATAAATTTGATTGAAATTAAAATAGCCGAGTATCACTGGGGTAAACAGTAGTTACTCCTGAAAAAATAAAATGAACGTCTACAACTTTGGAAAAGGGCTTTGTTTAGAAAAGTCTATAGTGTCAAATCAAATCAAATTTCATTGAACAAATTTGGTTAGAAATCCATGTCATGAACTTGCATGATGCATCTCCAGTAAAGATTGCTGGGTTGCCCCTTGAAAATAACAGATCCACCAGCTCTCACCGCGTTAAGAGCATGCAGATCAACCACTATTTTTGTCTTCTTCGTCTGCAGAGAGTTAATGTGGCACACTGGCAGCGTTTCAGATCCATTTTGTTTTCTTACCTGGACTGTGTTATCTGCATGTGACTGCAGAATCACCACAACACGCTGTCAATCTTCCTCAACCCTGAAATGCGAGACAAAGCGTATCCCGCATCAGTTCAATGCAGGATACATCATTTAGGGACGGGACGTTTGGCAACTCTAATTATCAGATATGTCTATATACTGTAGTCTATATAGTATACTCGTATGCCAAATGACAGAGCAATCTTGTTTTTGTTTTTTGTTTTTCTACGAACTGGTATTCCCATGCTGTCTACTGTTGATTGTATTATTGTCTGTCAATGTGTATTGTATGTGTGTTTGTTTTTTACACAGTGGTACTTGTATGCCCAAGACAAATTTCCTTCGGGACAATAAAGTTAAATCAAACCAAACCAAACCAAACCATAGAAGCACTCAGACAAGATCCCCTTCTTCCTCAACACTCCACTAGGAAGCAAAGAACGGTCATCAATGGCAGAAAACAAGTGAGCTAAATCATTATTCACTGTCTGCTTCACATTCAGAAGGGAATATCACAGCTCTTCATCACAGCAACACCAAACACTTTAGAAACTCATCTCTCAAGTTGAAAACTGCAGAAATGATCCCTGAAAGTATAGTCTTGCTGCTCAAGTGGGTGGAAATGACTAGTGATTCATGTGAATGTCACCTTCAGTAACGGTTGGTCGCTATACTGTCAGAAATTGTGAAAAAAAAAAACATTTCAACATGATTCAGTGTTCCATTGTCGTCACACACTGCTCATTAACTGCATATCCCTAAACTTCTTTGCCTTTTTATATTTTTTAAAAAACATTTTTGAATAGTTCAACTAGCCAATGTCTACAGTGACACGTTGTGAGCTTGCCCCTTTTTAATTATTCCAAAAATGTGTTTTTCAAAACAGTAAAAAAAAAAATAAAAAAAAAAAAAAAGGCAAAGAAGTTGGAAATAAGGGGTTTAGTGGTGACAAAAATGGAGCCTTAATCCCCAGGACTGAACAAACAGGCCCCATCTGAACATTCTACTGCAATTATTCATTGTGCAATTTTTCTTAAAGGCTATGATTCATATAATATAGTATATAATGTTTAATGTAGTAACAAACAAAGAAATATTAGTTTTTCAAAGTTGAACTTAACCAACAACAGATATGAATGATTGGCATATTTTAGTCTTTACAGAACTACTTTGAAAACATCCCCTTCCTCAACACTCCACTAGTCAAGAACAGTCATCAATGTCAACAAACATATGATCAGAATCATTGTGCTCTACCTGCTTCACGTTCAGAAGGGAATATCACGGCTCTTCATCGTGGTTACCAAGAAGAAACAATTTAGAAACTCATCTCTGAAGTCGAAACTATAGAAATGATCCCTGAAAGTATAATCTTGGGAGGAAAGAGGTTGAAAATGACTAGTGATTCATGTGAATGTCGTTTTCCGTAGCGGTTGGTCACTGTTGGTCGGTCCCCACATGTAGGCCTGTAGGACTTGTGAACAAACAGGCTCCATCTCAGTTCTGTGCATAACATGTGTAATGTGGTGTCTAATTATTTATCTAATGGGGACAACATCCCGTTCCTCATCATTCCACTAGGAAGTTGTGAGTTTAAACTATAGTCTCTATAGCATGTTTCCCCAATGCATTCTTTTGTACAATGCTACAAAAATATAATAATTTCATTCATAATCATGATGATATAGAACCTTTTAGCGGATAAAGTGGGGCAGTGCCATTGATGACCGGGATGTTGTCAGAATGGTTCTATAAATAGGCCTACATGCAACATACAAATCAGGGGCACTACAATCCAGGTGGATTCAAAATAGCTTCATTGGCATGAGAAAGCAAATGTTTACACTGCTAAAGCAAGTGTCAAAATAAAATAGCTGAAAATCAGGCAAGTTGGAGGAGGTACAGATATAGTCATATATTCCAAGTACTGTATGGTATACATTACAGTACACATTGTACAACTTGTACAATGTGTACTGTAATGTAATTGTACAATAATAAAATAAAATACCCAAAATGACCCTATAGCCATAAATCATAGTTGCAGTTATTAGCTGTGTGTGTGTGCGTGTGTGTGTGTGTGTGTGTGTGTGTGTGTGTGTGTGTGTGTGTGTGTGTGTGTGTGTGTGTGTGTGTGTGTGTGTGTGTGTGTGCGTGTGTGTGTGTGTGTGTGTGTGTGTGTCCTCCCTGTCTGTCTGACTGAGAGATATAAAACGTCAAGCATTACATTACATTATACAATCAATCAGAGGTCAGTGTCATTTTGAATCATGGTGGCAATATGGTGAAATAACATAATTGATAGGTGGCTCTGCTGTCCACAATCAAAGACCAACCAACACCCAGCAGGTCTACCATAATGTCATCATGGTGTTGAAACTCCAGGATGATTCATAGGCAGCTCAACGATGTCGGCTTTTAATTTACTTTGGAATGTCAGAAATTATCCCATTAAATGGGTGCTGTAAACTAATATGTCAATATGTTAAAACAGGTTGAAAATGTTGGTCCCTGGCATTATCTCTACAAATACGTGGTCCACAGACGAATTAGTGTCAAATTGGGAGGTCCTTGATTTGGAATGGTTTGGGTGGGAAGCAGCAAATTGTAGGATTATATTAATTGATGTCCAGAGTAGGCCTATAGTGGCCTACCATGGTGGGAGTTCTGCTCTGTTTTGGTCAATATTAAGTAGTTCTGGTCATTTTGTGGGGGTCACTGGGGTCACGAACTAAAAGTAAATTAATCCACAAAACTAACATAATTTGTAGCCTATTGTTGAATTATTTCTAAAATATTAGGACCTCCTTCGTTCATTTTTTAAACCCCCTATCACATGGAACCTCATTTTGGTCCTAGTGATATCGAAAAATCAAAATAACCACATAGTTCAACGACTAAACTCAAATGAATCCGCATACAAGATAATGTCAGATTTCAGCAGGGAAAAGGAGGCGGAAACTAAATGAAGTATATTAAATGAACAATTGTTGTAGATTCAAGTTGGTAAAGACGTTAGTTGTTGCAGCTATCAGGACATTGGCATGAATGAATGAACAAGTGACTTGCATGCTGTCTGCTTGTGGCAACATGCTGCACTGCACTGCCATCTGTTGGCTCACAGGTGTAATGACTTCTAATTGACTGCATCTACCAGTTGGCCTGCATACAGTACCTGAAGAATCTCAAGGAGAATTCAAAAAGGAGTTGTCGCGAAGGCACCCATGGGGGAGTCCACATTGGTTCATGGGAGGAAACAGACATGCTCAGTACATTCCAGGAAGTTTGACGCTTGCAAACCATGCATGCCATTGGTCTCTTGGATGGTTTGACTTCCTGATCTGTACTGAGCATGTCTGTTTCCTCCCATGAACCAATGTGGACTCCCCCGTGGGTGCCTTCGCGACAACTCCTTTTTCAATTCTCCTTGAAGAATCTAAGGATGTTCTTTTTTTTATGTCATGCACATTTAGAACTAATTAGAATTAGAATTAGACCCCCATTAGAAAATGTATACCAGAAAGCCCGGGACGGATTGTTACGGGTCGAGCAGTTATTTTCCCCATTTTTGAAGAAGGTGTGTGTTGTTTGTTTTTTAGGCTTAGGCCTACTGATTGTTCTCACACTAGTTTCATTTGGTGTTTGTGATCGTGAACAAGTGTAGTGAACAAGTATTGACTCAAGCATATCCTGTCCTCATGGCAGATTTATTTAACAATATGTCATTCATTACAAATCATTTTGTATTGCATATCATGACATATGTCCAAAACAGGTTACATCAATGACCACAAGGCAAAATCATTTTCCTCCTCCAGCTGCGTTTGCAGGGAACAGTCTTTGAAGAAGTGCTATCAGTTGTTGTGGGGTCAATCTCAACTGGCCAAGGCCTCCAAGTAGACCTCCAAGTAGTCCCCCCTATGAAAACAGAAACATGTTAAAATCACAAATCGTACTATACTAGATGAATGGATGAGAGTAAGTAATAGAACCATTGTGGCGCTGAAGCTTCACAAACCTCGTTGGAGTTGGAGTTGGATCTCGCAACTCGTTGATGCTCATCTTCGACCTATGGAAGAAAATAATACGTGTAGACTTGAGTGTTGTTTTGGTGATCATACTGATACTGTGGAAGAAAGTTATTGACTTGTTATTGTTCATACTCACAGTAGAGGCCAAAGTAAGGCTCAGCAGGCAGGCAAACAGCAGTGCTATCTTCAGCATGATTTCAGCTGTACAGCGAAAAGAAGAGATTCCAGTGATCATCAGACATATCAAGGCCCATTGCATCATCTAAGCCATAGACGATGATGATGACATTTAGCCACTCAGACCCAAAATATTTTGTTGTCAACTATTTTTATGATGGTACCATATTGGAGACGTTACAGATTAAGTAATGGGAATGTTTATCAATTTTGTATACTTGAGAGTTAAATATCTATTTAAGGGCACATTTGGTTACCAACTCTATACTGGGGACTTTCTCTGGGGACCATGCACCTGGTACCCCTCAAAGACCACTGTTGGATCCCAGACCACCGACTGAACCCCACTCTAATAGTACATGGTTCTAATGTACAGAACAATGGATAATAGAATATAGTTTTCATACGTGCATTTAAAAAAGAGCTGGATTAGCATGTTACTGACTTAATAAAAACATGAACCAATGTACATATTGAAAGAGTTGTTACCTTATTGTAGTCTTCTCTTTAACTTCAGCTGTTTCAGTTCTCAGGACAGCAGTGATATTGTTGAAACCAAAGCCATGAGCACTTCTTATATAGTGTTTTTGCCGCTGTCGACAGATCATTAAATGCTACCTTGCAGGAAAAGGTAATACTTAATCTTATGAAATCTTTCATCTCCACCTAATATGGCAAGGTGAGGCAAGTTTATTTGTCTAACATGCAGCAATAATAAGCTCATTACACAAAGCATTAACCTGACTGGGCATCAAGAATGGTGAGAAAGAAACATGTTTAACCCTGGAGCAGCCAGATATATTTCTACCCGCAAAGAAGAGATTTCAAACTTACCACTACTTTGTACTACTGTGATTCATTTCATAGGGCATTTCAATACAAATGCATGTAGACTTAGGGCTCCATTTTCGTTACCATCCAAACCCCTTATCCTAAAACCCTTATCATGTTTTTAATATTTTGAAAACCCTTTTGGAATAATTCAACATGCCAATCTATTGACACATTGTGAGCTTGTAGACTGGTCATTTAAACTATTGAAAAATGTTCTTTTTAATAGTTTAAAAAGGCAAAGAAGTTAAGGGATAAGGGGTTTAGGGGTGACGGAAATGGAGTCCATACCGTATAATTGCAGTGCAAAGATTATCAATATTAAGAAGATATCAAGATTATTGTTTTCCATCCAATTTGTATGATAATTTAATTGAGAAAAGAAACACTGTATGGTTAGTACACTGTCTTAAATTACTCATTTGGCAGGTTCTGACACTTAAGGGAGTGTCAGGACATTAAGTAGGATAAAGACTTCTTTACACTTGAAGCTTTATAGCCTACTAGATTGCATAATTATTGATAATTTAGTGATCAGTCACCGATCCATCCATCCCGATCTTTGATAAACAGAACAAAACAAAATCTGGTTAGGGAATCAGAATAGCCAATTTGATTCTATCAGAAGAGAGATTATTTATGAGGTTCCATTTTGACAGTGATATTACATAAATAAGTGAAATGAAGACAAATAGCCTACATGTAAGTTATGTGCTTGCTCACCTCCCAAGATAAAATAAAAGCCAGCATTGTTGAGCAGCCTATGAATCATGTGCGTTTCCACATGTGTTCCAACATCATGATGATAGTGGAGCTGCTGGGCGTCAGTTGGTCTTTGACTGTGGACAGCAGAACCATCTATCAATTATGTCATTTCACCATATTGCTACCATGGTTTAAAATGACAATGATGATTTTTTTTTCAAAGGCTATGATTCATATAATATTTAAAGTAGTAATAATTAAAGAAATATTAGTTTTCCAAAGTTTAACTTAATTTTTGAACTTAACCAACAACAGATATGATGGATTAGCATAACAAGTCTTTACAGAACTACTCTGAAAACATCCCCTTCCTCAACACTCCACTAGGAAGCAAAAAACGGTCATCAATGGCAGCAAACATATGATCAGAATCATTATTCTCTACCTGCTTCACGTTCAGAAGGGAATATCACAGCTCTTCATCATGGTTAGCAAGACCAAACACTATAGAAACTCATCTCTCAAGTTGATAACTATAGAAATTATCCCTGAAAGGATAGTCTTGACAAGAAAGAGTTTGAAAATGACTAGGGATTCATGTTAATGTCACTTTCAGTAACGGTTGGTCACTGTTAGTCGGAAATGCTGAAAAGGCAATGCAGTGTTGGGAATATTACTTTACCTTGTTAATATATTACTTATTAATTATTACCTTCATTTTAAAGCAATATATTATATTACAATATTACTGTCTGAGCAAGTGTAATATATTAATATTACATATTACATATTACTTTAAAAAGAAAAATACAAAATATATAATGAAATATTTGACATCACTATTAATCAAATAAACAATAAAGCAAGCACACTTGGCTATCTGGACAAATCCATATAAAATCGACTTGAAAAAAACGTCACTCGTGATTGAGTAATTTGATGACAAATGATAGAAAATAAGTAATTACTTAACTTCTGCAGTTGTCAATATAATTTCACAAGAACATTTTCAATGAGATAGATTGACAGAAAGTAATATTGAAAGTAATGCAGTAATGCAGAAAGAAAAGTATAATATATTAGATTGGTTTAGTTAAGTAATATATTTATATTACAAGTTACTGCATTTTGGTAATATATTATGTAATATATTAAGTTACGTAGTGCACATGTCCCAACACTGAAAAGGCAATGTAATGCCTATTTATCTAATAGGGACAACCTCCCCTTCCCCAACATTCCACTAGAAAGTTTGAGTTCAGACCATAGAAGTTCTAGGCTACAGCATCTTTCCCCAATGCATTATTTTGTACAATGCTACAACATTATAATTGTTTAATTTATAATGACCCATCATGATGATAGAACCTTTTAGCAGGTTAAGCGTGCGCACGCTGAATAATGATTCAATTCATTGATTCATGTTCGCTGCCATTGATGACCGGGATGTTGTCAGAATGGTTCTATGTGTTTGTCAAATATGAAATCCTGTTTGAAACAATAAAGGGTTAAATGCTTATTTCAATGAAAGCTATGGGTGCTGCTCTCATAAAAGATGATATAACATACAAATCAGGTGCACTACAATCCAGGTAGATTCAAAAGAGCTTCATTGGCATGAGAAAGCAAATGTTTACACTGCCAAACCAAATGTCAAAATATAATAAAACACAGCTGAAAATCAGGCAGGTTGGAGGCGGTACAGATATACAGTCCATTGAAGCAGAACTTGTCTGTACAATATAGATTACAGGACACATTGCACAACTTTAAAATAAAATTAAAATCCCATACATGATGGTCTATTTAATGTTATACTGAGAACATAAACAATACAGTTTCATCGTTTCATTTTCCTCCTTTCCCATTAAATAAATGGAGGAGGAGAATTTCTAATCTATTATCTATGAATGTCATTTGCATAGGGACTTATATAGCCATAAATATAGTTGCAGTTATTAGCTGTGTGTGTGTGTGTGTGTGTGTGTGTGTGTGTGTGTGTGTGTGTGTGTGTGTGTGTGTGTGTGTGTGTGTGTGTGTGTGTGTGTGTGTGTGTGTGTGTGTGTGTGTGTGTGTGTGTGTGTGTGTGTGTGAGAGAGAGTAATCAGAACTGTAGTACTGTACATGTACAGTAAGTAGCCTACGTCCTCCCTGACAGACAGATACAACTTCAAGCTTTACATTCCATTATCAATCAGAGGTCATTGTCATTTTGAATCACGGTGGTAATATGGTGAAATAACATAATTGATATGTGGCTCTGCTGTCCACAATCAAAGACCAACCAACACCCAGCAGGTCTACCATGATGTCATCATGGTGTTGAAACTCCATGATGATTCATAGGCAGCTCAACGATGTTGGCTTTTATTTCACTTTGTCTTCTTGGCCTCAGATGTTTAAAATGTACCTTTATGTTTGTTTGTTAAATACTCAATCGATGTTAACAGGTCTTTAACAGGTGCAGGTCTTTAATAAACAGAAACAAAAAACTGAAAATACATTTTCAGGTTGGCATAGCAATTGGGTCAAATAGGAGATGGATCTCATATTGCATACACTACAAGAGTTGTTCCCAAGAAGTCCTTTATGAGGGAGTTCCTGGAGATCCCCAGCTAAATGATAGTGTTAGGGTCCACTTGGTTCCATCTGTACCCTCACAGAGTTAAATTAACATTGATTTTACATTATAAATTGGTGTCCCAGAGATGTGTTTTTTTTTTTTTTTTTTTTTTTTTTTTTTTTTTTTTTCATGAAATGGGTTCTTCAGACTATATGCATGTTGAGACAGTTTTAAAATCACTCAATCACTCTCAATCTCAATCTCATGGGGATCCCTGCATTATCTCAAATGGGTGGTCCGCAGACTAATTAGAGTCAAATTGGGGGTCCTTAACTTGAAAAGGTTTGGGAACCATTGAATCATCAATTTTTTTTTATTGTTTATATTTATTGTTTTAATTGTTCAAATAAAACTATGGGCAACATAATATAACATATGGACAACATAAAACCACAATCAAAATATGTGCTATGAATGATTTTTGTGGTTCCTTTCTTCTGGTAGAATAAAATTGGTTAATCTGATTCCCTGACCCGCATTGTGTTTTGTTATGTTCATTAAAGATCCAGAGAGCTAGATCTATAACTGACCACTGAGTTATCAATGATTATAATATCTTTACACTTCACACTTAAGCTTCAAGTGTAAAGACATCTTTACCCCACGTATTGACATGTGATGAAAAGCAATAATCTATCTTGATACGTTTGAAATCATTTCATTCACAATTGAATAAAAATGAATATAGTAGACAAAGATTTGCGCTGCAATTCTATGTCTAACATATTCATTTGTATTCAAATACCCCATGAATGAATGAATCGTAATAGTACAAAGTAGTAGTAAGAAAACTCTTTTTTTTTTTTACCTTCTTGATGCTCAGTCAGGTTAATGTTTTGTGTAGGAGCTTGTTATAGCAACGTGTTGGACAGTTAAACTTGTCTCACCTTGTCACATTAGGTGGAGATGAAGGATTTCATCATATTAAGTATTTTTTCTGCGTTTAATGATCTGTGTACAGAGGCAAAACACTATATAAGAACTGCTCATGGCTTTGGTTTCAACAATAACTGCTGCCTTGAGTCTTGACAAACAGCTGAAATTGAAGAGAAGACCTACAATAAGGTAACATTTTTTTCAGTAGTATGTATTGATTTGTGTTCTTAATAAGAGTTATGGTAATATACTAATCTAGCTATGTTTTTAGTTAGTTACATATTCTATTATCCATGAATTGTATCATACAATATAAACATTGTACTATTATTATGTTTCATCTGGGCCCCAGCTAAATTATCTAAAGAGTTGGTGACCAAATGGACCTTTTTCATGAATATTTAACTCTTGAGAGTGCTCATACATCTTTAACTCTTGAGAGTGCTAATAAGAAGAAATATTTGTGATCTCTCCAATACGGTACCAACAAAACACAAACAGGATGAATATAGTTTCCAGTGTCAAACATTTGGGCCTGAGAGGCTACAAATGTCACCATCACACAGTGGTCCATGGCTTATGGAAAAATAACACCCTTATGTGTTATTTTCACTTTGAAGGTGAAATCATGCTGAAGACTGTGCTGAAGATAGCGGTGCTGTTTGCCTGCCTCCTGAGCTTTGCTTTGGCCTTTCCTGTGAGTATGAACAAGATCATAACTGTCTTCCACGTATATACTATACATACAATATCAATATGATCACCAAACCAACACATTCTTTTGTAGGTTGAAGATGAGCACCAGCGAGTTGCCAGATCCAACTCATTCTCCAACGAGGTTTGTGAAGCATCAACATCACAATGGTTTTATTATTTACTGTCATCTACTTATCTACAGGTACAATTTGTGATTTTAACATGTTCCTGTTTTCATATAGGGGGGACTATTCGGGGGTCTTTCTGGCCTCGGACTGAACGGGCTGAACGGGCTGAACACACAACAGCTGCTAGCACTTCTGCTAGGCAAATGATTTCACCTTGTGATCATTGATGTAACCTGTTGGACATCATGTCATGATATGCAATACAAAATGATTTGTAATGAATGACATGTTAAATAAATCTCGATGAAGACAATGTATGCGTAAGGCAATGATCATTCGAAGTAAAGCCTGATCGTGATCACAAACACCAAATAAAATGTGTGTGCGTGCATGTGAGAGAGAGGGAATTAGGTGAAACACTGGTGTACAATGTAATGCCACTTCCGATTTCCGATTCAATCCCGACGCCACATTTCTGTGTTAGCCCACACCGATACCAAATACCGATACCAGAGAAGAATATATATAATAATATAAGAAATGAAAAAAGACCATAGGCCTATATGAATTCCACCAATCGGAATAGCAGACTCCTCAGTCAAATGTGCACTTGGGCAACTCCAAACTCCACATGACCCAACAATTTATTTAGTGTCAAAACATTAATCCTGAGTTGGATCTGTGCTTAGTCTATTGAGAGAGATATTTGCCAATATAACCAGATAATGAAAAATAAGGGCCGATAGTGTTGCTTTTCCAATACCCATACAGTAATTTGCCAATACACCGATATGGCAAAAAAGGGACAAGGGACTTTCCTGATACCAATATAGGACATCCCTAATATACTGTGTGTATATATATATATATATATATATATATATATATATATATATATATATATATATATATATATATATATATATATATATATATATATATATATATATATATATATATGCAAAGCACCTGATGAAGCCTACATGGCGAAACGCGTCGTGCGTGCAATAAAACAATGAAGCAACATTTGTAATTGTCCTGAGCATTTTTGGAGTGTGCGGTTCCTTCCTCCTACTGTGGAAGTTGTCCTTGGTTGCATATATATATATATATATATATATATATATATATATATATATATATATATATATATATACACAGGTATATCCCCCCCCCCCCACCCCCACCCCGGCCAGCCTGTATTATGTTTGCGCTGCACTGCTTGGCGACATGCTCAGTACAACCTGGGTATCCCCCATATGAGCAAGACAAATTCCAATTTAACTTGAAATGGCAAATAAAGTATAACCTTGAACTCCTCCCCCTTTAACATGCAACTAAAGCTGTGGGTGTGGCTTCACTTCAGGTGGATCTCCACCCATCACCACCCACCAGGCAAACCAGGCATACTTAATGAACTGGCTGGGTGGAATCATAAAAATGGCAGTTTAACAAACACTGTACACTTTTTGAGGAAAAAAAAAAAAAAAAAAAAAAAAAAAAAAAACTACTCTTCATATCACAATAATACCTGATGATCATGTTTTAGAGTAGAAACAAATCATGGCACTCTATCTTTAAGTATTTCTGGTCATTTTGCGGGGGTCACTGGGGTAAATGTATCCACAAAACTAACTTCATTTGTATTGTTGAATTCTTTGTGAAATAGTAGGACCTCATTCGTTCATTTTTGACCCTATCACATGGAACTACTTTTTGAACACAGTGATATCGAAAAATCAAAAATAGCCTACATAGTTCAATGACTAAACAACTCAATAGAATCTGCATACAAGATAATGTCAGATTTCAGCAGGGAGAAGGAGGGGGATAGGGATACTAAATGAAGTTTTAATTAAATTAACAGTTTTTGTGTTCTCACAGTTGGTAAAAATGTGAGTTGTTTGGTATTCTATCAGCTATCAGGACATTGGCATGAATGAATGAACAAGTGACTTGCATGCTGTCTGCTTGTGGCAACATGCTGCACTGCACTGCCATCTGTTGGCTCACAGGTGTAATGACTTCTAATCAGCTTCTAATTGACTGCATCTACCAGCAGTCCTATGAGGATGTTCTTTTTTATGTCATGCACATTTAGAACTAATTAGAATTAGAATTAGACTCCCCATTAGAAAATGTATACCAGCAAAGCCCCATAAGGGACAATTTACGGGTTGGGCAGTTATTCTCCACATTTTTGAAGGTGTGTTGTTTGTTTTTTAGGCTTACTGATTGGTCTCACACTAGTTTCATTTGGTGTTTGTGATCATGAACCGTGAACAAGTATTGACTCAAGCATATTCTGTCCTCATGGCAGATTTATTTAACAATATGTCATTCACTACAAATCATGCATATCATGACATTATGTCCAAAACCAATGACCACAAGGCAAAATCATTTTCCTCCTCCAGCTGCGTTTGCAGGGAACAGTCTTTGAAGAAGTGCTATCAGTTGTTGTGGGGTCAATCTCAACTGGCCAAGGCCTCCAAGTAGACCTCCAAGTAGTCCCCCCTATGAAAACAGAAACATGTTAAAATCACAAATTGTACTATACGTAGATGAATGGATGAGAGTAAGTAATAGAACCATTGTGGCGCTGAAGCTTCACAAACCTCATTGGAGTTGGAGTTGGATCTCGCAACTCGCTGATGCTCATCTTCGACCTATGGAAGAAAATAAAATGTGTAGACTTGAGTCTTGGTTTGGTGATCATAGAGCTGCGCAGTGACGTCACCGCCCCTGTTCCGGAAGTCTTTTCCCAATTAATTTTTCTCATAGACTTTTAATTAATTTATATCAAGACGATTACGCCGCGGACAAAGCCAACTCGAGTCGTGACGAATCATGATGACACACACAAACTTTTGGGACAATAAAATAATTTCTAAGATGAAAAACGAAACAAAAAGTCTTGTATCATGCCGTTTTCTACTTCTTCCCAATTATATATTATATGACGATACTGTGTTTGTTGTCATGATTTGTCACGACCTGAGTTGGCTTTGGCCGCGGCGTAATCGTCTTGATATAAATTATTTTCGAAAAGTCTATGAGAAAAATGAATGGGGGAAAGACTTCCGGAACAGGGGCGGTGACGTCACTGCGCAGCTCTATACTGATACTGTGGAAGACAGTTATTGACTTGTTATTGTTCATACTCACAGTAGAGGCCAAAGTAAGGCTCAGCAGGCAGGCAAACAGCAGTGCTATCTTCAGCATGATTTCAGCTGTACAGCGAAAAGAAGAGATTCCAGTGATCATCAGACATATCAAGGCCCATTGCATCATCTAAGCCACAGACCACTATTTGATGATTACATTTAGCCACTCAGACCCAAAATATTTTGTTGTCAATGGAAACTATTTTGTCCATGGTTTCATTTTGTTGGTACGATATTGGAGAGATCATAAATAGTAATTCTTCTTAGTGTTGGGGAAGTTACAAATTAAGTAATGGAAATCTTTATCAATTTTGTATACTTGAGAGTTAAATATCTAATTAAGGGCACATTTAGTTACCAACTCTATACTGGGGACTTTCTCTGGGGACCATGCACCTGGTACCCCTCAATGACCACTGTTGGATCCCAGACCACCGACTGAACCCCACTCTAATAGTACATGGTTCTAATTTACAGAACAATGGATAATATAATATAGTTTTCATATACTTGAAAGTGTTTAAACATAGGAGCTGGATTAGCATGTTACTGACTTAATAAAACATGAACCAATATACATACTGAAAGAGTTGTTACCTTATTGTAGTCTTCTCTTTAACTTCAGCTGTTTCAGTTCTCAGGACAGCAGTAATATTGTTGAAACCAAAGCCATGAGCACTTCTTATATAGTGTTTTTGCCGCTGTCGACAGATCATTAAATGCTACCTTGCAGGAAATGGTAATACTTAATCTTATGAAATCTTTCATCTCCACCTAATATGGCAAGGTGAGGCAAGTTTATTTGTCTAACATGCAGCAATAATAAGCTCATTACACAAAGCATTAACCTGACTGGGCATCAAGAATGGTGAGAAAGAAACATGTTTAACCCTGGAGCAGCCAGATATATTTCTACCCGCAAAGAAGAGATTTCAAACATACCACTACCAGTGGTGTAAAGTAACGAAGTACAAGTACTTCGCTACTGTACTTAAGTACATTTTTTGAGAATTTGTACTTTTATTTATATTTTTCTTTCCGTGAATTTTTACTTTTACTTCGTTTCATTTTTGAGCAAAAAATCGTACTTTTTATCCGCTACATTAAAATTAGAGCCTTCGTTACTCGCTACATTTTCCGCGCAAAATATACGATAAATGCCGGCTTTATCCCGTTTATAAAGTCATCGTCTTCCCTCGGTCATTCACACCCACACAGAGAAGCATCCGTGCTGCGCCGCCTCTCTCTCTCTTTCTGTCTCTGTCTCTCTCTCTCTCTCTCTCTCTCTCTCTCTCCCTCTCTCTCTCGCTCGCACTCACACACGTGTGTGTGTCGGCATTTTGGACCAGCTCGTCATCACAGCTTTCTGTGTTGTAGAACACAAACACAGATCGTTTCGGGAAAGTTACACGACTGACCCACGCAGGTGATGGCAATATAATAATAAGAAGTCCTGCCGTGGACTGCACGAAAAACTATATCCTCGATCTCCAGGCTTAGATCTGCGCTGTGACGAAAAACGGAGTCATCTAGTAGAAGAGTTGTGATATTCAGGGAAAACTCGCGCCAACCCATAGACTCCAACAATGCATTACATAATTCCCGGTTGTCAGTATTTCTCAATGACTCTATGTATGATATGAGTCTCTGATGAAAATGCAGGTCAAACCGGGCGCTAGTTAAAATTGTTAAATTGTTTCAGCTTTCTTCATCTAAGTGTTTTAAAAAATGTCATCAACATTTGCCCAGTGCACAGCCTACTGCAGCCTGTGCAGTCCTTGCTACTGAAATGACCGATTATTTATAAAGAGAACATCCTATCACTGAACATAGGCTACATCTTGGGGTGACAAAATCACAGCTTGTCCTAAGAGTAGAGTGGGTGAGGTGTGAAGGGCTAATAGGCCTATGGTGTCTGTTTTGTTTAACAATAGCTTTCCCAATTCAGGGACCTCTACTAATATGCATTTGACTGGACTGTATGTAAACACAAGCATTGTCCTAACACAGACATTAAATGCCATTGATGAATGGCCAATTAGTATAACCCAAATATTTAAAGCACAGTTTTGAGTATGAAGTGTAACATGTAAATTTTGAAGGCGAACATTAAAGACAAATTAAGGAGTGGGGACAGAAATGGCTCTAAATATCATTTTGTATGATGATAATGATAAGAGCGCCCCTCACTTCTATGGGGTTTTATGCATATTCTGTAGGGGTTCTGTAATTTAATGCCATTGGTGTAGACAGTGGTGTACACTATTTCTATATTGCAACATTTTAAATAATTTAAGACACTTTTGACAGGCTTTTTTGTAGGAAAAAGCGTCTTGTACTTTTTACTTGTACTTTTGTACTTTTGTACTTAAGTACATTTTAACACCCTGTACTTTTGATACTTAAGTACATTTAATTTGAGGTACTTTTGTACTTTTACTTAAGTAATTGTCTTAATGGGCACTTTGTACTTTTACTTAAGTAACTTTCAAGTGGAAAATCTGTACTTTTACTTAAGTAATATATTTTTGTACTTTTTCCACCTCTGACCACTACTTTGTACTACTGTGATTCATTCATAGGGCATTTCAATACAAATGCATGTAGACTTAGGGCTCCATTTTCGTTACCATCCAAACCCCTTATCCTAAAACCCTTATCATGTTTTTAATATTTTGAAAACCCTTTTGGAATAGTTCAACATGCCAATCTATTGACACATTGTGAGCTTGTAGACCGGTCATTTAAACTATTGAAAAATGTTCTTTTTAATAGTTTAAAAAGGCAAAGAAGTTAAGGGATAAGGGGTTTAGGGCTGACGGAAATGGAGTCCATACCGTATAATTGCAGTGCAAAGATTATCAATATTAAGAAGAAATCAAGATTATTGTTTTCCATCCAATTTGTATAATAATTTAATTGAGAAAAGAAACACTGTATGGTTAGCACATTGTCTTAAATTACTCATTTGGCAGGTTCTGACACTTAAGGGAGTGTCAGGACATTAAGTAGGATAAAGACTTCTTTACACTTGAAGCTTTATAGCCTACTAGATTGCATAATCATTGATAATTGAGTGATCAGTCACCGATCCATCTATCTCGATCTTTGATAAACAGAACAAAATAAAATCTGGTCAGGGAATCAGAATAGCCAATTTGATTCTATCAGAAGAGAGATTATTTATGAGATTCTATTTTGACAGTGATATTACTTAAAATAAGTGAAATGAAGACAAATGCATGTGAGTTATGTGCTTGCTCACATCCCAAGATAAAATAAAAGGCCAGCATTGTTGAGCAGCCTATGAATCATGTGCGTTTCATCATGTGTTCCAACATCATGATGATACTGGAGCTGCTGGGCGTCAGTTGGTCTTTGACTGTGGACAGCAGAGCCATCTATCAATTATGTAATTTCAACATATTGCTAGCATGGTTTAAAATGACAATGACCTCTGATTGATCTGATTGAGCACAACTACTTAATCTCTACAGTAACACATTGTGAGCTTGTCCCTTTTTAATTATTCCAAAATGTGTTTTTCAAAGTAGTAAAAAAGGCAAAGACGTCATGTTGGGAATAAGGGGTTTAGCGGTAACAAAAATGAAGCGCTAATCCCCCAAGTATAGGACTTGTGAACAAACAGGCCCCATTTGAACATTCTGCTATCATTCATTGTGCATTTTTTTTTCAAAGGCTATGATTCATATAATATTTAAAGTAGTAATAATTAAAGAAATATTAGTTTTCCAAAGTTTAACTTATTTTTTGTTTTGAATTTAACCAACCACAGATATGATTGATTAGCATGACAAGTCTTTACAGAACTACTCTGAAAACATCCCCTTCCTCAACATTCCACTAGGAATCAAAGAACGGTCATCAATGGCAACAAACATTTGAATCATTATTCTCTACCTGCTTCACGTTCAGAAGGGAATATCAACGCTCTTCGCATGGTTAGCAAGACCAAACACTACAGAAACTCATCTCTCAAGGTGAAAACTATAGAAATGATCCCTGAAAGTAGAGTCTTGACAAGAAAGTGGTTGAAAATGACTAGGGATTCATGTGAGTGTCGCTTTCAGTAACGGTTGGTCACTGTTAGTCGGAAATGCTGAAAAGACAAATCAACATAATTATGTCCTCACAAGTGTCAGGACTTGTGAACAAACAGGCCCATCACAGCTCTGTGATGGGCACAGAAACATAACACATAACATGTAATGTAATGTAATGCCTATTTATCTATGGACAACCTCCCCTTCCCCAGCATTCCACTAAAACGTTTGAATTCAAACTATAGAAGTTCTATAGCATGTTTCCCCAATGCATTATTTTGTCCAAATACAATGCTACACAATTATAATGACCCATCATGATGATAGAACCTTTTAGCAGGTTAAGCGTGCACTGAATAATGAATCAATTCATTGACTCATGTTCACTGCCATTGATGACTGGGGTGTTGTCAGAATGGTTCTATAAAGACATGTCAAATATGAAATCCTGTTTGAAACAGTAAAGGGTTAAATGCTTATTTTAATGAAAGCTATTGGGGCTGCTCTCATAAAAGATGATATAACATACAAATCAGGGGCACTACAATCCAGGTGGATTCAAAAGAGCTTCATTGGCATGAGAAAGCAAATGTTTACACTGCCAAAGCAAGTGTTGGTACTTTGAGATGTTTAATAAAGATCCAGATAGATAGATCTATAACTGACCACTGAGTTATCAATGATTATAATATCTTTACACTTCACACTTGAGCTTCAAGTGTAAAGACATCTTTACCCCACACGTGATGGAAAACAATAATCCTGATACGTTTGAAATCAATTCATTCACAATGCAATTGAATACAAATTAATATAATAGACAAAGAGTAGCACTGCAATTCTATGTCTAATATATTAATTTGTATTCCGACACCCCATGAATGAATGAATCATATATAGTAGTACAAAGTAGTAGTAAGAAATCTCTTTTTTGACCTTCTTGAAGCTCAGTCAGGTTAATGTTTTGTGTAGGAGCTTGTTATTGCAACGTGTTGGACAGTTAAACTTGTCTCACCTTGTCACATTAGGTGGAGATGAAGGATTTCATCATATTATGTATTTTTTCTGCGTTTAATGATCTGTGTACAGAGGCAAAACACTATATAAGAACTGCTCATGGCTTTGGTTTCAACAATAACTGCTGCCTTGAGTCGTGACAAACAGCTGAAATTGAAGAGAAGACCTACAATAAGGTAACATTTTTTCAGTAGTATGTATTGATTTGTGTTCTTAATAAGAGTTATGGTAATATACTAATCTAGCTATGTTTTTAGTTAGTTACATATTCTATTATCCATGAATTGTATCATACAATATAAACATTGTACTATTATTATGTTTCATCTGGGCCCCAGCTAAATTATCTAAAGAGTTGGTGACCAAATGGACCTTTTTCATGAGTCTTTAACTCTTGAGAGTGCTAAACATCTAATAAGAAGAATTATTTGTGATCTCTCCAATACGATACCAACAAAACACAAACAATGATGAATATTGGATAGAATAGTTTCCAGTGTCAAACATTTGGGCTACAAATGACACCATCACACGGTGATCCGTGGCTTATGGAAAAGGATTGAAAGCCACTGTACCACTGCATAGAATAGTTTCCCGTATAATGTGTTATTTTCACTTTGAAGGTGAAATCATGCTGAAGATTGTGCTGAAGATAGCGGTGTTGTTTGCCTGCCTCCTGAGCTTTGCTTTGGCCTTTCCTGTGAGTATGAACAAGATCATAACTGTCTTCCACATATACTGTATACCAGGGGTGCCCACACTTTTTTAATTGAGAGCTATACTTTCAAAACCGGCTCAACAAGATCTACACAACAAAATCATGATTATTCCATACTGAAAATCCAATTCAAGGCCCCCTAGAAAGTTTGAGCTTTGAAATAGTGGTGATGGTGTCACTTTACTGTTATAGTGCTTAAGAACAATACACTTATAATGAAAAATGGACTACTGACGCTTGAAAACAGTATTTGGGGTTTGAGTTGACAGTTTGTGGTGTTGAATTTAGTCTCTTGCACCAAAAGCTAATAACTTTCACGTTTTTGTCCACAATTGGGGAAGAGAACTGGTAAAACCAAATAATTATTCTCCATTTTCTAATTGTGTGGACTCTAGATTCAGATGTTTATATATTTTTAAATATACCGTATATCTAACTGTGTTAAAATGAAACCAAATGGACCCTTACGGGTCCATTTGGTTTCATTTTACACTCTCAAGAGTTACAGATCTATACATTTTAGGGGACTGTTATGTGATCTACCTGCATAGCCTGCGTAGATCACAATCTACTGTACCTTTTGGGCAGCCCTGCAGTATATACTATACTGTACATACAATATCAATATGATCACCAAACCAACACATTCTTTTGTAGGTTGAAGATGAGCACCAGCGAGTTGCCAGATCCAACTCATTCTCCAACGAGGTTTGTGAAGCATCAACATCACAATGGTTTTATTATTTACTGTCATCTACATGTACAATTTGTGATTTTAACATGTTCCTGTTTTCTTATAGGGGGGACTATTCGGGGGTCTTTCTGGCCTTGGACTGAACGGGCTGAACGGGCTGAACACACAACAGCTGCTAGCACTTCTGCTAGGCAAATGATTTCACCTTGTGATCTTTCAAGTAACCTATTTTGGACATCGTGTCATCATATGCAATACAGAATGATTTGTAATGAATGACATGTTAAATAAATCTGCCATGAAGACAATGTATGCGTAAGGCAATGATCATTCAAAGAAAAGCCTGATCGTGATCACAAACACCAAATAAAATGTGTGTGTGTGTGTGTGTGTGTGTGTGTGTGTGTGTGTGTGTGTGTGTGTGTGCGTGTGCGTGTGTGTGTGTGTGAGAGAGAGAGAGAAAGAGAATTAGGTGAAACACTGGTGTACAATGTGCACTACAGTACTATATGTAATGTGTACTATATGTAATGCCACTTCCGATTTCCGATTTGATCCCAATGCCACATTTCGGTGTTAGCCAATGCCAATAACAAATACCAATACCAGAGAAGAATATAATAATATAAGAAATGAAAAAAGACCACATATGAATTCCACCAATCGGAATAGCAGACTCCTCACTCAAATGTGCACTTGGGCAACTCCAAAATCCACATGACTCAACAATTTATTTAGTGCCAAAACATTAATCCTTTGTCGGATCTGTGGTTAACTATTGAGAGAGATATTTGCCAATATGGCCGATAGTACTTACTTTTCCAATACCCATAATTTGCCGATACTGATATGACAAAAAAGGGACAAGAAAGAGACGATCAGGTACTTTTCCTGATACCAATATAGTATCGGGACATCCCTAATATACTGTACACACACTCCTTCCTTTTATAGTTACACAAACATTCCCCAAAGTTCCACATGTCATTCCACTGTTTGAATTTAATATTATTATTATTATTATTATTACTTGTTTTATTGCGTATGATTATGATTGCTAATGATTAAAGTGACCATTGATTCTATGTATCCAAACCCATTAAAAAATAAGCTTCTCATGGTTCTCAAGTCAAATATTGATATGTGATTAATTGAGATGAATCATAAAGTCTCAACCCTCTATTTTTATAGATCCAGCTTCAAATAAAAAATAAAAAAAGGTTTAATGTGTCACATCACACTGTATCATATCGAATCATGCCAAATTCCACAATAAATCCACAAAATGAAATTGCATGTGTGCGTTTTTAAATTTCCAGCAATGTTTTACTGCCCTCCACTGGTCCGATGATTTACTCACTAGTTTTTTATTGTAGCCTACATTCCAGCATTGTTCTCACAGTGGTCAAACAAAGCAAAAACAGACAAGATCTTCTGATTTGATCTCACCAACGTGTCGTCATCCCCGGCCCCTCCCCTGCCCCTCCACTGCTGTGCTACATCACATCATTTGGACCAATGCCCACCCTGAAAGCTTGACTCCCCCTCTCTAGGCCACTGTGGGAACAAATTAGTCCAGGGTTTCCATTTACACTCAACACGGACGAAAATGAAAGCCTGGGTGTCGACGCCACAGTGTAATTGCTACACTCCAGAAAGACATGCTTCACTGTTTCCGGCCGCCCACACTGCCATAATCCTCTCTCATGTTGCTGGTGTGCAGATTTGTATTTTGACCGCAGCTTCCTATCCTCAGTCGGCACCGTTTTATTGCGTCTATGCGTGATGCTATATTACAGAAGCGCTCTCTAGCCTATTAACTTTAGGTTGATAATAGGCTAATACCTTCCCCTATCCTCCTTCTCCCACACTCAGTTAGAAGCCCTTCTTTACTCAGTCCCCTTAATTCTACAGTTGAAGCAACTTCAACATTACATTCCATCATACAATCAATCAGAGGTCATTGTCATTTTAAATCATGGTGGTAATATGGTGAAACAACGTAAGTGATAGCTGGCCCTGCTGTCCAGAAACGCCCAGCAGGTATAACGTCATCATGGTGTTTGAACAGTGTAGGCTACGGATGGTGAAACTCCACATGACTCACAGGGCAGCTCAGCAATGGTGCTCCTTTAACCTGGAATGTCACCAAGCACACAACTCACAGTTCTTGGTCTTCATTTATTACAGCAGATGTTTAAACTGTTTTAACGCTATTTTAAGCTATTTTAAAACGCATTTTAACACTCTCTTGAGAGCATTAAAATGAAACCAAATGGACGCTTACAGGTCCATTTGGTTTCATTTAAATTATATTTAAACATCTGAATTATGTAATTTTCAACGGTCACACAATTAGAAAATGGAGAATAATTGTTATTTTGACCAAAGTTTTGACAGTTCTGTTTCCTAATTGTGGACAAAAACATGAAAGTTCTTAGTTTTGGGTGCAAGAATCTAAAGTCAAGATCACAAAGTGTCAACTCAAACCTCAAATACAGTTTTCAAACGTCAGTAATAGCATATACAGGAGACCAATTTTCCCCCTCTATTTTTCATTATAAGTACATTATTCTTAAACATTATAACAGCTCAAACTTTCTAGGGGCCTTGAAATGGATTTTCAGCAGTGGAACAATCACCTTTTTGATGTGTAGATCTTGTTGAGCCGGTCATTTTTGAAAGTAGCTCTCTGTCTTTAACAATAGTTCTTTACAGAGTCTCTGCATGCAGATCTGCAAGAGATAGATCTCTGCATACACTACAGCAATAATGGTTCCCCAGCGGTCCTTGAGGCAGTTCCAGGGGGTCCCCAGCAAAATGACAGTTTGGAATCAAATGGATCTTTGTGGGTCTGTAAATCTGAGAGCATTACAGTTGGCTTGGTTCCCTTTGTACTCTCAGAGTTAACATTTTAAAATTGTAAAATTGCAACAGTAATTGTTGTAGGCTAATGAAAATTATGAACAGACAAAATTGTAAGACCACTATCAGAATGGAATCTTATAAATGATCTTTGCACTTCTGATGAATTGAATTTGGTTAATCTGACTGCCTGTTTTGTTCTGTTCATTAAAGATCCGGAAGCGCATTTAAGGTGCTTTACATACACAGATTATGCATCACATTCACCCATTCACACACTGATGGTAGAAGAAACCATGCAGGGCCAAACCAGCACATCAGCGGCAATTTGGTCTTGCTCAGAGACACATCGACACTAACTCTGGCAAAGCCCGTATTCGAACCGGCAAACTTGCGGTTCCCATCCAGTGACTCTACCCCTGAGCCACCGCCTTTAGAGCTTCAAGTGTAAAGACATCTTTATCCAACATCCTGACACTCCCTTTATAATTTAAGAATATTAACCATACTGTATTTAATGTATTTTCTCAATTAAATTATTAATTACTATTATACAAACGGGATGGAAAGCAAACATCTATCTTGATACGTTTGAAAATGCTGATTTCACTGTGATTTTTTATATTCATTTGTATGCAAATGTCACATGAATGAATCATAGTAATACAAAGTAGTAGTGTTGAAATATCTATTTTTGCAATAGAAATATACTGTATCTGGGTGTATACCAGGGTTAAATATGTCTTGATGACCAGCCAGATTAAAGTTTTGTGTAAGGAGCTTGTAATTGCAGCGTGTTAGTCAAATAAACTTGTCTCACCTTGTTATATTAGGTGGAGATGAAGGATTTCATCATATTAAGTATTAACATTTTCTGCATTTAATGATCTGTGTAGAGAGGCAAAACACTATATAAGAAGTGCTCATGGCTCTGGTTTCAACAATATCACTGCTGCTCTGAGTCTTAACCAACAGCTGAAATTAAAGACAAGACGTCAATAAGGTAACAACTTTTTCAATATGTGTATTGGTTGTTGTGAATGGTTTTATTAAGAGTCATTGAAATACTGTATGCTAATAGGTGCTATGTTTTTTATGTATTCTATATATTTTAAGCATATGAAAAC
Organism: Benthosema pterotum; assembly: GCA_039105355.1. Taxonomy (NCBI): domain Eukaryota; kingdom Metazoa; phylum Chordata; class Actinopteri; order Myctophiformes; family Myctophidae; genus Benthosema; species Benthosema pterotum. The sequence goes on from CM076973.1 coordinate 46,471,108, forward strand.
TATATCCTATTATCCATAAACAATAGAACCATTGAACTATTACAGTGGTTTACAACCAGTGGTCCATGAGAGGGTTCCAGGTGGTCTCCAGCTAAATTACGTAGAGTTAGCAACCAAATGGACCCTTACATGTCTTTAACTCATGAGAACTGTATTATTGCTTATTAGAGAATGTAGCAAAATTGTTTTTGACCTATTAGGGCTGCAACAAACTTATTTTCATATTATATTTCATTATTAAAATGATTAATTATTATTATGACACTCCTTTAACTGCATATTGATTAAAGAATAGCTACACATGTGTCATTCTAAAAGGAACAGTATCCTTTGAACTCAAATAGGTAATATTAAATAAATATTCAAGCCATATGTTTTGTTCTTGATACTCTAATCATTGTTATGTGTCCCACTCCATGAATTTCAGCCCATAAAGGCTGTTCTAAATAGGGTTTTCTAGGGGTAGGAAAAAGGTGGTGATGAGGGTATGACTCAATCATTTTGGGGAATTCAGAAAACAAACACATCAACAACAAAACACCTCACCCATTGGGAATGCACTTGGGGTGTAACCACTCATTATACATGCGAGAATGCAAAGAAGGCAGTACAATATTTCGGTTTTGTGGAAAAAGCTTCATTGTGGATTGTGATACCGACAGGGACAGGCAGGGAAGTTACCTATAGTAGCAGCACTATAGCTTGAAGTTATGGTGGTTCAAACAAACAAATAAATAGTGTAAATAATGGATCTTTTCACTTGACAGCTGTGATCATGCTGAAGATAGTGCTGCTGTTGGGCTGCCTCCTGAGCCTTACTTTGGCATTTAATGTGAGTCTGAATGATAGCAAGTCAATCATTGTCTTCCACATTATGCATACATACAGTCTGATCACTAAAGCTTTTATTTTTCTTCTATAGGCGGAAGCTGAGCATCAGAGAGTTGCAAGGTCCAACTCAAACTCCAACGAGGTTTGTGAACAATCAACATCATGGAAATGGTTTTATTTATTTACGGCCATTCATTAATCTATACGTATATCATTTGTTTGTGATTTTTAACATGTTCCTGTTTTCATAGGGGGGACTCGGGGGACTACTCGGGGGTCTTTTTGGCTCTGGGCTGACCTTGACCCCTCAACAACTGATAACACTTCTTCAAACACTGTTCCCTGCAAACGCAGCCGGAGGAGGAAAATGATTTCACCATGTGATCATTGATGTCACCTATTTTGGACATACAGTATGTCATGATATGCAATACAAACAAAATGAGTTGTAAAGTATAAATGACATATTGTTAAATAAATGCCATGTGCCATCTATCTACTGATGTGGCGTTCGTTTTGGAATGTGTGGTTATCAAGCTATCTGTCAGTATTGTATTTCTTACAACATATGTTTTTATGGTCGTTTTAAAGTGAAGTCGATCAGTTTACCCCATGTCACATGATTTTTCTGGTTTGTCTCAGTTTACACCTGCCCCGGGGTAAATGAGTCACATGAAAACCTTTTTTAAACAATCATATTTTCACTACCCTTTGTCTATAGTTTCTGAAAATTTGTACAAAAGGATGCATTGAGAAAGACTATTTGTCCAATAGTTACTGCAACATATTGCTGCTTTTTTGTTTTAAAAAAAGCTTTTAAATTAATTACATTTTAAAGCGTAAAAAGGTATAAAATGTGGAACACCCTACCAACAGTCATTAAGACATGTGAATCCTCGGACTCCTTCAAAACCGCTCTCAAAAGGCGTGAATAATTTCAGCGTCAGCAAGCTTTTCCGGCAAGCTGGCCGTTGCAGATTTTAATCATTCTCATCCAATACCACTCAAAAAACATCAAGTGACTCTCTGTTTTTTGTGAGCTTGGTGATAGTGTGCCAGCACTGTCAGTCTCCACGTGGCAGCATAGGTATATACTGCACTGCACTGCCATCTGTTGGTCTACAGATGTAGCCTAATGAGTTGTAATGCAGTATGACAGGGGTTTTCAACCTTTTTGATGCCAGGGCCCACCATTTATTCAGAATTTGAGCCACAGACCAATACTTGAGGACATTTTTGCCCCACAAAACTAAAGATTGCTTTTGCTTTTGTCCATCTTCTAGTTGTGTAGACTTGGGCTAATTCAGATGATGAATATTTTAACTCTTGAGAGTGTAAAAATGAAACCAAATGGACCCTGGAGGGTCCATTTGGTTTCATTTTTACGTTCTCAAGAGTTACATCTGGTTAACCAACTTAGCTGGGGACCACCTGGAACCCTCTCAAGGACCACTGGTGGTCCCCGGACCACCTGTTGAAAACCCCTGCAGTATGAGAATATACAATTTGAAATCACATCTGTACACATAGGCGGCCTTAAGGACATAGCAACCCTTGCAATTGCAAGGGGCCCCGAGCCTCCAGGGGGCCCCCTCGATTCTCCAAGGGCCCCGCGATTTATATATACGGTCTATAATGGCTTGCAGCTAGCCTATTTCTCGGTTATGCACCGTTGTACGGCGCAGTGAAGCAGCTGCATCAGTGTGCGTTCACACCTAAGAAACCAAAAGTTTCTTCAAATCGGCCATCTTGAAACCATTTCCAGTCATTCCCTGTCATGAAACCCATGCTACCACTAGTTTCATGAGTGTCTTAGGTGTGAACGCACACTCACAGCGGTGAGCATGCTACTCCCCCCTCCACACACATACACACACACAGTCAGAGAGGGAGAAAAGAGATTCGCTGCGTTTGTCACTTTATGCCGGTGGTTTATGATTATCAAAAGTGGTCCGGGGACGCGGGACCACTATTATTTGGACTTTAGAGAAACTGGTTCTATAAGGCGTATAGAACCCACATGTTTTCAGGTAGGCCTACACATCTAAGTTGCCGGCGGCTTGGCGCAGTGAACAGTCTGTCCGTCTGTCTCCCCACCAACACAAGGGACAATGCCTGTTAATTCTCCAGTAACTTTTACATGTTAGATGGCGCGGTGGTCACTGAGTGTGGTTATCCATGACAAGAGATGTCGTACGAGGCTCTGCCAAGACAAGCCTGCATCATGGATCGGAAAAATGTGCAGCTCAGAGCTCCGTATGTCGGAGGAGGAGCCGTTGCTGCCTGCGATGATGATCGCAGGCAGGATGATGTGCAACGTATGGGCGGCGGACCAAAATGGGCCGGCGCGGCCGTTGTTTTATAGTTAATAAATCAATCTTTTATTTAATTATTAATATGATGACGTCATGCAAGGGGCCCCCCGATCCTTAAGGCCGCCCCTGTCTGTACATTATACAAGTTTATGGTTTGCATCTGCCAGTATGGTTTTGGGAGTATAACGTTCTTTGAGGTGTATTGTACAGTGTATGAGGTTCCTCTCAAATAGGTCTACTTGGGGACACTCCACATAGACTTGGGGCTCCATTTTCGTTACACGCTAAACCCCTTATCCCAAATCCCTTATCATTTTTTTTTTATTATTTTGAAAAAAAACATTTTGGAATATTTCAACATGCCAATTAAATAGTATAATGGTAACGAAAATCTAGGCCATGGTCTCCAGGCTTACATCTGCAATGTGAAATGAAAGCCCGGGGACAATGTACTGTATGTGAGTCTTTCACACTGGGTATCTTCTTCCCGGCTATCTTCTTTCCCGGCAATCTCCCCCACACACTCCTGCTTTGTTCTGTGCAACTAAAACAGGGCCGGATTTAGCCAGCTCTTCTTAGGGGGGGCTGAAAGAATGGCAGGTGGGGCAACTCCATGGCAGGATGTATGTATGTCTAGAGCCAGCCTTGAAAGTCGGATCTAAGTGGAGGGAGGCATGACTCGTGTTGCTGTTTGCTTTGAGTAAATGAGGAAGCATGGTGGGAAACGAGTGATACATCAGCAATTGTATTAAGCCTAGGGAATGAATGGCTGTGGCAGGCTGTGCGTTTTTGTTGCTTCTCATTTGGAAGACCCTTAAAGGGGAACTCCACCCATTTTCAACATTTTTTAATATGTCATTAATATACCTTAGAGATGTTATGTGGACATGATAAAAAGTTCCCAATTCTGTATTTCCTCAAAATGGAGGTCTGAAAAGACCATTAACATGGTGAAATACATCTGATGACATCATCAAGATGTATTTCACCATTTTAATGATTTTTCTTTCAGACCCCTTTTTCCGGAGAGGGTACAAATGGAACCAAATGGACCCGCAAGTGTCCATTTGGTTCACATTTTGTATCCTCTCAGAAAAAAATTGAAAGTGGGTGGAATTCCCCTTTAAGAAGCCCCATGAAGAGCCGCATGCAGGCACCCCTGCTCTAAAGTGTAGGTACACCCAGGGTGTCCTCCACATGTGATTTCAATTTGGCTGTCACTGGTATTGTTTTAAGTCCTTATTCTCTGTTTTTTAGTCCCCCCTTGTATTTGGAAGCCAAACGACTGCAGAGGCCACGGGCCCTATAGTTCCTCAACTTCATTGTCAATTTATCTTCAACAAGCCCATCTATATTGATACGTTGTGAGGCTGTAGATTAACTATTTGAACTGTTCAGAAATATTTGCCTGCATCTCAACCTGCATATGCCCCGCCTACCTGTGGGGATAGGCTACCGGCCAGAATGAGTTGCGAAGTGACCTTTCAGGTGTGCAGAATGGAGCAATCAGGCTGGATCTTATGCTGGCCCTAATGACGACGTGAAACAAAATGAAAATTCAGACCACCAGGAAAATAACATAAGGCTTAAAGGGGAACTCCACCCATTTTCAAAACTTTCCTGAGAGGGTACAAATGTGAACCAAATGGATCCTAGTGGGTCCATTTGGTTCCATTTGCACACTCTCAGGAAAAGGGATCTGAAAGAAAAATCATTAACATGGTGAAATACATCTTGATGAGTCATCAGATGTATTTCACCATTTTTTTAGACCTCCATTTTTAGGAAGTACAGAATTGGGGGAACTTTTTTTTTATCATGTCCACACAACATCTTTAAGGTATATTAATGACATATTAAAATGTTGAAAATGGGTGGAGTTCCCCTTTAAAAAACAGGAAGTAACAGTGGGCACTGGAAATCCAAGGAGAGTCAGACAGGAAGTGGCTTTATTCCAGCACTGCCCAGTCACGCATCTGTTTTACAACTCGTACCGCAGGAAGTGTCACACTGTGTCAACCAATCAGATCCGTCATAATCGTACGTTCATTTACTCATAAATCCACCAATCGTTATAGGCCAACCATCATTTGTGCATTCATTAACCAATCACATTGCGTCATCATCTGTAAAAATGACCAGTACCAGAGGTACCAAGTCCAAACAGTCCTCGTACAGTCCTAGAACAGCCAAGGTAGTTCTCATATCCCAGATGCTATAGTAATAAAATAGATTATCGTGTGTGTGCGTGTGTGCGTGCAATATATATCATGTCATCCCATAAATAAGCCCTTCTGTATGCAGACAGGCATACAACCTTCTTAAACTCTATAAGAAAGGAACACAATAACTGTTTACATCAGTCTTCAGTCGTACACACACCTTCTATCAGTCTTCAGTCATATAGACCTTGGAGGGCGTGGCTTACATTGCAGGGATTCCTTCCAACCAAGATTCTGAGTTAAAAAAAAAAAACATGAATTAATGCACAGTCAATGGTGAAGATGCATGTCTGCCCCGCCGCCGCGATCAAATACATATTCATCAAAGACGACAATAATATTCTACATATAAATGTCTTGCATTTAGTCAGTGCCGGTCCGCCACCAGTTCATATGGACCAGATTTGAAGAGCTTTTGGTGGTCCTAAGGATTTGGTGCTCCAGGCAGCTGCATGGACGGCTTGTATGAGGCGCCAGACCTGCATTTAGTAAAAACGTCTCCTCATAGCACTGACATGAGACCACCCAGGCAGACCAATTCAGGACCAGGTGCAGGGGATTACCTCTCTACAATAATATGCTACTGCATGTATAAAATGTCTTGCAGTGACCCACAATGAATGTGCAATCAAAAACAGCTGTGGTCGACATGTGACTGTTTCTGAAATGTTATCCCTATAAAAGTGCTGTAGCCTATGGTGTTGCTACCTCTGCCAAAATGTCCGTCAAATGAAATCTTTTCAAGTGACTTATTCTTCTTGAACCTACAGACACTGAACAGACCTCGTCGTAGTGTAAGAGCCCTGTGCTCTCCTCAGTGTCCGACTCCAACCCATGGTTTGGCCACTTGCCAGCCGGGCTTTCATTCCCATGTAAATATAGTGGACATTACACATTAAATACTGGCTCGTTTTTGGAACCAGACCTTTAAAATATTTTCCAAATCCGTCATCAAGGCATGGCCTATGCAGTGTAAAAATGTGTGTATGTGTGTGTGTGTGTGTGTGTGTGTGACATTTTTTTTAAATAATGTGCTAGGAAAGCTATTGAAGGGGTTTGTGTATCACGTCTTGCTTAGCTGTTATTATTATTAATAATTAATTTATTCATTAATTTAATCTGAGACAGGAAGACTCTCCCTATTACTGAAAAAAACACTACAGCAATACTAGCACAATATAAAGAGTGCTTATTTTGAACACAGAAACATCACCCACTGTGCACCTTTAATAAATGAAAACAGGAAGTCTGAGGAAAGAACACTTGGTTGGAAAGAACACATTCATACTTTCTAAAATAATAAATTAACAAAATGTGTGACTTAGTTTGTCAGTTCAACAAAAGGGACACACACGCCTTTTTGTTTTCCAAATCAGGGATGATTCTGCATTGCAAGGGCTAGATTTGCCCATGGACTGTCTACAGTATGTACTGTATACATTATATGACCACAGAGTTGAAGCCATGTCTCTCCCTCTATGCACCCAGCAAACAGCAGGGGGCACTCTAACACTGCAGTTTGGCATGATTGGTTCAGTCCCCAAACATACTGTACATTTGCACGCACATGCACGCACGCACACACGTGTCTGAACTACAGCTAACCTGAGAGTACTATGACAGCAAGAGAAACAGAGAGGGAGGAGAGAGAGAGAGAGAGGGAGAGAGAGAGAGAGAGAGAGAGAGAGAGAGAGAGAGAGAGAGAGAGAGAGAGAGAGAGAGAGAGATGAGAAGGTGGCTATAAGAATAATTGTGTCTGTTAAGACACAAAATATATTCATATATATATACTGTAGATATCTTTTTTATTTGGGGGGGGGGGGGGTATCCGGCAGTCACTAGGGGGCGCACTTGGGTTATTAACGCATGGGGAGGCTGTCCAAACTAAAGCTAAAACAAAGGGGACACGTTCAGTACATTTACTGTGCAAAAACAGTACAAAGGTGGATTCACGAATGATCCTTGCACACGCTGGGGCTCCATTCACATATTAGACGCACTCAAGTTGTTGTATCGCACACTGATGACACGGAGTGCCGCAAGCTTGCAATGCAATTCCAACGCAAGCCAATGCAAGGTGGGGAGGAGGGCAGACGATAGCCAAAATATCCCCCCAAAATATCCCCACCCTCCCATGACACAAGATTGTCTTCAAACAATCCCCCGTGACACAAGTTTGTGTCTTCAAAACACCTCCCCTTGACACAAGTTCGTATCTTCAAACCACCATCCATGACACAAGTTTGTGTCTTCAAACCACACCCCTCCCCAAAACGCAGAATTGGGTCTTCAATCCACTCCCCCATGACACAATTAAGTTTGTGTCTTCAAACCACGTAACTCCTGTTGCATACATTGCGAGGTTAGGACATGATTTCAGTGTGTGATACAACCTGGAAATGCATCACAAGCTTGAGAAATTTCAGGCACAATTTGTTCTCTCTATGTTCTGGAGTGGACAATTTCAACGGCAGTTGCCAAGTCGCATGGTTTCGACAAAACAACTTCAAAACTCAACAGCTCTGTTCCATTCTCCCCCAACCACATCAAGCAAAGGTTGTTTCGTCCAAACCTCGCGACTCGCCTTGAAGAAGAGATCATCCCTCCTTCCCACCCCCAGAACAGAACAAATTGTTTTCAATGGGTGAGCGTGTCGAATGTGTAACTCTGCCCTGGGTTTATACATAATAAAACAATAGCATCTTATAGTTAAAGCTATACTGGGTAATGTTCCTGCTGGTCAGTGCCAGTATCACAGTCCACAATTAACCGTCTCCACATCAAACGCGAGGATTAGTCTTACGTATGTGTCTATGCCACGACGTTCAGGGTCGAAACCCTTATTTTGAAGCACCGGATCTCTGAAACCGGATGTAGGACGACGTCATCATGTTTCTCGTGTCTTGACCATTCTGCCCTCTAACCCTCTGTGCAAGAACATCCGGGACACAAGTTCCGGATGTGCTGTCCCATTGAAATGGCCTATTTGAACAGCAACATTCATTTAGGGGACGGATCTGAGATAATGTCATTCAAATGCAGCCAAAATATATTAATTTAATATATATGAAACGTTACCTAGTATAGCTTTTAAATCATTGGCCCAAAAACGACATAGGCATTTATTCTATGAGGCTAACGAAATACAGGGCACAGTAAAACCAAAAAAATAAAGCAGGTGCACGCTCAAACGGACACATGCAACTTGTTCACAAGGGTTCAACCCACAAGCCCACCCCAGTGTGAAACCCATTGGTTCAGAAGAGGATGGAGGGGGGGGGGCTCGTCGTGAGTTCAAATCCCCCCCTTTAAACCTTCAATGTAGCTTAATGTGCTAAAAAGTGTAGATTAAGCTCCTCCCCCCAAGTCAGGAAAAGCAAACCAGCGGTCGCTCCTCGCTAGCCGTCCGAGACGTCGCCCTCCTCCTCTGCCGTTCGATGGGCGGAGCTTAACAACTGTCTCCGTCTCGGTTCGCCTGCAACGGCAGAGCCACTGTCCGTCAGGCGGGTCGCTTCCGCGGCCAACGCCGGGGTGTCGTCCGTGGGGGGAGAAACCGATCGGCTCCGGTGGTGGGGGTGGTGGTGTTGGTGGTGGGGGGTGTGCTGTCCGCGGGGCGTGGTGGCAGGGGAAGAGGGGGAGGGTCCGGGAGATAGGCCCGGCGGCAGAGGAGAGTCCGACAGTAGCTGGGAGTCGGAGCCGGGGGACTCCGGGTGATGTGGGTCCATTATCCCCCCCGCGGGCTGTACGCTATCCGTTATATTGGATGGAGGCTGTATTCTATCAGCTACACTGGATGTAGGCTGTATTCTATCAGCTGCACTGGATGTAGGCTGTAGGTTATCACCTTCACTGGATGTAGGATGTATTCTATCAGCTACACTGGATGTAGGCTGTAGGTTATCACCTTCACTGGATGTAGGATGTATTCTATCAGCTGCACTGGATGTAGGCTGTACGCTATCAGCTACACTGGATGTAGGCTGTATTCTATCAGCTACACTGGATGTAGGCTGTACATCATCAGCTACACTGGATGCAGGCTGTAGGTCATCAGCTACAATGGGTGCAGGCTCTACTCTAAAAGATACAATGACTGTAGGCTGTAGGTTATCAGCTACACTCGATGTAGGCTGTACTCTAACAGTTACACTCCTCTCAGCTACACTCTCAGTAGGATGTAGGCTCTCAGCTACACTCCCAGTAGGTTGTAGACTATCAGCTACACTCCCAGTAGGATGTAGGCTTTCAGCTACACTCCCAGTAGGATGTAGGCTATCAGCTACACTCCCAGTAGGATGTAGGCTGTCAGCTACACTCCCAGTAGGATGTAGGCTGTCAGCTACACTCCCAGTAGGATGTAGGCTTTCAGCTACACTCCCAGTAGGATGTAGGCTGTCAGCTACACTTCCAGGTGGCTGTAGGCTATCAGCTACACTCCCAGTAGGATGTAGGCTGTCAGCTACACTCCCAGTAGACTGTCGGCTATCAGTTACACTAGACACAGGCTGGGGGTTTTCCGTTAGGCGGGTGGTTTGGTGAGCGTGGGCTGAAGCCGACGCGGCTCCTCCTCCTCCGGCGTCGCTGTGTGTGCGCGTGTGTCCCGGCGTGGTGATGACTCGCTGGGGGAGGCGGGGCTTAAAGGTGTGGACGCTGCGCGAGCGCTGCAGGAGGAGCGCGGGGTCGGGGGCGGGGCTGCGTGGAGGCTCCGCCTCCTCCTCCTTCTTCTGCTGCTGCAGCAGGTCGTCACTGGAACCTTCTCCCACCTGGTCCACCGAGTCACAGCGCAGCGCCTCCTGGAACACACACAGGGGGGAGTTCCCACGTACGATTAGACCATGACCTAACCAAGACCAAGCGCATTTCCTTGGGTCTAGTACGACTTCCGAAAATAAAATAAAATAAAATAAAATAAAATAAAATAAAATAAAATAAAATAAAATAAAATAAAATAAAATAAAATAAAATAAAATAAAATAAAATAAAATAAAATAAAATAAAATAAAATAAAATAAAATAAAATAAAATAAAATAAAATAAAATAAAATAAAATAAAATAAAGGTGTATTTTTGTAACTATTTTAAATACATAACATTTTCATAATCTAAATAAAATACTCTTTCTTTTTTTGTTAAATATGCCGATTTTGATGTACCGTATTTTCCGCTCTATAAGACGCACCGGATTATAAGGCGCACCTTTTAAAACTGTTTTCATATATAAGGTGCACTGGATTATAAGGCACAGAGAATAGAAGCTACTACAGTTAACACAGAATAGAAGCACCTGCACTCAAACAATCCATATATAAGGCACACTGGATCATAAGGCGCACTGTGGATTTTTGAGAAAATTAAAGGCTTTTAAGTGCGCCTTATAGTCCGGAAAATACGGTAGTAATAATGCAATCGATTATCTGTGAAGATGAAGAAAACGATTTGATACTGATTAAAACGATGCCATGTGACAACCACCCACCTGTCTCCGCAGCCGTCGGCTGCAGGCCGACCTCGACCTCTGAAGGGGGGCGGAGCTATCAGGGACGTAGGAGGGGCTCAGCCTGTTCCTGTCCACGTTGCCACCGCAGCCGTCCTCCGGGCTCAGCCAGTGAGAGGAGGAGGGCCTGCAGGCCGCCTGGTCGACGCCGTCCCCGCTCCCGGTGGGAGCCAGGCTGTACCCGTCCACGCTGTGGGTGGAGCTCAGCTTGCGCCTGATGCTGCCGCGCCGCTCCACGTCGTGGGCGGCGGCCAGGAGCCTGCTCTCGTCCACGCTGTGGGCGGACAGCAGTCGAGGGCGGTGGGTGACGGGCGGGCTGCGCCTGGCGAGAGCCGCCGCTGCGGCTCTGCCGCTACCGCCGCCGCCGCCGCCGCCGCCGCCGCCGCAGGACTGGTCGAAGCTCCCGGTGGAGCCCTGGCGGCTGAGGGTGCCGCGGCTCAGCCGGATGATTGGCCGCGAGCTGCGACCCGAGCCCAGGGAGGCGTGGCCGATGGGCAACGCCCCCGGCACCTGCAGCAACGACCCCGTACCCGTGCTGGACAGGGACGACATGGAGCCAGCTGTGGGGCGAAGGTCGAATGGTTAAAGGTTGTTTGTTTTTTGTTTGTTTTTTCGTCACGGACATAGAATATGCACAGTTCGCTTGCCATATACTGTACACTCTATATTTGGGTAGGTGCAAATATCGAGTGAACAGACACATGCATGCACAGAGATTTTTGCATGGCTTAGTAGTCTCGCTTAATACGTTCACAATGAGTGGCCAATGACACGTCTGCAACTCTGACAGTGTTCAAATGGAACCAATCAGTTTAATTCAATTCAATCCAGTCCAGTCCGATCCGATCCAATCCAATCCAATCCAATCCAATCCAATCCAATCCAATCCAATCCAAGTCAAGTCAAGTCAAGTCAAGTCAAGTCAAGTCATTAATTTCAATTCAGAGGGCTTTATTGGTATGAGAAAACATACATAATAAGCAAAAACAAACAATTATGGATATTTGAAAGTCAGAATCTTCAATAAATCAATTTCTGCTGTATATAACAAGATCACTCGATGCAAGAGTACACACAATGATTATTCTTTAGGGAGGTTGTGTTCCATTTGATATCCTTCTCTTATCAGCTCAGCATTTTGCTGCTGTGTTTGCATACTGTTGTACTTTGCCCAGGAGATAATATGGGAGACTTTTTGTCGTGAATTGTGCTTTCAAATATCACTGTAATCTGAGGGAATATGTCTCTGATGTCTTGGTACAATGGACCAGTGGTTAGTGGCTACTTCCACATAACACCCATTCAGAAAGTGGGTGCTATTATCAAAACAAGACCATTAAAATGGTGTGCAAAGAAAAAAGAAAGTCAAATGTTTGCAGACCACATTATACAGTAATGACCCCTTAGCTACAAGCCTTCCTCTGTGTCAAAACAAAACAGAAAACAAAGCAAATAAAACAGTTCTTTGCTACATATTCAACCCTATTCATATCAAGGCCTGTTAGGTATATTGGGTAATTAATCCACAGAGATTTAGCCTGTCAGACCCGTCATCGAATACTTTGTTCACGTTTGACACCATTTTGTCTACAAGAGTTAAGATCTATAGTCTAATAGGGGTCCAAATGGTTACCAACTCTCCATCATTTAGCTTGGGGACCACCTGGAAACTACCTCAAGGCCTACGGGTGGTCCTCCGGGACCACGGGTTGAAAACCGCTGTTCTGTAGCTATTTCTATTCTATTACTTTCCTTATGCCATGGCAGAGAAATAACCGATGTTACTCATCACGCGACTGGACCTTGAGCGTAACAGTGCCTGAAATTAGCTGGGCATGGATGATAGACGAACATAGGGACGGTCAGACAGGTTTATCACTAGGTTTTCTTTCAGAAAAAAACCTTGGCCTGGGAATCGATATTAGCTGTGAACAGACAGGTGTGATAAAGATGGCTGATGGCCAGAGGCTCCGTGAAGCAGAAACGTCCACAAATACGTCTCAGGCCGTTTTATTTACCTCCGCTGACAATACAAGCATAAGTCACGGCCAAAAGTAAACATTCCGACCATAAGAACGACAAAACAGGACCTTGAGATATGGTTACAGGGTTTTTTGGGGGGACTTGCACCCATTCGCCCGTTATAACAGCGGACTAAAAACATTAGATCTAGAGAACTCTCCATGGTTTGGCTTAAAGGGGAATTCCAGCCATTTTCAAAATTTTCCTGTGAGGGTACAAATGTGAACCAAATGGACCCTAGCGGGTCCATTTGGTTCCATTAGTACCCTCTCAGGAAAAAAGGGGTCTGAAAGAAAAATCATTAACATGGTGAACTTTTTTTATCATGTCCACACAACACCTCTAAGGTATATTAATGACATATTGAAATGTTGAAAGTGGGTGGTGCTTAATGTTTGGGGGTCTTTGATGATTATCCAGTGATACCAACTGGAATGTCTAGCGTTTCCTGGAGCAAGGGTGGACAAATAGACGGACAGACAGGGGTGAACTTCAACCTTTTTTGTCCCCAGAAACCTTGGTCTCAAACTAAATGGACTAACCATTTTTAGAAAAGTGGGTTAGATTGACTCATTCATTTTGGAACTACAGACCTCACAGAGAACAGAGAAATTGGATGTGGAAACAAAGAAAAAACACAGGCATTCACACTTCTATTCAGGGAGAAGTCCCAGGGTGCATTACGGGGAGAACCGGCGGGCCGTGAAATTCCCTCTAATGTCTCCACCTGGGCTCTGGTCGTGCTGCACGCCACCCAGGGGCGGATGTAACATGTGGGGGGGCAAGAGAACATGGTATGGGGGCGGCTTCATCGCCCGTGTCGCTTCGCGCCACGGGTGATGAAGCCGCCCCCATACCATTTTCGGTTACAGGACTTTTATTAGTCAAGTAAGGCATCAATAATAACATCAGTTGTTGTTGAAGTTGCAACAGACACGCAGCATGCATAAAGCTAAAGGTCTGACTCAGAGAGTTTTCTGTTTTCAATGATGAAATGCTGTTGGTTTAGTGGTGCCACAGCTGTAGTTAGTTAGTAGCAGTAGTAGTGTTTCAAATCATTTTAATTATAAGCACTTTAATTTGAAATATCTTGGGTTGTTTGGCATGGCATCGTGTTTGGGGGGGGGCAGACTGGGTATTTAGGGGGGCATTGCCCCCCCAAGCCCATGCCTAGATCCGCCCCTGACGCCACCGCCCTGGCACTTCGCACTTCCAGCATTTTCATTTCCACAGTTCATACTTCATACTTTTCCAACACATTCTAATTACCGGCCCGTCTGTCCACCGCACTGGGGGTCAGGAGCGTTCAGCCGCTCTGCATGGACTCAGTCACTGTATTCCACTCTGTGTCTAACAATACTTTGTGCATTTTTAACGTTTTGTAATAAAGATGATGTGCCAGGTACAGTAGGCTATGTCATGGTGGATCTGTCATGTGTGTGGATGTTGGACAAAAAAAAAGCTTTTATTAGGCTACTCATTTCAAAAGATTAGTCACGACTCACACATGGACAGATAACCTCAGCCTCAAATAGACTCTCTCTCTCTCTCTCTCTCTCTCTCTCTCTCTCTCTCTCTCTCTCTCTCTCTCTCTCTCTCTCTCTCTCTCTCTCTCTCTCTCTCTCATATCTATATTTGATCTATATCACACAAACGAACTGACTGCATCTGATTTTACTTTGATATAACCAGAATAATTTGGGCTACAGGGGCTAGGACTGACTCCTGACTGGTTGGGTGGTGGATTCTGTTCATTATATATACTATATGATCACCGCTTCTTGCCCAGCAGCCCAGTTGCCCAGGCCCTGACTAATAAATGATATACCTGAACCGATGTAAAGAAATCCACTGAGCCACGGGGCTGTGTTCCAATGTTATTCATATAATCGTAATGCAGTGCATGTTCAATTCACGGAACTAAAAGCGGTGAGGCAGCCACAGTGTCAGTGGTCTTTTCTTTTAAGTTATGAGCCTGTGGATTTACAGTACAATAAAAAACATGACGGAATACAAGACTGAAATGCTTATACTTGTTTACAATGGTAGAATTGATATCAGTATTGTGTGAATGTGAATTTGTTTTGCTCAACTCTATAGCTTTGTACTGAGTAAATCCTCAAATCCAAGTGCCCTTTTCCAAATCCCTGTGCATGTCCCTGCTCACCAGTTCAATAAGTATCTGCCTGGTGAGTGGTGATGGTGGAGATCCACCTGAACTGAAGCCACACCCACACCTTAAGCTGTATGCAGAGCCTTCAAATAGGAAGAGTAGCTCCTGTTGAGCCTGTACCCCCGCGATGACGCCACTTGCGTCATCATGGGGGTAGCTCAGTCACATAGCTTGCTAACGTAACCTCATGGAGAAACATCTGTGACTAACTGGCATTTGGAATATATTATCTTGAACAAGAGCGCCATGAATATCTTAAAATAATTTTAGGTATATATACAACATGACAAGTGTTTTAATCTATTGTTCAGTGACAACTATAATCTCTGTAATGTGTATGATGTGCTATTATTAAAAAATAAATAAATAAAAAATAATAATAAAATAAAGGGATTTAAAGCCATTAAAGCTTGGCTGTTGCCTGACTCCAATGCTATTCTGCCTACTTCTCAAGAGCACCCAGCCAGTCTCGAAGTCTGCGCCCCCTATCACGAGAATGTCAGTTCTTAACAGTATGTGAAGAATGCGATGTTATTGGAGAAACTATTCTGCTCTTTCAAGTTGTGAATACAATTATACACAGTAGTTTGCAAATCATAAGACAAACTGTAAGAAAATAACCTGTGACATGTTTTCTTTCATTTGTTTGCCCATAGCCATCAATTAATAGTTTTCCTGCCGTCCACGCGCTGCTCGTGGATTTCCCGTTAGAATCCCACCGCCGAACACGCGGAAATGTAGATTTCATTCTTTAATCCAACTATTAGTCCGTGCGCATCGTCTGATGATCATCCCGTTGCTGACTTTCATTTGGGACAGAATTGGGGACAACTTTTTTTTTTTCCGTCCCATTGACATGCATTCACTCCAATGCATTCAAACGGCTCTCCTCCGGTTTGCCCCCTCAATGTCACTGGCGCATGGGTTAAGCAGCCAGGGCTACACAGCTCTTCCTGACTTGTGAACTGGATGTTTTTGGGTAGATCGCCAGATGATCGATTAGGCAAGACAACAGACACAGCATAACAGAAACAGCACATCCTGTTTAGGAGATCTGAGCTTCAAAATAAGGGCTTTTTTACCGATCGAACTGGTTTGAGCCGCGGCAGTGGAGAGGAAACAAAGAAGATCCGATCGCGGTCAATCAATGAGTTAAGGATGGTTGTTCACACGTTGTCTGTCTGCTGGATTCCATTAGATCCGTTCACTGTGGTAAAGTGTTTGTCACAGACTCCGCCATTAGAATGGCCCCATGAAGTGAACTGAGTAGTCCAAACTGTATCTAGTTAGGGATTAGGGGAGGGGCTGATGTGTGATGTCACAGTCTAAACAGTCACCTACCTCTTCAGTCTCTGTCTCAGCCCAACCTACAGTAGGTATTTTAGATAGCATATTAAAGGGGTTGTTTTTTGAAATAATCTGTCATGGTTAAAATGGAGTTTTAAGTTATAATGGGTTTGTATAGGAAGGAGCTGGAGGCGTAAAAATAAACATCAAATATCTAAATAGTGAAAGGAGTAACTTATAAACAGTCTGGTGTGCTCACATGAGACTGAGTAGACCATAAATGACCAAAAGTTTTTTGAAAGTGGAATACCCCTTTAAAGGTAGGGGAAGTGATTTCACTTTTGTCAGATATCACCCCCCCCCAAAAAAAAAAAATCTGTTAAAGTGCTCTATTATAAGGTGTGCAGACCATATATGGAGTTTCCCCCTCCCCCACGTTAGCAGAGGAGCTAATAAAAGTTCCCCAGGTGGAGGGTGAATTCTCCTCCAATCAGGATCGAGCAGCAGGTCTGCATAGTGTAGCTACTCTTGGGCGCCCCTAGTGCACCAGGCTGGTACTACACGATGAATTTCAAATCACTTACCCTACTTTAAGTAGACTTAGATAGCAGCCTATATAGACTGCCTATAAATTACAATTTACAATTTAGGCATTTAGCAGACGCTCTTGATCCAGAGTGACTTACAATGGTGAAAAGTTTACAATTTAACCAGGATATACAATACAGTTTATAATATACAATGAAGCGCTAAAGACATTGTAATACATTAGGCAACCTACTGTATACAAGTCTAAATTGTAAATTGTAAAGTGAATTGTAAATTCTGCTTAAATTGTAATGTAAATTGTAAATTCAACTAATTCAACTACAAGCCCGCAACTTATATGAATACAAAGTATATGATAATAACAGTGCATAGTCAACGCAAAAAAAAAAGAAAAGAAAAAACAGGTATTCTTTTTGAGTGAACCATTCATTTAAACCTCTGCCAGCCACACCCGGGGGAGCAAAACTAATGGACTGTTAAATTAGAACCACCTCGGAGACAAACATCACTACAGACTAGTAATGGTCGAGGGCGTCCACCAAACTGAGGAATACAGGAATATTTGATGGAATAAAACTGCTTTATGTTGTTCATTGAAGAACTGTCCGAGGAGGAGACATCTCTAAAGTGTCCTCTTCAAAGGTTTTTTGGGTGACATTTAAAATCAGCCCCAGGGCTGCCACTTCATGCCCGTGGGGGCCATGTTGCAGCTGAAATGTAAGACTGAATCATGTGCTATCACATTCAAAAGTGCCTTTGGAGAGAAATGAGAAATGAGCCTCCATGCAGTGACTTTCAGTAGCAGAGCAGTGCACAGGAAAACTGTCTGTCTGTGACCAGACAGTGCACAGGAAAACTGTCTGTCTGTGCTCATTAATATATCAATTATTTCTAAACAAGAAAGCATGTTTACTGCACAGTCGTTGCACAGAAATTAGGCAATTTTGCGAGAAGTACGATTTTTCGGTCATTTGTTTTAAATTTTGTGAAAAATTGTATCACGAACCTCATACCGTGATACGTTAGGGTTAGACTTATGAGTGTATAGTTACATGCATAGTTATTGGCCCTGAAAACACTGCACGTTTGTATTCCAAGAACAGTTCGACCTATTGACTTCAAATTTGGCACACTTCTCAGACATCCCTGTGTACTGAATACATTTAAAACATTACCAGCAGATGAATGCTATGATTGATAACCATACATAATATCACTTCACTAGTTACTGGTAATGTCACTAGTAATAACCTCACTATCAGCAGAAAATAGTACCGGTAAATCTGCCACTTCCAATCAGATCGTTGCTTATGGGGTATGCACATACGGTCATAGGCTCAAAGCTGTCCACAGGAGGGACTTGATCCGCTCAAAAATACATACAATTAGAAATAATATTTCTAATGTAGACGTGCGGTTTGTCTGCCTGGTGACTACAACAACAACAACAACAACATGGTCTTCCTGGTTTACCTGAGTAGTTGAAAGCACTGTAGAGGTCGTGGCCAAACAGAGGGTAGGGTGGAGACCTGAGGGGCGGAGCAAAGCTGTCGCCAGGGAGACACGGACTGATCCCCAGGCCCAGTCGGTTGCCGTGGGAACGGACCTCTTCCTCCACCTCCACCTGCTGGTGACCCAGAGACGTCATCAAATGCTTCGGCTCGCCTTGAAAGAAGGTCATTTCTGCACTATGCACTGCATACCAATTCAGGAGAGCAGGTCATAATATCGTACTTATTACTATGGTGTGTCTCTACCTATATATCCAGGTGTGACTCGATCTGTCTGTCCAGGTGTGTCTCTACCTGTCTGTCCAGGTGTGTCTCTATCTGTCTGTCCAGGTGTGTCTCTACCTGTCTGTCCAGGTGTGTCCATACTGCCCAGGTGTGTCTCTATCTGTCTGTCCAGGTGTGTCTATACTGCCCAGGTGTGTCTCTATCTGTCTGTCCAGGTGTGTCTATGCTGCCCAGGTGTGTCTCTATCTGTCTGTCCAGGTGTGTCTATGCTGCCCAGGTGTGTCTCCATCTGTCTGTCCAGGTGTGTCTATGCTGCCCAGGTGTGTCTCCATCTGTCTGTCCAGGTGTGTCTCTATCTGCCTGTCCAGGTGTGTCTCTATCTGTCTGTCCAGGTGTGTCTCTATCTGCCTGTCCAGGTGTGTCTCCATCTGTCTGCCCAGGTGTGTCTCTATCTGTCTGTCCAGGTGTGTCTATGCTGCCCAGGTGTGTCTCCATCTGTCTGTCCAGGTGTGTCTATGTCTGCCTGCCCAGGTGTGTCTCTATCTGTCTGTCCAGGTGTGTCTATGCTGCCCAGGTGTGTCTCTATCTGTCTGTCCAGGTGTGTCTCTATCTGTCTGTCCAGGTGTGTCTATGCTGCCCAGGTGTGTCTCTATCTGTCTGTCCAGGTGTGTCTATGCTGCCCAGGTGTGTCTCCATCTGTCTGTCCAGGTGTGTCTCCATCTGTCTGTCCAGGTGTGTCTCCATCTGTCTGTCCAGGTGTGTCTCTATCTGCCTGCCCAGGTGTGTCTCCATCTGTCTGTCCAGGTGTGTCTCTATCTGCCTGCCCAGGTGTGTCTCTATCTGTCTGTCCAGGTGTGTCTATGCTGCCCAGGTGTGTCTCCATCTGTCTGTCCAGGTGTGTCTATGCTGCCCAGGTGTGTCTCTATCTGTCTGTCCAGGTGTGTCTATGCTGCCCAGGTGTGTCTCTATCTGTCTGTCCAGGTGTGTCTCTATTTGTCTGTCCAGGTGTGTCTATGCTGCCCAGGTGTGTCTCTATCTGTCTGTCCAGGTGTGTCTATGCTGCCCAGGTGTGTCTCTATCTGTCTGTCCAGGTGTGTCTCTATCTGTCTGTCCAGGTGTGTCTCAATCTGTCTGTCCAGGTGTGTCTATACTGCCCAGGTGTGTCTCTATCTGTCTGTCCAGGTGTGTCTCAATCTGTCTGCCCAGGTGTGTCTTGACCTCTTGACGGACATCTACCTTTGCAGGTGTGTCAATATGTTATATCTGTAACTGTGTGGGTGTGTCAGTGTGTTGTCTGAACCTGTGCGCATGTCAGTATGTTGCCTGTGCATTTGTGTCTCCACCTGCAGGTATGTACCTGTCCATTTGTGACTCTACAAGTACCTGTGCAGGTGTGTCAGTATGTCATCCACAAGTACCTAGTACCTGTGCAGGTGTGTACCTGTACAGGTGTGTACCTGTACCTGTGCAAGTGTGCATCTGTTCCTGTACAGGTGTGTACCTGTGCAGGTGTGCAATGGTACCCGTGCAGGTGTGCATCTGTACCTGTGCAGGAGTGCATCTGTACCTGTGCAGGTGTGTCAGCAGGTGTGCCCAGCAGCAGGCTGGCCCTGCGGGCCTCGTTCTCCTCCCTCTCCCGCCTCTCCTCCATCTCGTCCAGCTGGGCCTCCTTGTTGCTGTCCTCCAGGTGCTTCATCAGCACGGCCACCACCACGTTGACCAGCACGAACTGAGCCGTCAGCACGAACGTCACGAAGTACACCGGAGAGATGAGAGGCAGGTAGGACAGGCAGTGTCTGTCCTCTGGACGACACTCCCTCAGCGTGTCCTGGAGAGGGAGAGAGAGAGAGAGACATTTGTTTCACTGATTGCAGTGGTTTTCAACCTTTTTGATACCAGGGCCCACTAGGGTTTGAGCCACGGACCGCCATTTGTGGACATTCTCACCGCCACAGACCTCAAAACTATTTCGATTTCCTTTTGTTTTTGTCCACAATTCCAGGCTGGATTTCGGACAAAACAAAACAGGCAAACATGCAGATCAAAATGACCAGCAATCTAATCTACATTTTCTAGTTGTGTAGACTAATTCAGATGGTGAATATTTTAACTCTTGACAGTGTAAAGATGAAACCAAATGGAGCCGCACGGGTCCATTTGGTTTCATTTTGCACTCTCAAAGAGTTACACAATGTTCCATCATTTAGCCTGGGGACCACCTGGAATCCCTTCAGGGACCACTGGTGGTCTCTGGACCACTGGTTGAAAACCCTTGGTTTATTTCACTCACAAAAGAAGCCTAAAACACCCTCCCAGGGGGTTGAAATATTTTAAAGGGGAGGCTTTTAGTACAATCCAGCCAACAATGCCTTAAAACCCAAGATTAGTTTACCAGTGAATGGGTGTGTCCCTTTAACAGACACATGTGACACGGGCACAGTAGCGGCAGCAAAAAAATACATAAAAATAAAACAAACTAGTATAGTATAGAAGAAACATCAAAAGCAGTCACAACAGTAAAACCCTGACGCATGGCCTCTTCATTGACACAAGAATAGACCCATACATTCCCGGCTTTATCAGATTAGCTCTGGTCCATAGCGTTGGCCAGTTTTTCCTCAAATGCAACGCTGCAGGGATTATGTATTTCCTCATTTGTGTCTGGGAGAAGAGCTCAAAATGTAGCTAGTGCTGTTTTTGGTGAGCATGTTTTAGATGTAGCCAGTCTATGTGTTATGGATAAAATGCTTATTTGTTTGTGACCACAATATTGTAACCTTGTTGTCACTGTACAAGATTTCTGCAGTTGCAGTTTATAATTTAAGAATTAACAATACACTTTACAATGTAAGCACTGGAACATGGCAATACATTAGACTTCCTATAAGTCACTGCTAACTACGGTAAGTCTAATGATGTGGTATCTAAACTAACTAGGAGGTAATACAAGTGCTATGGGGTGAGATGGAGTCTGAAGAGGTGTTTTCAGACTGTGGCGGAAGACAGGGAGTGAGTATGTGGTTCTGATTGCAATGGGAAGTGCATGCCATAGTTTTGGAGCTAGGAGGGAGAAGAGCTTGGGGCGAGTGGAGCGCTGGCAAATGAAATAATACAATGGGGGTATTACTTTTAAATACTATAATCATATACTTGAAAATCCCAATATAATCATGTATCTCACTAGTTTTAGTCAACATCCTGAAGAAGACTGTTTTTTTTTTTGCTTGTCAACGTTAGTAGACGTCAGTTATAGTCTGGTTTGACGAAAAACACTGACTGTAGCTATGGTGGTGGTGGTGGAGTTGGCAGGATCATAGGTTGCTGAATCAGATTACTGAACTAATCCTTTAGTCCTTTAATCCTTGTTCCGCCCAAAAAGATAAAGCAAACAGATGCCTCGTTGGCCGCTGCGGTTGATTGGAGGGGTGGAAACATTTCACACTCTGGGGACGGAAAAGACACAATCACAGCCCATCTTTTCCAGGGGGAACATTCACTCTGTGACGCTACATGCTTCACAATGAATCTCTGCTAAATGTTGACCAGCGGCAGCCATGATAAGACTCCACTGGAGTCACGTGATTTGAAGTGAAAATCTTGACTTGTCATGACGAGAGGAGGCAAGAAAAGAACATATAGGACAAGTTTGACAAGTCAAAGCCAGGCCACAGCTCAGCCATTCTTGGAAGCTCACTGATAGAGGGCAGAGCGGCACGCACTGCTAGTGAGCAGTCATGACTCAGTGATGTAGTCACTAATTGTAAATAAATGTAGTTAGTAGTCAGTAATTGAAATTGGGGCGACTGCAGAAAGCTAGAACCCGACTCTCCGTGTGGCATTTAAGGGAGTTTGGCTGCATGGCTGTCAATTAATGGTACCTGACAGCACACTCACACTCCCTCAGCCCTCAGGACACACACGCTCCCTTTGGAAATGAATGGAGCTGCTCTCATCATGGCCGATTTGATAAATCACAGCTGATTTATCAAATTTACAACGTGATAGTGTGAACAGGGTCTTTTTCAGGTTAGAGTTTGGCAGGTTTTCTCTCTCACAGCTGCGTGTCTTCTGGCTGACATTGCCTCTACACACACACACACAGACGAGGGTATCTGTCCCCGTGTGAGTCCATTTGGGACGAATTGGGACGGACACGCTGCTGAGGGACATCTTCACGAGTCCCTTGTTTTTTCCCAGGATGCAGTGGGGTGGCTTTGTTGCCAAGCAGACAGCAGGTCATTCAGAACCCACTGGTGAGCTATAGTATTATTGTCATAAAGTTTATTGGATTTTGGCTGTGAGAGTTGGATGCAGGTGGATCACCTAATCACCACCCACCCACCCGGAAAAGCAGCCATACTTAGCTCCATAATTGCAGGCCTATTGCCAGCTCTGCTCATTACCTACGTGAGCGGAGCGGGTGCAGGTAAGGTGATCAGTGTTTGGTTCTCAGTTGTCGTCGGCGGTCGGTCCCTCAAGGTACTCTGATTGTCCGGTTTAGGTGATGACGTATTGGTGACGCAATTAAAAGACCTTTACAGCTAATGTCAACAATGATAGCCCGCTCCGCTCATGCACGAGTAGGCCATGGCCTACTGTGCACAACACGCAAGTTTGCACTCTAGTGACTGATCTAGATCTAGGGCTCCATTTTCGCTACCGCTAAACCCCTTATCCTTTAACTTCTTTGCCTTTTTAATCCATTAAAAAAACATTTTTCAGTAGTTCAAATGGCCAGTCTACAAGCTCACAACGTGTTAATAGGTTGACATGTTGAAATATTCCAAAAAGTTTTTCAAAATAGTAAAAATGAAATAAGGGATTTGGGATAAGGGGTTTAGCATGTAACGAAAATGGAGCCCCTAGTCTGATCTAATTTAAAGGAGCATTCAGTGATTTGGGTAACAAGTTGGGAACATGCACACATTATACAGTGGGGGAAGTGCAACAGGCCAACAGCACATACACCAAGGCCCGCCCCCACTTGATACTGATTGGACAAAAGGCTTTTCCCAAATTGAAACTAGTTTTTTTTTTTTTGAAACCCAAGGGCTCACTGGGGGCAGGAAAGAACTCCTTATATAGTCACCACACTCTATACTAGGGAGGATTACCAAAAAAAAAAAAGAATGGAAGAAAACAAAATTTGAATTAAGTGAAATCACTTACTATACCTTTAATCGGTGAATTGAATCCCATTATAATAAAGTCTAATAATCCAAACGTATCGCGTTTGATTGTCACATTCTATAGGTTTCAGAGAGTCTGGGCAGGTGTTGGCAGTAACTTGCCCAATTTCCGGAAAATCGCAAATCCCAAAATGGAACAAAGCGATCAGGCCTACACATCCTCATGCCTAAAAGGCAAAACTTGCCTTTTATCCAGACCATGGATAAAAGGACCATGTCGCCTTCTGAGACCCTCGTAAAAGGACTTCTATGCCTTTTCTCTAAAAAGGCGTTCCGTGCCTTTTCTGTCAGAAGGCATAATGCAATTAGTGATTTATCAGCAACACCTGGGGTATGAAGGAGCGCTTGTTTTATCTGCCGGCTACTACTAGTAGGGCGGGGCGAAGGAAGTTTTACTGAAGTTATGGTTAGGGTTAGG
>CM076973.1:46502843-46520343 GCA_039105355.1 Benthosema pterotum
GCGTGCGTGCGTGCGTGCGTGCGTGCGTGCGTGTGTGTGTGTGTGTGTGTGTGTGTGCGCGCGCATGCGTGCATGTGTGTGTTTGCGTTTTGAGGAATTAATTTGCATAATAACTTAATTGGAAGGGAAAAAACGGGACAGGCATAATTATACACTAAATTTCGAGAGACCGAGAAAGTGATGTCAGGCGCTGAGCCACGTGGCTCTGCTCTGTTTGGATGAATGTGTTATCACTGGGAACACGGTGCAAAAAACATGGAATGTGGCTGTGAATATTACAGGAAAGTCCCAGTTTAACATACCAGCAAACTCCAGTAAACTCCAGAATTGTACCATCACACCTGTTATACCTGTCATACAGCATATTACTGTACACGCATCAATTGTAGCACCACATCTGTTATCCCATATGGAAAAATAAAGAAACAGATGCAAACTCTTGAAAGTGGCACCTTTCATATAAGAGAATTAAAGGGGAAGTCCACCCATTTTCAACATTCTAATATGTCATTAGTATAGCCTAGAGGTGCTGGGTGGACATGATAAAAAGGTACCCCCAGTCTGTGTTCCCAAGAAATGGAGGTCTGAAGAAAACCACTAACATGGTGAAACATCTTGATGACATCATCAAGATGTATTTTCACCATGTTAATGGATTTCTTTAGACGCTTCTTTTTTTCTGAGAGCGTACAAATGGAACCAAATGAACCCGTTAGGGTTCATTTGGTTGCATTTGTACGCTCTCAGAAAAAATGTTAAAAATGGGTGGGATTCCCCTTTAAGTTAATATAAGATCCATAGTATTTTTTTGTAAAGTGAAACATATATAAAACATATATAATTTTTTGTCATTTATAAGAAATGTATACGGCATTCAAAAAGATAAAGGATCTATATTTTTGTCAAGTGAAACATATATAATTTTGGAATTTATATGAATAATATATGACATGCAAAACAGATATAAGATCAATAGTATTTTTCTTGTAAAGTGGCTTGTATGAAAGGTGCCACTTTCAAGAGTTTGCATATAAAGTACCCTTCCAGCATATTACTGTATACTGTATATACTGAACTGTACCATCACACCTTGAGGTTTACATCCAGTGCCTGTAAATTGCTTATTAACCCCTGCTTTCACCCACTGGAACTTGCACCTAGTTAGCACCTTGCTGGCAGGGGCGGATCTAGGCATGGGCATGGGGGGGCAATACCCAGTCTGCCCCCCCAAACACGATGCCATGCAAAACAACCCAAGATATTTCAAATTAAAGTGCTTATATTTAAATTGATGTGAAACACTACTACTGCTACTAACTACAGTTGTGTCACCACTAAACCAACAGCATTTCATCATTGAAAACAGAAAACTCCCTGAGTCAGACCTTTAGCTTTATGCATGCTGCGTGTCTGTTGCAACTTCAACAACAACTAATGTTATTATTAAGTGACCAAGCAGTGACTTGGTCACTTAATTGATATTGCTGCTTTTCTCCTTCTTCTTCTTCCGCCAAAAATAGCTGTTCTGGCTGAACCGTGCAGTCGGTTTTCGCGAAAATTGGTAATCTGGTAGAGGGTGATGCCAAACGGTGATGATGCGAAGCCTGTGACCACTGGTCAAATGGTGGCGCTACAGCACTCAACTGAAATTGCAAACTTTAAACACTTATAACTCATGAACTGCTTGACTCTCAGAAATGTAACTTATATTCCCTTATGCGTCTGCTTATGCCGAACAACTTTTGTATTCTGACTTTTGACCTCTTGACCTTTAGATGAACCGCCATCTTGAATTATATGTAAAACAGTTAAAATGTCTCTTCTCCTACAATCTTTGATCAAAATGCATAACAACGACCTACACATGAACTTTGAAGCCATACAAATATGAAAATAGGTGTGAATTTTGTTTTAAGTGAAAAAAATATGTTTTTACGAGCCAATGAAAATTGCTTGTTTGTGAAAATGATTCTAATGCCCCTAATCTACACATGCAGCGTAATCTGCTTCTGATATTTTACAGTTTTGTAGAGGGGGATGCCAAATAGCAGCAAAACCAGTCTTACTCCAATTGCTCAAATGGGGGCGCTATAACAATTCTTTGAAACTGAAACATTTGAACAACCATAACTCGGGCCTCGTTTGGCCAAAAATCATGGGACTTGTTTCTACATGTTCCTTGATTCATGTGGAACACATCTGTAACTTTGACCGGTAAGCTCCACCCCCAGAGTGTCTGCCATTTTAAGCAGTTTGAAAAATGCTCATGCCTGATTCTCTGCCTGGATTTTTGATCAATTTGCATGACACCTGCTACATGAGAACTTTGGCCCCATCCGGACAAAAGTTCCGAAGCAAATTTGTTTTCATCAAAAAATGACGTTTTTATAAGCCAATGAAAATTGCTGCTTTGTGAGGAGTCTTCTTATGAATCACATTAATTGTTAACATTGATGTGGAGGCTCTTGTTTTGAAGCATTTTTATCATAGATAATCATTGATTAAGGGTAGTTGTTTGTTTAAAGGATACACTTCATAAAAACATACTGCCGTAAACCAGTATACTTTTATATTGTAAGTAGAGTTTCACATCAGAATGTGGCAGATTGTCACACCCACATGTCCTATTGCTTCAGTTTTCTTTATAAACTGATTTGTCTTGTGTTTTGTTTATCACTGCTGCATGCTGTTGCATGATCTAAAATCCAATTTTAATGCAACGCACCAGAGCCATTTAGAGACGGAGTTGCGCCAATGATGGGGTACACAGTTACATTGGGTTAGTCACGTGATCAGTGGTCACAGTGAGCCTAACGGTGACAAATCATAGTCTAGTGTCTGAAACACATTGTTTGAAGTGAGTAAGATGAGATGTAAAATGACAGCCGGTTTGAATTATTTTACAGTAACAATTAAAGTCTCTGCAATGTGTATGATTTGCTATTACTTAAAAAGACCTAACATAAAAGGATTCAAGCTGGGCTTTTACTTTGAGTCCAATGCATTTCTGCCTACTTCTCAATAGCACTGAGTTACACTCGCATATCATGAAAGTGACATTCACGGAAATGTCACTTTGTGATTGAGATGATAAAACTCAATGTTATGGTAATGGCACCAACTCAGTGGCCTTGTGGTTAGTGTCTGCCCTGAGACTGGGAGACTGGGGTTCGATTCCCGGCCAGGTCATACCTCGACATTCTAGATTTCCAGTAGTAACCTACCCAACGAAAGCGTTGCATTGTACAAGCCTTGATCATTTCATGTAACAGTGTAGTGGTTAAAACATTGTGCCAGATTATGTTAGATTAACTTCTTGAACAAAGTGGCCATTAAACAACTGTTGTTAACTAGTGTCCAATCACATTTATTTCACAATTTCTTCTAGTTGTACTTGAATTGTACTGTAATTCTCCAAGCTTTTATCAGTTTTGTTGTAGGAGGCCATGTTGACATGTAGGCTACTGTAGGAATTTTACATTTCATTTATTCATTCACTATTGTATGGACCCGGGGCAAAAGCACCCCCCTCAGATAATTTCTCAAAAATATGTTCCTTCTTCTGCATATTGTTCTGACTCCTTATTGCTGCTTGCTTGGTCACGTTTTATTGCTGCTTGCAGCTATATTTGATGCTTATACTTGCCTAATACGTCAGGACGTTTCATTCCTGTTACTGAAATGGTATGGGTGCGGCCGCCCCCCATACCATTTTCTCTTGCCCCTCCAACATGTTCTCTTGCCCCCCCAAATGGGACATGTTATATCCGCCCCTGCTTGCTGGCAGGATGACACCGGTGTGTGCATGAGGTCAAAGGAAGCCAAGAAGCTAATTTTGGATTATACATGGATTTAGCATTTTTAATTCGGATGGTAAACAGCATACCTGTGGTAGCGCCTGCATCACAGTGTCTAGCAGAGCTCTCATGCCAGTGGCCATCTTCAATAGCTTCAGCACTGAGAATGATCATAACAACAAACGGTACAACGGTCTGTTACTGCAATGATAATGACAACAGTACTACTGTCTGTCACTGCAATGATAATGACAACAGTACTACTGTCTGTCACTGCAATGATAATGACAACAATACTACTGTCTGTCACTGCAATGATAATGACAACAATACTACTGTCTGTTACTGAAATGACATGTCTGTTACTGCAATGATAATGACAACAATAATAATGTCTGTCACTGCAATGATAATGACAACAATACTACTGTCTGTTACTGAAATGACATGTCTGTTACTGCAATGATAATGACAACAGTACTACTGTCTGTTACTGGAATGATAATGACAACAGTATTATGGTCTGTTACTGAAATTATAATGACAATAGTACCGTTCAAAAGTTTGGGCTTTCAATGGTAGTGTATGTGCATTACTGAAACGATAATGATAAGTGTGTGTGTGTGTGTGTGTGTGTGTGTGTGTGTGTGTGTGTGTGTGTGTGTGTGCGTGTGTGTGTGTGTGTGTGTGTGTGCATACCTCTAGCTATCCTCAGTACTCTCATGATGCGTATGATGGTAGGGTTGATTGGCAGAGAGGCGTTCAGGTCGATCTCCTCCAGTATGATCCCCATGATGGACAGCAACACTATGGCCAGGTCCAACTGGTTCCACCTACGCACGCACGCACGCACGCACGCACGCACGCGCGCGCGCGCGCGCGCACGCACACACACACACACACACACACACACACACACACACACACACACACACACACACACACACACACACACACACACACACCATGAAGCATGCATACTTATGGATAATCAACATCAAAAAAGTATATGAGCTATAAAGTATAAGCCAAGTATAACTTCAACACCCCTTTAGGGTTCCGAAGCTTTTTTTCCTCCTAATTATAAGCACAACTACCCAAAAAATGTTTAACTATACCATAGCCCGGAAGGACCATATCCATGTAGATGTCCCGATACTGTATTGGTATCAGCGAATATGCCAACCAGTGATAAGGGGTTGACACTATGGTGAATATTCCAGTCTAACCAGTGATCAGACACAGGGGTAAGGGGTTGACACTATGGTGAATATTCCAGTCTAACCAGTGATCAGACACAGGGGTAAGGGGTTGACACTATGGTGAATATTCCAGTCTAACCAGTGATCAGACACAGGGCTAAGGGGTTGACACTATGGTGAATATTCCAGTCTAACCAGTGATCAGACACAGGGGTAAGGGGTTGACACTATGGTGAATATGCCAGTCTAACCAGTGATCAGACACATGGGTAAGGGGTTGACACTATGGTGAATATGCCAGTCTAACCAGTGATCAGACACAGGGGTAAGGGGTTGACACTATGGTGAATATGCCAGTCTAACCAGTGCTCAGACACATGGGTAAGGGGTTGACACTATGGTGAATATGCCAGTCTAACCAGTGATCAGACACATGGGTAAGGGGTTGACACTATGGTGAATATGCCAGTCTAACCAGT
The DNA here is from genome assembly GCA_039105355.1 of Benthosema pterotum. Classification (NCBI taxonomy): domain Eukaryota; kingdom Metazoa; phylum Chordata; class Actinopteri; order Myctophiformes; family Myctophidae; genus Benthosema; species Benthosema pterotum. The sequence goes on from CM076973.1 coordinate 46,508,322, forward strand.
GATCAGACACAGGGGTAAGGGGTTGACACTATGGTGAATATGCCAGTCTAACCAGTGATCAGACACATGGGTAAGGGGTTGACACTATGGTGAATATACCAGTCTAACCAGTGATCAGACACAGGGGTAAGGGGTTGACACTATGGTGAATATGCCAGTCTAACCAGTGATCAGACACATGGGTAAGGGTTGACACTATGGTGAATATGCCAGTCTAACCAGTGATCAGACACAGGGGTAAGGGGTTGACACTATGGTGAATATGCCAGTCTAACCAGTGATCAGACACATGGGTAAGGGGTTGACACTATGGTGAATATGCCAGTCTAACCAGTGATCAGACACAGGGGTAAGGGGTTGACACTATGGTGAATATGCCAGTCTAACCAGTGATCAGACACAGGGGTAAGGGGTTGATAAAATGTTGGGGCATTTGTTTGCTTTCGAGTTGACTAAACTAAAGTGTACAGCTGAGTAATGATTCAGTTATTAACAACAAAAGTTAAGTCATGTTCTTTTTGTATTACTATTATACTCTGGTAGCTGTATTCTGTAGCGGACACAGAAATTATGGTATCGAGATTGGATTGGGATTGGCAAAAGTGTATCGGGGAGATCAACAATACTTTCATGTCACTTAATAATTTTATAAGAGATAAAGCATGCACATCCAATATCTGGCCCAGGTGCAGGACAAAAGCGTTCATAGAAAAGAAATAAGGTCCGTAACACTGGATTAGAGACTCAGCTCCTTTGCTGAGGAGCAAAGGAGCTGAGTCTCTAATCCAGTGTTGCGGACCTTATTTCTTTACTTAATAATTTTATCCCTTGGGGGGGGGGCGCCATTCTTTGCCTGGGGCTCCAAATTGCTTAGAGACGCCACTGCTTCATGGTGACTTTCAAAGAAGTAAAGTTCGTATTTAAGTGTACTCATGGTGACTTTTATAAGGCCGCTAAAGTTAAAAAAAAATAAAAATAAAAAAAAACACATGCCAGGAACAAGGTCCCGATCTCAAGAGCAAACCCACAACTGTGAGGCAACAGCTGTCCTAAAGCACTGAATCAGTGTGCCATACATGACACATCTCTGCGGCTGTGTGTGCGTGTGCGTGTGTGTGTGTGTGTGTGTGTGTGCGTGCGTGCGTGCGTGCGTGCGTACCTCTCCTTGAAGAACCTCCTCAGGCCCAGGGCGATCACCTTGAGCACGGCTTCGATGACAAACACCAGCGTGAACACGTAGTTGCAATACTTGAGGATCTCATCCAGATACTGCAGAGAGGAGAGACAGTGGAATCGATTTGTGACTGCAGTATATACAGTATATGCCACAACTTTTTTTTTTACGGTTGCGAACGATGGTGAAAAAGTCTCGAATGGTAGACTGTCACTCAGGGGCGGATCTAGGCGGGGGAGGGAGGGGGGCAAGGCCCCCCTAAATGCCCAGTCTGCCCCACCAAACATAATGGCATGCAAAACAACCCCAGATATTTCAAATTAGTGCTTCTATTTAAATGATTTGAAACTCTACTACTGCTACTAACTAACTACAGTTGTGTCACCACTAAACCAACAGCATTTCATCATTGAAAACAGAAAACTCTCTGAGTCAGACCTTTAGCTTTATGCATGCTGCGTGTCTGTTGCAAACTTCAACAACAACTGATGTTATTATCGATGCTTTATTTGAATAATAAAAGTCCTGTAACCGAAAATGTTAGGGGTGCGACTTCATCGCCCGTGGTGCGAAGCGACACCATTTTCTCCTGCCCCCCCCAATAGGGAAATGTTACATCCGCCCCTGCTGTCACTCACTCACCGAGGATACTGCACCAGGCAGTTACAACAAAAGACTACTGTACCAAAGACATCAATACACTATTATGCACAAGGTAAGAGATGATACTGGAGGGTGATTGAAATGAGAGGAACAAATTACTGAAAAGGTCGACCAAGGCTGCAGGAGGCCCAGACCTTTTGGCTCAATAGCAACATCTCTCGGACGTAATTGTATGCAATCTCTTTAAGGTGCAGTGAGTGTCCCCTAGCATTGGAAGCGTTCCACAATGTACCGTGTGCAGGAAAGTATAGTCAACAGAACAGCATTTACAATGACCTCAGTGACTTCAACCTGCAGCAGATTTCTTTCTTTGACTTCCTCGCTTAATAAGCTCCGCTGTCGGCTGGAAAACCCATATGTATGTGTCAACTGGGTGCTGTGCTAGAAACCAGAGTTGTTTCTTTTTGATTTTTTTCTTAGTCTTTTGAATAACACACAGGCAATTGATTGTTTAACGCATAATCAATACAGCAAATGAGATTGCTATTTGACGATCACACAGCACTTTGAAGTGTAACGTTTCGTAGACTTGGGCTAAATGCACGCCCAATATTTGGATGATCATATAGCACTTTGAAATGTGAGAAATAATCCAGAATTGATGTGATATGGTATTTTGAAAAGACGAGTTGGTCGCTTGGAGAGAGAGCGGGGCCGTGGACAGAGCCATACATCGCAAGCTGTTAAGTACCCCGCTTTTGATGCCATTTAGGAGTAGGCATAACAGGAAAAGAATGAATTAAACGCAATGGCAAGACCAACACAGATTGGATGAAATCTAAAAATGCCCAAACCACACCTATGCATAATGTAACGGGTCTAGTGTTTAAGGGGAATAGGATGGTAACGAAAATAACAACTTTAGCATGGGAACGCCTCTTCCCCTATGCTAGATGCTCTAATTGCGTATAAATGGTGATGAGATGAAAATGGAGCCCATAGTCTTTTAGCCATATTTAGTCTTTTGAAATTATTTTTGTTAGCCTATTCTTTGTCGACTAAATATCAAAAACGTTGTGGACTAGGGGCTCCATTTTCATTACCGTTAAACCCCTTATCCTTTAACCTCTATGCCTTTTTAAACTATTAAAAAAAAACATTTTTCAGTAGTTCAAATGGCCAGTCTACAAGCTCACAACGTTAATAGATTGACATGTTGAAATATTCCATAAAGCTTTCCAAAATAGTAAAAAACGAAATAAGGGATTTGGGATAAGGGGTTTCGCATGTAACGAAAATGGAGCCCTTAGTCTTTTAGTCTTATAGTCTTAGTTAAAAACAACAATGAAAGAAACTTCTGCAGACGATTGATGCTGAATTTGAACACCACTGGTCCAAAAAAGACAGCCTTTATTTAGAAAGCTGACGTTTTGATCTATTCGATCTTCACCGAGGGAATGGACCCCATAGCTTTTCACCAGAGGATAGGGAAAAAAGGAATGTAATTATTTTCCATCCAGATTAACTGCACGTGCGAGACTCTCCACACGCTGGAGCATGACTGACATAAATGTCAAGAGCTGAAATCGGCATGTTAACTCTCTCAGTGCCAGCCCTTTTTCATATTTTTGGAGGTAGCCAGTGCCAGTTTTTTTCATCAAAAACTCATATTTCATATTTCGGTCCATGTTTCCCCACGGACAAGTTAGTTGGCGACACACACTTCCGGTTCCGGTTTGGTCGGTCCTTTGTTATTGTCTATCAATGGTGGATGCGGTCGCTGCTAGCTGCTGTTAGCATGGGGATCGTATTAAACCGGCGCCGGTAACTACGTCACGTACAGTAGCGTTAACGTCAGCGGCATCAGTTGTTACTGTAAATCATAATGATAACGGGAGACGTAGATCTATTTCCATGGCATGAAAACTGTTAATTATGAAATAAATGCTTAAACACGCAGCCAGGTGGTAATGCTAGAGTTCACATGAAGTCTAGCATTACCTTTCAGGCCCTTTTTTTTTTTCTCAACTCGCTGTTTCTCCACAAGACATTACTCTACGTCAGGGGTTTTCAACAGGTGGTCCTTGAGAGGGTTCCAGGTGGTCCCCAGCTAAGTTGTTCAACCAGATGTAACTCCTGAGAACGTAAAAATGAAACCAAATGGACCCTTGCGGGTCCATTTGGTTTCATTTTTACACTCTCAAGAGTTAAAATATTCATCATGTGAATCAGTCCTAATCTACACAACTAGAAGATTAGACTAGAAGAGAAGGTCATGGACAGAGGTAAAGGAAATCTTTAGTTTGGGGGGTCTGTGAGGCTAAAATGTCCTCAAATGGTGGTCCGTGGCTCAAATGCTGAATAAATGGTGGTCCCTGGGATGAAAAAGGTTGAAAACCACTGCTCTACGTGGAAAAACCAAAAACGGTGGGTCAAACCGAACAACCAATATGTTGGTTTGAAGGTATGCAGAGGCGTTTTTGCCATTAGGCAGACTAGGCAGTTGCCTAGGGTGCCATGAGGAGAGGGGGGAAAATCTCGCCTATAGGGCTCCAAATTCCTTAGAAACGCTATACTGAAGGTATGAATCCCTGCTTCTACACGAACACCACAACAAAAATAAAAGAAACACTTAGCCTCATTCAGAAACTGTCCCATATTTTAAAGGCCCTCCATATATGGAGAGACGGCGACGTCCAATAGCAACCAACGACCTGGTAGCTAACCGGATCGCAAATACTTCACGGTAGGGTTTAATATTTTTCCCGTATTTGGCCAATTTTCCATCCCGGGATTTTGCCGACGATCTCCCGGGCCCTCCCGGGAATTCCCGTAAAAAAAGAAAAAAAGTCCCCCTAAAATGCTTTTATATGTAGATACTTAATATTCTCAATAGAATAGCGATATTTTATTGTTTTAAACGTTTCATTTGACCAAAATACAAGCATTATCACATACAAATATTAATGTACCACACAAAACACGCATATTGTATTAGGTTGGTGACAGCGCTGAAATATTTGGTGTTGTTGTTTAATGATGAATTGATTGCAGCTGTGCGTGTTATCGGCTATAGGCCTACAGGTTTTAGTTGCTGTCTGACATGACATGCACGGAATACAATGCACATTATATAATTTATTTTGAAGAGGATATATTATTGTCTAATCTCGGTGGACATAGGATTATTGGTCTGCATGCCTGCCTGTCAGAGTGAGGGGGAGAGATGCTGCTCTGTGGCGATTTTTTGCAGGTAAAACTATGATAGGCTGTTGTAAGTTGTTGAACATTGCCAAGTGGCCGCATGATGCACACAACGAAAAGTAAAAAGGTGTAGAACAGAGACAATCTGTCGCGAGGAAAATAAACTCTCAGATTCGATAGCCTATTTACCTATAGGCCTACTAATAATGAATGACAGTCACAGGACAGATGCATTGCGTCCGCGCGGACGCGCGTCCGTGCCTGCGTAGGCTATACTTTGCTCTGCTCCAGTGAGTGCAGTTCTCTACGTTCATTACTTTTCATTACATTGCTAAAGTGTCTGATCCGCATCTATAAATGCATGACGATGCTTGCCTCTTAAACCCACCCGCGCCAGCATTTTCATGATGTCTCGGCAAGGGTAGTCGTAGCCTACTCGTGCGGTCCCGAGTCCTGACCGCTCGCATTTAGACCATGCGTCGCCAATATTGCGTCCCGCTGGCACCGCGACGCTCCCTTCATATAGCCCTACCTACAGTCTTATTATGCAAGGGTTATATTTGGTATTTGACCACTCATAGATATGTGAAAAAACGCGATCTGTGTGGAAAAATTAAGAAAGAAATGATAACCTCCGGGAAGACGGGTCCCGAAGGCATTCCCGGGAGGAAAAATAAGTCCGTTGTACCCGGGCTTCCCGGGAATCCGGGATCCCGGCATTAAACCCTACTGCAAGGGTTGTGGTCGCAGCTATAGGTGCTTGTGGTCACTAGTGAGCAACTATAGTTGCAACTACTTGCTTATGGTTGCGACTAGTTTATAGGACGGGGGATATTCAGATTTCCGATTTATTCAGATTAGGGTGCTATTTGAGTACAGTACCAGAAATGTCTGAAAAATAATAATAAAAAAAAAACAGCTCTAGCTCCCTCCTCACTACCTCCTCCGTCCACCTCATTGTTATTGCCCGTCTCATTAGGATATGCATGATCTGCCTGGTTTCGGTCGCTTTTATTGGGCGTCTTTGAGAGGGGGTGTGGGTGCATGACATCACAGTGAATGACATGCAACTTCAACAACAGCTGATGTTAATATTGATGCTTTACTTGACTAATAAAAGTTCTGTAACCGGAAATGGTATGGGGCGGTTGATGAAGCCGTCCCCATACATTTTTCTTGCCCCTCCAACATGTTCTCCCCTCCCCCCCCCCCCCCCCCCCCCCCCCCCCCCCCCCACAAGTGGGACATGTTACATCCACCCCTATACAGGTCTAGGTCTAAACTTTTTGGGTAAAAATATACTGGGGATGGTGAAAACACCAACAATCTTGAAAAATGTAAAATTCATCGTGGAGCCAATTTAATAAATATAGCAGTGGCCATAGCAGGTTTTCACCCAAGCAAGCCGCTGCAGATAGTTTTTCTTTTTAATTCAATGTGGTGGCAGGAATGCAGGCAGACAGACGTATACAGAATGCTGCTGCTATTATTTTTATTATTAATAATAATAATGCTGGATTCTCTGCATAATGGAGGACACCGGGAACTTTGCCAAGTGCTTATTTATTGATTTCTCGTCTGCATTCCTGACATTTCTGCACGCAAAGAGGATAATCTGTCTTTTGAGACTGCCATTCTAACGTGATTGAATAGATAATGGGATTTTTAAACATGTTTGACCCTAGAGGCTCTCAAAACCTTGAATTCTTCAACTTTGTAAAGGAAAAGATTACACTGAGTCCAGCAAAGACTTTTGTTGCAGATAAAAAATAAGACGATGATAATGATGATTATATCTCTTACATCCTTTCTGCTGATATTGAAGGTTTTGTTGAATCTGTCCATGGCAGATTTTCTGCTTTACACACTAGTGTAACGTTATTTTAACCATATTAACCATATGTAATATATATGGTGTACTTTTTTAGTTGCTTCTTAATATTATTAAGAGGCAACTAAAAAAAGTACCGTGCTGGTCACAGGTCTCCACCAAGGAATTGAGATAATGGCCTCCTGGTGGTAAACGTGAAATGCTGCCATTTCTTCTCACGCCTTTGACGGCAATTGCATGGTTTGAGGCATTCTGTTCCCCCCAAAAAATGGTTGGCAAAATTACAGCTGATGATGGCACGAATGTGACCAATCTGAAACCATTGTGCCACTCTGCCTAGTCGGAAAGATTCCATGTAAATTGTACGCTGCCTTGATGATTTGAAACATTGAAAGCGATTCTTACTGTAGCCATTTAGGATGGAATATGAAATATCAGACTGATCCGTCCTGTGCACACGACTATGTATTTGATGAATATATTGGGAGGAGAGAAAGTATAATATTCTTTCCACCAGCAAACAGACTAAAAAAATAAATAATAAGGCTAAAAACAGAGGGGAAAAAAAGGTTGAAAACTGAGAAGTAATGTTTTTTGTTTGGACGTTTGTAGATTTATTGTCAGTGAGTAGAATCACAAGGATCTACTGAATGTGAAGGAGGCAGTACCACACACTGCACTTTACACTGTATAATACACTCAACAAAAATATAAACGCAACACTTTTGTTTTTGCTCCCATTTTTCAGGGGATGGACTTAAAGACCTAAAATTTATTCCAGATATACAATATAACCATTTCTCTCAAACAATGTTCACAAATCTGCCTAAATGTGTGATATTTAGCAGTTCTGCTTTGTTAAGATAATGCATCCCACCTCACAGGTGTGCCACATCAAGATGCAGATGTGACATCATGATTAGTGCACAGGTGTACCTCAGACTCTCCACAATAAAAAGACACCCTGAAATGTGCAATTTTCTTTTACCTTATTGGGTGTATGGGCCTCCGAACCAGTCAGTATCTGGTGTGACCACCATTTGCCTCATGCAGTGTAACACATCTTCTTCACATAGAGTTTATCAGATTGTCAATTGTGGCCTGTGGAATGTTGCTCCACTCCTCTTCAATGGCTATGTGAAGTTGCTGGATATTGGGGAACTGGTATGCGCTGTCGAAATGGTAATAATGTGGTAATAATGTGTTCCCACTACTGGTTCCACTGGTTCAGAAGCCCATACACCCAATAAGGTAAAAGAAAATTGCATATTTCAGGGTGTCTTTTTATTGTGGAGAGTCTGAGGTACACCTGTGCACTAATCATGATGTCAAATCTGCATCTTGAAGTGGCACACCTGTGAGGTGGGATGCATTATCTTAACAAAGCAGAACTGCTCAATATCACACATTTAGGCAGATTTGTGAACATTGTTTGAGAGAAATGGTTATATTGTATATCTGGAATGAATTTTAGGGCTTTAAGTCCATCCCCTGAAAAATGGGAGCAAAAACAAAAGTGTTGCGTTTATATTTTTGTTGAGTGTAGGTTCAATATGGCAGTTTGTCGCATTTAGTAGAGCAGAGTAGAGTCATAATTTGTGGACATATGTAATTTCCTGGGGTTTATTAGGATTATACTAGATCGTATAAAATAAATAAATAAATCGCTTTAAAAGATTGTAGACAGTAGCTTATGTACAGTATTTAGGGACACATTTGAATCTGGTTATATCCATAATAGTAGCCTTTCTTCCCTGCATTAACGACGGTAGTTTTTTATGGTGTGTTTTAATGTGGTATTAGTGTGCTTTGTCTGGAGAACCGGCGTTCACCCCTGCCGCCATCTTGCGCCACAGACACACACACACGCGCACACGCACGCACACACACACACACACACACACACACACACACACACACACACACACACACACACACACACACACACACACACACACACACACACACACACACACACACACACACACACACACACACACACACACACACACACACACACAGATGTCTGATACTGATTTACTAGAACACTATTACATATAGTGGTCCTCAAATGTATGATTTAGAGTAAATACACACAGAGTTGTTCCATTTGCACAAATGGAACGTCTTGCAGGTCTATTTGGTTATTATTATTTTTTTACAGATGGAACGAAAAGTACAACCGGTACGGAACAAAATTGGCCCTCATACGATCCATTTGGTGCCATTTGTACACTCTCTATCAGACCAGACTGTCCAGGGATCTTTGTGTGTTCCTGGTCATATTATTATCATTAAAAAAAAAGAATCTTTTGGCAAAAAGTGCCCACCAACAAGCCAGCATGATGAAAGACCGCTCAGTGTTGTGATGTTCAGTCAGACCGTGTGACCGTCCTTTCCATCATCGTGGAAACATAAAACATATATCAATCCTTTTTTCCCATCAATAGAAGGAAGCCAGAGGAGTCCTGCCAAGCTTTTTGGAGCATTTATTTTAACCAGGCAGGCAGGTCCTTATTAAAGGAAAGGTATCTCGCTGCCAGGACCATCACACCACCCCACTCCTCATTTCTATTCTCCACTCGGGACGTCCTTTCACTCCCACAGACACATCCATTGTCCACTCGGTCGTGTTGTATGTAATGTGGATTACAATGCTCTGCACTTCGTCTATACCAATGGTTTTCAACCTTTTTGATACCAGGGCCCACTATTTATTCAGAATTTGAGCCATGGACCACCCCAAAACTATAGATTTATTTTGCTTTTGTCCACAATCCTGGATTTCGGAAACAAAACAGTCAAACATACGGACCAAAATGGCCATTTCACCTACATTCTCTAGTTGTTTAGACTTGGGCTAATTCAGATGATGAATATTTTAACTCTTGAGAGTGTAAATATGAAACCAAATGGACCCGCCAGGGTCCATTTGGTTTCATTTTTACGCTCTCAAAGAGTTAAATCTGGCTAGCCAACTGTCCACCATTTAGCCTGGGGACCACCTGGAACTCCCTCAAGGACCACTGGAGGTCCCCGGACCACTGGTTGAAAACCCCCGGTCTATACCAGGTGCCTCTGGAAGTCCCGCCTATGAGGGGTGGGGTTTATGCTTAAAGGGATAGTTTTGATTTTTCAAACTTAAACTGTATGAAATACTGTCCATTAATACAACAGCGTCGACGGCATGGAATGAAAACAAGCCTGGTTTTATTTAGCATCAGTATTATAATGACTAAAAAATTAAATAATCTGCATATCAGTGCCCCCCACCACCTCAGGACATTGTGGTACTGCAGCTAAAACTGCTTTCAACGCCCACGAGAAGGAAATGACAAGGACTGATTATATCAGTGTAGCGATTGAGGCTCAAACCATTAGAAATAAGCTTGAGGGACATATGCAATGTGATATTAAGTATTACACACATTTTTGGGAATTCATGTCATTTGTTATATTTTTTTCAATTACATTTTTAGCAAGTAACTGTAGGGGATTGCTTTATAAAAGTTACCTTCCCAGCCCTGACGAAGAAGGACGATGATACACGAGAGGAGGAAAAAGGAAAAGATGAAATATCGGAGATACGGGTTTTCTGCTCAAGAGCAAAGATGTACTACTTAACAGCAGGAGCTTTCTGTCCATACGGCCTTGACATTTTGCATGCTTGTGCATTTGTGTACTTAACGGCCGATAGCACTCGATTTTGCTTGCTTTTCCGTCAACTGCTCGGACATTTTTTGCACGCTTGTACATTTGCACACTTAAAACGTTCTTTTTCTCCTTTCCTCAGCCTGAATTTCCATATCTCCGCCCTGTAGGTCTGTGATTTATCATGGCGATGCTGACATTACGTTGTCCTTTAGGGAGGTTTTTTTTTCTCTTCTCTTCTTTTCTCTCTCTCTCTCATCTTTAAGGCTTCTGTACAATTCTACCTTGAGAGTAAAGATAACCTTGAACTTTTCTTTTTTCCACGATTTGTAACCCATTTTTCACTCCTCAAGTCATTTTTCCACACCCTCTGCCAAACCTGTGGGTACAGCAATCTAATGATTCCACATGATTACTCATGCTTCCTTTATGTATGAGGAGTCCAAGTCGCTTCTTTACACCTGGTCAGGAGGGGGGGGGGGGGGGGGGGGGGGGGGGGGGGGGGGGGGGGGGGGGGGGGGGGGGGGGGGGGGGGGGGGGGGGGGGGGGGGGGGGGGGGGGGGGTTACAGTTCCCTTCCCCTACAGCAGGGGTTTTCAACAGGCGGTCCGGGGACCACCAGTGGTCCTTGAGAGGGTTCCAGGTGGTCCCCAGCTAAGTTGGTTAACCAGATGTAACTCTTGAGAACGTAAAAATGAAACCAAATGGACCCTCGAGGGTCCATTTGGTTTCATTTTTACACTCTCAAGAGTTAAAATATTCATCATCCGAATTAGCCATTTTGGAATGTATGTGTTGCTTGTTTTGTTTCCCAAATCCAGCCTGGAATTGTGGACAAAAGCAAAATAAATCTTTAGATTTGGGGTCTGTGGGGCTAAAATATCCTTAAATGTTCGTCCGTGGCTCAAATCCTGAATAAATGGTGATCCCTGGGATGAAAAAGGTTGAAAACCCCTGCCTTACAGGATTAATGCATGTTTTTAGTGAGGGTACAAGTCCGGTCTGTTAAATCGTAAATGGTGTATTTTTATAGCGCCTTTTATTCAAGGCGCTTTACATAGATAGTACATCCCATTTACCCATTCACACACCAATGGCGGCACAAACCATGCAAGCAATTAGGGGTTCAGTGTCTTGCTCAGGGGTCACACCGACACTAGCTCTGGGAGAACCCGGGTTCGAACCGGCAACCTTGCGGTTACCATCCGGTGAATTTACCCCTGAGCCACTGCCGCCGTGAAACAGCCACTGCTGTTAGAGTGCAATTGCGGATAAAAGCGTGATTCTTTCCTTATAGGGGTCAGTTATTGAATCTTAGCCTAGGAGCCCTTGGCAAAAATGCAGGGAAAATTAATGACAAATCCATACGGCCTCCATCAATGACACGGGACGGTACAATAAGGCAATAAATAAATAAATAAATAAATAAAAATCATTCTGCTTTAAATAAAACATGATCCTGAATCCATTCCAAGCCTTAGTACTGTATTTCACAAAACACAGCTAATAGCTGTGATCACATACAGTATGTGATGAGGTCAGCACATTTGAGCACATTTG
>CM076973.1:46525343-46555343 GCA_039105355.1 Benthosema pterotum
TGTCCTTGGTTGAAGAAAGTAAATAAATAAACAAATAAATAAATAAATAAATAAATAAATAAACAAAAATAAATAAATAAATAAATAAATAAATAAATAAATAAATAAATAAATAAATAAATAAATAAATAAATAAATAAATAAATAAATAAATAAATAAATAAATAAAGTTGCCCTTTAAGCAGTTCTGTTAGAAGACTAGGGTATTTGAAGGCCACAGAAAAAAAAAACATGTTCTTTTCAGACTTGCCCCTGGGCCTGGATTGGCCACTGTCTGGGCCAAATGTTAATTTAGCTGTCTCTTCCAATTCAGTTCTCTGTTCGATTTGTATACTAGTTTAACCCTTTGTGTCATGAACCCTTTGGTGTTCAAAGCATTATGTTACACTTAAGCTATTGAAAAATATCAGACCTACAAGCTCACTGCGCGCCACCGAGTGGCGCACAGTGAGCTTGTAGCTCTGATATTTTTGAAAAATTGTGAAAATGTGATGCAAATCTTTGAATATATTCTTTCGGAAGCAAATAGTTTGAACTAAAATCGTTGCTTCTGGGGGATACCTAGAACAACATGTTTTCAGATGGGGGGTCCGCAGCCAAATATAGATAATTCTGGGGGTCCTTGACATGAAATATGTTGAGCATCACTGACACAGGAACTTAGATTTTTTTTTTTTTTTTTTTTAGAAAAAAAACTAGAATCTGTCAGAAACTAGCATCAGAAACAGAAACTAGAAACTAGTCAAACTAGAATCCAGTGTCAGAATGAAACTACAATCAGGTGTCAAATAGAATAGATAGAAATATTCTTAGATTTGTGCATCATTTTCACATTTTTTTAAATATCTTTAAATATATCTTTAATCTTTTCAATAGCTAAAGTGTAACATAATGCTTTGAACACCAAAATGCGTTCATTACACAAAGGGTTAAGTCAAAAAGAGCGGAGTATCTGTGGTGCTGCTGGTTGTGGGCAAAAGCCTGGACCAAAAGTCTGCAAAAAAATATCACGGCTGAATTTCAGCGAAGGCTCACACCCGGCTCGATAAGCCCCATCGACAAGGTGCTCGTTATCTATAAAAATTAACGAGCTTCCATCCCTGAACCTGCGTGGCAGAGAGGAGCATGGGAAAGGCGTGGGAGGAAGTGAAGAACGTCCGAATCCACTCCGCTCGAGAAAATAAAGAAATCAATCTGAAAAAATCAATCTGAAAAATAAAAAAAACACGTGACAGCTGCATTTCCTGTGAACGCACATCATGCTTCGCCCTTTATAATACCTATTGTCCCGAATATAAGACGACTCGTTTATAAGACGACCCTCATTTTTCAAGACCCATTTACAGAAAAAAGAACATTGAATATCAAATAGTATAGTCCCTGAATATAAGACGACTCCATTTTGGGGATATTTCCATTGGGAAAAAAGCATAGTCTTATATTCAGGCCAATAGGGTAACTTAATTGTGAACACTCCCCTCCCCTCCCCGCCCCCATATTAGTGATTTTTTTCTTTTCTTTATTAGATTTTCTGAATTGCCAGAAAAGAAGACTGCTGCTCGATATACCGGTGGCAGGGTGAGGTGAAAATACATCTATAGGCGGACAGAAAAAAAAACATGTCTGGACATGACTGTCCACAAGGTATAACACAAGGTATATAATTTATAAAGTGAAACCAAGGCAGCGCCAGAGAGACCAAACACAATGTTCTAGTCGATGTCAGATCCAAGATGTCCAGGAGCTAGTAGAATCAGAGGTCAAAAAGCAAATCATGGAATCAAACTGAAACTTCTCATGAAGTAGGCCATTTGTGAAAGAAAAAAGAAGAAAAAAAAGCCATATACCGGTAGTTGAATTTTCTCCAATTTTTGGGGGGTTGGTCTTTTTTGTGGGGTTAGTTCCATGTCCCATGTGGGGTGCCTTATTTGGACTGAGAAAAAACTAAGATAAAAAAAATAACAGGCAGATGCAAAAAAAAAAAAGAAAAGAAAATAGCAAAGGTTCTTCGTTGCACTCTAGGGAATGTACGTACACAAAAGGTTGTACAAGGACCGTTGCAGTTATAGGTGTGTGTGTGTGTGTGTGTGTGTGTAAGCTGCGTGCAACACAACCCACCTGTCCCAGGTTGTCGAAGTTGTACTTGCGTCGCACCCAGCGATGCCCCGCCTCCAGACACTGCGTCCTATTGGTTATGTTACTGATGTCCCGCCCCTCGCAGTGGTAGAACTTCCCTTTGAACAGCTGCACACATGTACGCATACACACACATGGTTATGGGCGTATACTTGATTACCATCAAAAGATGGTCCGTGGATTAAAATAATATGCCTTGATATGAAGAGGTTGAAAAAACGCTGGTGCATGTACACCAGTGCCCAAAAGATAGATTGTGATCTACCAGTAGATCACACAGGCCATGCAGGTACAGTAGAACACGACAGTCCCCATAGATCTGTAACTCTTGACAGCGTTAAAACAAAACCAAATGGACCGTTACGGGTCCATTTGGTTTCATTTTACCGCTCTCAAGAGTTACACTCTCAAGTCCACGCAATTAGAAAATGGAGAATAATTGTTATTTTGACCAATGTTTTGCCTGTTCTCTTTCCCAATTGTGGAGAAATACTGTTTTCAAACGTCAGTAGTAGCATATACCAGAAAAACTTCCAATTATCTCTCTCTATTTTTCATTTTAAGCGCATAAACATTGTATAACAGTTAAGTACAGTAACACCATCACCACTATTTGAAAGCTCAAACTTTCTAGGGGGCCTTGAAATGCATTTTCAGTAATGGAATAATGACATTTTTGATGTGTAGATCTTACTGAGCTGGTCATTTTGAAAGTAGCTGGGCACCCCTGATGTAGACAGAGATGTGGTTAGGGTTAGACACACACACACACACACAAACACACCTGAACTCCCAGGATTCCAAACACGATGAAGAAGGCACAGCAGATGAGCACGATGTTTCCGATGGGCCTGAGGGATGTGATCAGAGTCTCTACCACCAACTTCAAGCCTGGCGCCCGGCTGATCACCCTGTATGCACGTACATAACGCGCGCACGCACACACACACGCGCGCGCACACGCACACGCACACACACACACACACACACACACACACACACACACACACACACGCATGTGTAGTAGTTGATTTATATTCTACATTAACACTATAAGCTGCCAGAACGGAGATTTCTCTCCTTATAGGTGCCCCAGGGCTGCACAAAATAAAGAGATTCATCAAAATAACGACATTAATTAATGGAAAACGGAGCTTCCGAGGCTATTGTATGGTCTCGCCTGGTCGCGCAAACCCACATACGCTTGCAGTCAAAATTTGAGATACACACAGCGGACATCATGGGCCAATAAGTTCTTTTTCTCTACATCTCTTCCTAAGAAAACTTCATGAACCGTTCTTGTTCGTAAAATGTGTGATTCCAAATGCTTGTAACTTGATGGGGTGTGTCAGTTCCTTCAAATTATCGCAGACACCCCACATTATCCTAATTAGCATCCTAATTATCACAGGGAACCGTGCACCAATTCCCCTATAAGGCACTGGGAATTCCCTATACTTGCTGTGTTTTACCCTGGGAGGTGTGTGTGGCTTTGCATGACTCCAGGGCACACCTTGTGATTGCAGCATTCAGAAATCACAGGACACAGAAATAAAGTGACTGAATGAAGTCAAGAATACCTAAAATAAGGTGTATAAATAAGGTGGAACACCAGAGTCTAAACAGTAAAAATCAATAGTACTGTGGAGCTGCTTCTGGAACTAATTTAATTCATTAATGTGTTTTATTATTTACTTTATTTTGTTATGTACAGTAATTCACATTAGTCAACTTATCACCATCAATGTAAAATTGCTGAAACTTTAGGGACCCGATGATTAGTAGTCTTTAGAGTTTTGGTTGTGTTCCATTTGGTATCCATCTTGTATCACTGCAACTCAAGATAATAATAACAAGCAGTGTAAATTGTTGTTCATTGGGAGGTAAAGAGAGACACTTTACACTCTAATGTGTTCAAATGTAGTGCCAATGTACTGTATTTGCCAAAGAATCAATGTGTTTAGTTATTTACTGTAAATCCACAATAATAAATCATTCAAAAATATATTTGCTAAATAGTTACAATTTCAAATTGTTGAATCATGTTGTACTGCACACGTTATCGTTCACATATCACATCACCAGCCATGTACCGTGGCACGTATAGCTGTTGAAATGCCGTTGGTTACACCCCAAGAAGGTACGCTTTCAAATGTCACGTTGTTCATGGACATGCATATTATTTGAAGAAGACGTGTTCATTTGAAACTTGGAAGAGCTAGTCAAAGCAGAGGAAAATCCCTTCATGAATAATGAGGACTTCCACCCCTCTGGGCGCTGCACGGTCATGGGCACGGACAATTATGTAATTAATTCAACCCTTAAACCCTCCCTCTAATCACTCCGTCCCACAAGCTCAGAATTGTCACGTTTCGGTCAGCTGTCGTCATTTTGTTTTTTACTAGCTGGCAGGGTTGGATCTACTGTAGACATGGGCATGGGGGGCAATGCCTCCCTAAATGCCCTGACTGCCCCACCAAACATGATGGCATGCAAAACAACCCAAATTTCAAAGATATTTCAGATTAAGGTGCTTATATTTAAAATGATTTGAAACACTACTACTGCTACTAACTAACTACAATTGTGGCATGACTAAACCAACAGCATTTCATCATTGAAAACAGAAAACTCCCTGAGTCAGACCTTTAGCTTTATGCATGCTGCGTGTCTGTTGTAACTTCAACAACAACTGATGTTATTATTGATGCTTAATAGCCTAATAAAAGTGCTGTAACAAAAAATGGTATGGCTGCGGCTTCATCGCCCATGGCACAGAGCGCCACGGGCGATGAAGCCGCCACCCATACCATTTTCTCTTGCCCTCCCAATTGGGAAATGTTACATCCGCCCCTGTCGCAGTCTGCTTGCGTGCCAATCCGCACGATGATAAGAAATGCAAACAAAACAAAACCCTAGAGAAACTCAAGTGTGGAAATCCCTGAGTCACCGATGGTACGAACATCCATTTGTCAACATTCAAAAGCAATGAAGCATCAAAGACAATTCCATAGCACCGTTTCAGACACATCATTTGTGACAGGTGTTTTCCCCCACGAAAGCAAAAAAACACAACAAGAAAAAAGAAAAAAAAAATCCTGTTTCAACAAAAATTGTGACAGGCATCAATTTACCCACCTCTCTGCTTTCACAAGTTTTCCAAAACGCTTGAAAAAGCCCCAGCGCTCTATTTGGGCGTCATGGCTACAGAAGCAGCAGACATGCAGGCTCCTGCCCCTACAAAGATGAGCAGTTCCGCCCATTTCGTGACGTCGCCCGTCCCCATTAATTTTCCTCAACAGGCATTTCCAAAAGGATTTATACAAAGACTATCACGCTGCAGACAGAAAGAAAGATATCTCGGGGTCGTGACAAATCATGACAACACACACAATGTTTTAATTAAATCATTTGTAAGAAGAAAAACTAAAGAAGTGTTGTATGAGCCGTTTTTCTTCTTCTTACTAATTAGATATTGTGTGATAATATTGTGTCTGTTGTTATGATTTGACACGAACCGGGTTGGCTTTGTCCGCGGAGTAATTATCTTAATAGAAATCATTTTTGTAAGGTCTATGAGGAATATGAATGGGGAAATTACTTCTGTGCCGCAATGCCTTTGAAAGGGGTGGGACTGTATCTTGATTAAATGAACAGGGTGGCTGCCATTGTTAACCAGTTTATTCTTAAAGGGGAATTCCACCCATTTTCATTTGTTTTTTTTCTGAGAGCGTACAAATAGAACCAAATAAACGATAACAGGTTCATGGTTGGTTCCATGAGTACACTCTCAGAAAAGTATGTAGGTCCTAAAAGAAAAAGAAAAAAAAAACATTAACACAGTGACACACAACTTGATGTTGTCATCAAGTTGTGTTTCATAAGCAAAAGATGGGTGAAATTCCCCTTTAACTGGTTTGTCCATTCACAGTTATCAGCTTGTATTGATTTGTGCTTGAATTGTACTGTACATCTCCAAGCTGTTATTAACATTTTCAATCAATCAATGAATCAAAGGTTAACATTAAGGCTCGAGTGTAAGGACATTGTGGTCATATAGGACACTCTCCAAGCATGCCTTTACCATACATTACCTGAGGGGTCTCAGAGTGCGCAGCAGTCTCAGGACCCGGAGGATTCCGAAGATGCGGTTCCCTCCGCTGGAGGCCAGTGACACCAGGATGTCCACCACTGACACCATGACCAGCATCCCATCCAGCTTGTTCCAAGTGCTGCGCAGGTACACCCGGGGGCCCACGTACAGGCCCAGTGCCACCACCTGACATGCAAGACACACACACACGTGACTCTAAACAACGGACATTCTTGGAATGAGTAACACTGCTGAACATGCAGGTCTTAGCCCCAACAAATGGGCCAAAATTAAATGTTGCTCTGGTGGCATTCACTGTTGTGAATGTGCTGGCAGGAGTGTGACAGTCACAGCAGTAGTCGACTAGGGGTTTTGACATTTAGGCGACTAAGACTAGACTAACAAAAATGAATATCAGAAGACTAAATGGGACTAAAAGACTAAATCTGTTTTATTGAAAAGACTAAGACTAAATCAAAACATTCAAAAAAAACAACAAAAAAAACAACAACAACAACAACAACACTGCCACTCAGTCACAGGTGGGTGATGTTCACAGGTGTGTGTGTGTGTGTGTGTGTGTGTGTGTGTGTGTGTGTGTGTGTGTGTGTGTGTGTGTGTGTGTGTGTGTGTGTGTGTGTGTGTGTGTGTGTCAGATAGATTGTGCATCACATTCACCCATTCACACACACACATTTATACACTGATGGCAGTGGAAACCATGCAATGTACCTACTAGCACATCAGGAGCAATAGACCCGTATCTCAGACTGATATATCCCATACTCTGAGGGGACGGCGGCCATCTTGGAAGATAAGGCACAAGTTATATTTAATGGAATGTGGATGCAACTACACACACCCAGCAGGCGGAGAGAAGATACTACTACTACTAGCACCACCACCACTACTACTACTACTACTACTACTACTACTACTACTAGCCATACTACTACTAGTACTACTACTACTACTACTAGTACTAGTACTAATAGCAGTAACTACACATGCCAGCAATGGATGTGATGACAGGCGGAGAGGAGATACTACTAGCACCACTCCTACTACTACAATGCCAACTAGTACTACTACTACTAGCAATACTACTACAACTACTACTAGCAATACTACTACAACTACTAATAGCAATACTACTACTACTACTAGGCTACTACTAATAGCAGTACTACTACCACTCCTACTACTATATCTAGCAGTACTACTACTAGCAACACTCTTTCTCCTCCTACTACTACTAGCAGACCTACTACTACTAGCACTACTACTACTACTACTACTACTACTACTAGCACTACTACTACTACTACTACTAGCACTACTACTACTGCTACCAATGCTAATGCAACACTCCTACTACACTCTACTACGCTAATGCAACACTCCTGCAACACTCCTACTACTACTACTACTACTACTACTACTAGCAGTACTACTAGCAGTACTACTACTACTAGCACTACTACTACTGCTACCAATGCTAATGCTAGCAACATGCTAATGCTAACATGCTAACATGCTGATGTTGACATGCTAACATGCCAATGCTAACATGTCAATGCTAACATGTCAATACTAACATGCCAACATGCTAATGCTAACATGCTAATGCTAACATGCTAATGTTAACATGCCAATGCTAAATGCTAACATGTCAATGCTAACATGCCAACATCCTAATGTTAGCATGCCAATGCTAACATGCTAATGCTAACATGCTAATGCTAACATACCAATGTTAACATGCTAAAGCTAACATGCTAATGCATTAGTTATCATTAGCATGCTATCATTAGCATATTAGCTTTATCATGCTATTGTTAGCGTAGTAGTGCTGCTAGTAGTAGTAGTAGTAGTAGTAGTAGTGCTAGTAGTAGTAGTAGTAGTGCTAGTAGTAGTGCTAGTAGTAGTAGTAGTAGTGCTAGTAGTAGTAGTAGTAGTGCTAGTAGTAGTAGTAGTAGTAGTAGTACTGCTAGTAGTAGTAGTAGTACTGCTAGTACTGCTAGTAGTACTGCTAGTAGTACTGCTAGTAGTAGCAGTAGTACTGCTAGTAGTACTGCTAGTAGTAGTAGTAGTACTGCTAGTAGTAGTAGTAGTACTGCTAGTAGTAGTAGTAGTAGTACTGCTAGTAGTAGTAGTAGTAGTAGTAGTAGTACTGCTAGTAGTAGTAGTAGTAGTAGTAGTAGTAGTACTGCTAGTAGTAGTAGTACTGCTAGTAGTAGTAGTACTGCTAGTAGTAGTAGTAGTAGTAGTACTGCTAGTAGTAGTAGTAGTAGTACTGCTAGTAGTAGTAGTAGTAGTAGTAGTAGTAGTAGTAGTAGTAGTAGTAGTAGTACTGCTAGTAGTAGTAGTACTGCTAGTAGTAGTACTGCTAGTAGTAGTAGTAGTAGTAGTAGTAGTAGTGCTAGTAGTAGTAGTAGTAGTAGTAGTAGTAGTAGTAGTACTGCTAGTAGTAGTAGTAGTAGTAGTAGTAGTACTGCTAGTAGTAGTAGTACTGCTAGTAGTAGTAGTAGTAGTAGTAGTAGTAGTAGTACTGCTAGTAGTAGTAGTAGTAGTAGTAGTAGTAGTAGTAGTAGTACTGCTAGTAGTAGTAGTAGTAGTAGTAGTACTGCTAGTAGTAGTAGTAGTAGTAGTAGTACTGCTAGTAGTAGTAGTAGTAGTACTGCCAGTAGTAGTAGTAGTAGTAGTAGTACTGCCAGTAGTAGTAGTAGTAGTGCTAGTAGCACTACTACTACTACTACTACTACTACTAGCACTACTACTACTACTACTACTAGCACTACTACTACTGCTACCAATGCTAATGCAACACTCCTACTACACTCTACTACGCTAATGCAACACTCCTGCAACACTCCTACTACTACTACTACTACTACTACTACTAGCAGTACTACTAGCAGTACTACTACTACTAGCACTACTACTACTGCTACCAATGCTAATGCTAGCAACATGCTAATGCTAACATGCTAACATGCTGATGTTGACATGCTAACATGCCAATGCTAACATGTCAATGCTAACATGTCAATACTAACATGCCAACATGCTAATGCTAACATGCTAATGCTAACATGCTAATGTTAACATGCCAATGCTAAATGCTAACATGTCAATGCTAACATGCCAACATCCTAATGTTAGCATGCCAATGCTAACATGCTAATGCTAACATGCTAATGCTAACATACCAATGTTAACATGCTAAAGCTAACATGCTAATGCATTAGTTATCATTAGCATGCTATCATTAGCATATTAGCTTTATCATGCTATTGTTAGCGTAGTAGTGCTGCTAGTAGTAGTAGTAGTAGTAGTAGTAGTGCTAGTAGTAGTAGTAGTAGTGCTAGTAGTAGTGCTAGTAGTAGTAGTAGTAGTGCTAGTAGTAGTAGTAGTGCTAGTAGTAGTAGTAGTAGTAGTAGTACTGCTAGTAGTAGTAGTAGTACTGCTAGTACTGCTAGTAGTACTGCTAGTAGTACTGCTAGTAGTAGCAGTAGTACTGCTAGTAGTACTGCTAGTAGTAGTAGTAGTACTGCTAGTAGTACTGCTAGTAGTAGTAGTAGTACTGCTAGTAGTAGTAGTAGTACTGCTAGTAGTAGTAGTAGTAGTAGTACTGCTAGTAGTAGTAGTAGTAGTAGTACTGCTAGTAGTAGTAGTAGTAGTAGTAGTAGTAGTACTGCTAGTAGTAGTAGTACTGCTAGTAGTAGTAGTACTGCTAGTAGTAGTAGTAGTAGTAGTACTGCTAGTAGTAGTAGTAGTAGTACTGCTAGTAGTAGTAGTAGTAGTAGTAGTAGTAGTAGTAGTAGTAGTAGTACTGCTAGTAGTAGTAGTACTGCTAGTAGTAGTACTGCTAGTAGTAGTAGTAGTAGTAGTAGTAGTAGTAGTGCTAGTAGTAGTAGTAGTAGTAGTAGTAGTAGTAGTAGTAGTACTGCTAGTAGTAGTAGTAGTAGTAGTAGTAGTAGTACTGCTAGTAGTAGTAGTACTGCTAGTAGTAGTAGTAGTAGTAGTAGTAGTAGTAGTACTGCTAGTAGTAGTAGTAGTAGTAGTAGTAGTAGTAGTAGTACTGCTAGTAGTAGTAGTAGTAGTAGTAGTAGTAGTAGTAGTAGTAGTAGTAGTAGTACTGCTAGTAGTAGTAGTAGTAGTAGTAGTAGTACTGCTAGTAGTAGTAGTAGTAGTACTGCCAGTAGTAGTAGTAGTAGTAGTAGTACTGCCAGTAGTAGTAGTAGTAGTGCTAGTAGTAGTACTGCCAGTAGTAGTAGTAGTAGTGCTAGTAGTAGTACTGCCAGTAGTAGTAGTAGTACTGCTAGTAGTAGTACTGCCAGCAGTAGTAGTAGTAGTAGTAGGAGGAGGAGTGGTGCTAGTAGTAGTAGTAGTAGTACTGGCAGTAGTACTGGCAGTAGTAGTAGTAGGAGTGGTGCTAGTAGTAGTACTGCTAGTAGTAGTAGTTTTAGTAGCATCGGTTTTAGTAGAATGCATTCACATTCCATTGAGCATCACACTTGTTTACATGTGCCTTATCCTCCAAGATGGCCGCTCACCTTCCGGGCCTTTCAGAGTATGGGCCCGAGATACGGTCTATTAAGCGTGTCTTGCTCAAGGACACTTCGACACTAACTCTATGGGAGCCCGGGATCAAACCGGCAACCTTGTGGTTACGATCCGGTTACTCTACCTCTGAGCTAATGCCACCCAGATTCCTGGAAAATTAGTCCTATAATTTAAACCAGGCTATGTGTTTGTTTGTGTGTGTGCATGCGTGCCTTGTCATAGTTACCTTGACCATCATTTCAGCCATGAAGATGACAGTGAAGACATAGTTTGACACGCTGAGGAAAACACGCTCCTGCAACACACACACACACACACACACACACACACACACACACACACACACACACACACACACACACACACACACACACACACACACACACACACACACACACACACACACACACTTTATTATTATAAGCAACCATTCACTTTTTATGTAGGAAATAACTTGCAAATAAATTATTAGTTGTGGTTTATGTTTTTGGGGAGCATGTAGTGCCTCTTCGTTGCTACTCTATGCTGCCACCTATTCACTGTACCTTTAAGAAACCTCCACTTTACCCTCTACCCTCTGACCACAGATGTTATGATGATACCTTCAGCCAGTGTTGACAGGCGCCAGAGATAAAACCATCATTTTTCACCATTTTTCTCCTATGATAGAGTCCTCCATCCTTCCTAGAAAGGACCATTGGTAACCAAATGGACCCTTTTAGATCTGTAACTCTTGAGAGCGTAAAATGAAACCAAACGGACGCTCTCAAGAGTTACCGAAAGGGTCCGTTTGGTTTCATTTTACGCTCTCAAGATTTAAATCATATTTAACCATCTGAATTAACTAATTTTCAAGAATCTACATAATTTAGAAAATGTGCTACTATTAGCCTGTCGGCACGAACAGTCGTATGTCTGCATCGCTGTGACATTATGATGCAATAACCTTCTGATAGGCTGCGCGTCAGGGCTCTACGAGCAGCAGTGGATGCTTTTGAGGTAGAGGAGTTGGAAATTGTTATTTTAAACAAGGCGAATGGAGCTGAATGGTGAACTCCCAACGTCACAGGGGACTAGGAGGCTGACGAGTGACCAGAGCAACGATGCTAGGTAAACAGAGTGATTAATAATAAAGCGTAAGTACGTATGCGGTTGTAAATTGCAGCGTGAGCTACCTACAGTATAGATTAGCTATTTATAGTTCCTGCAGGAATCCATGGGGAAAAAGTCAGTGCTCTGCGGAGCTTTCCTGAATCTGTGGAGAGCAATTCTTGATTCCACGGCACTCAATGGATTAAAGGTTAATATTCTGCAGCCATTAACAAACAACTAGGGCTGTTGAATGATTAAAAATTTTAATCAAATTAATCACAGCTTCAAAATTAATTTAATCATGATTAATCACCAATCGAACTATGTCCAAAATATGCATGTTTTCCTGTACAGGATTCCAACATTTAAAAAAGAAACAGAATCTGTGGAAAAAAATAACCATTTATCTTTAAAATATTTATCAAAATAGGTGATCTACAAGCCCTCAATGCTTGTAGATCCTCCAGCTATACGCTATGGCTCTGGTTACAGGGAGACACACAGCTATATGTCTCCGCAAAACCGTGCTCTACTCATTTCTTTCAATGAGAAAATGCTCAGTGAGTTGAGTCAGTGTGCAGATGAGTTAATCTGATTAAAATTTTTAATCAGATTAATCAACAAAATTAATTTAATCCCATTAATTAACTATTTTCAACAGCCTTACAAACAACCAAACAGAACAACCAGTTAACAACCAGTTATGAAGCAAGCCTGTTTTTTTAAGTAATAAGCAAGCCTGACTTATCTTAATTAATGTTAATATCAAAACACTGTTAAACATTTGCATTTGTAAAGTAATCAACATTGTCTTTGTCTCTCAGACAAAGATAATGGAGGATATTTTTGCAGATATTATTTGCAGCAATTTCAGTGCATATGAAATATTATAGGAAAACACTGATGGCACTGTTTTTTCTGTCATTCTCACTACCTGCACATATTAACTATAGTTAATATTATTTAATGTGGGCTGCGTTGATTTCAGCAAAAGAAAATCCACAATCGCTTTTGTACTGTATATACTGTATGTTATAGCCGTTGGCAACCCCAAGCTTTGCTGCACACTTGTGCCACAGCAGACCAACATATAAGAGGTCAGCGTTGTAAAACGAAACCCGATTTTAAATACCTCCGGGGCCTTTCGTCTCAGAGATCTCCATTGTTCTTCCAACGCCCGTCCCGTTAGCCTAAGGCCCAGTGGGCCGACGACGACAACAATGGACCACCCGCCGCCCCTGTTCAAAGACCTGGGCAAGGCGGCCAAGGACCTCTTCAGCAAGGGCTTCGGCTTCGGCTTCGTCAAGCTCAAGGCCAAGTCGCGGAGCGAGAGCGGCTTCGAGGTGCGCGTCGAGGGCTCCAACAACACCGACACGGGCATATCCGGCGGCCAGCTGCAGACGCGCTACCGGCTGCAGGACACGGGCCTGGCCCTCAAGCACAGCTGGAGCACCGACAACCGGCTGACCATGGAGGCGCGCATGCAGGACCGCCTGCTCCGCGGCCTGCGGCTGGTCCTGGACGCCTCGCTGGTGCCCAACACTGGCGCCAAGAGCGCCGCGCTCAAGGCGGGCTTCCGCAGCAACTACGTCAACGCCGGCTGCACCATGGATCTGCTTCCCGGGGCCGCCACGGCCGCCGCGGCCGTGCCCGCCGTCCACGCCGACGCCGTGCTGGCCTACCAGGGCCTGCTCTGCGGCTACCAGACCACGCTGGACCCGCAGACGTCCAAGCTGACGCGCCACAACGTGGCGCTGGGCTACTGCCACCGCGACTTCCAGCTGCTGACCACGGTGGAGGACGGCGTGGAGTTCAACGCGTCCGTGTGGCAGCGGGTGAGCGACCGCCTGGAGACGGCGGCCGGCATGACGTGGACGACGGGCAGCGACAGCTCGCGGCT
Source organism: Benthosema pterotum (assembly GCA_039105355.1). Classification (NCBI taxonomy): domain Eukaryota; kingdom Metazoa; phylum Chordata; class Actinopteri; order Myctophiformes; family Myctophidae; genus Benthosema; species Benthosema pterotum. The sequence continues at coordinate 46,539,134 of CM076973.1, forward strand.
GGGCGTGGCCGCCAAGTACCACGCCGACGACCGCGTGACGCTGTCCGCCAAGGTGGACAACGCCTGCCTGATGGGCCTCGGGTACACGCAGGCCCTCAGGCCCGGCGTCAAGTTCACCTTCTCAGCGCTCATCGACGGGAAGAACGTCAACGCCGGCGGGCACAAGTGGGGCTGGGGGTTCGAGTTCGAGGTGTGAGCGGGTCAGTGATCGTTTGTCAAGGATTTGGAATATGCTAGTAGTATTGTTAATGGTATTAGACATCTAAGGAACTCAGGGTTGCTCCTATTACTATTTTGTTGTGTTGTCATTTGATAGGATGTGCTGTGAGTATCAGATATCTGTGGGGTTTGACCTTGTGTCTGGGGGAAATAAAGAAGTTGGGGTTGTGTCTCATGAAGGACCCACCAGGAATAAAGGGAGGTCACGTAATTCCGCGATTAACGATGGGGCAAAATCTGATTCGAATTTTAACATTCAAATTTTTTCACTCAGCATAACCCGATCACAAGCCTGCATATAAATGCTGTACTGTAGATAGAGGACTTGAAATGAACGATTAAAAAGTGTAAATCATGGCAGGAAAGAGGAACATTTTAGCACTTTTACCACAATAAAAGTACTAGTAGAGCGTCTCAGATATTTAGGTTTTAAGTTGTTTCACAAACAACACAGTTGTTTGTGTTGTCTTATTTATAGTACGGGTTATAGTAAGGGTTTTTTGCAATTTACAGCTAGTACAAACTGTCGTCTCTCTCTTAGCTTAGTTTTTCTGGCTCTACAGCCATACAACCATAGGCTTTTATTTGTGTGCGATACATTTACACAGTGCCTAGTAGTATAATATACTAGTCTTCAGAACTGAAAGTACAAAGCAGTGACAAAGTTTCGTATTAGTTTTTGTTTCTATATAATTATTCTGCAATTGTATTTTTCTGTTTTATTCATGGCTTTCAGCTAATTTCATGTAAGAATGGCAGGCACTGTAGGCTAAGCTAAAGATTCGACCTAGCCTTCTTGTGCTGTTTTGTTTTTACCGTATGAAATGTAATGTATTAGTACATCAACTAAACTTTAATGAACTATCTTGTCACAATATGACTTCCTGGGTACCACAAGGGGTCCAAATAATGGACCCTTAAGGCTCCTGCATGCTCCAGATTAAGACGCACAACTTTCCGGCTTGTCACGGAACCCACATTCCGTTGTAATGCTGCCAGTCAAACAGTGTTTGGCAGCACAATGTAGGTGATCAGTAATTATTAACACTATTAACGATTAACACTAAAATAAGCAATGCATTTAATTTATTGACTTGTATTGTCTCTATGTATTAAATTTAATGTTCTACTTATAGAACCACTTATCTCTGTAGTCTATTGTACTGTATACATTCAATATCATTTATTATTTATATCATGCACTTCGACACTCCCACTTGGACACTTTCCATCCATGCTAACCCCAAATAAAGGTTCATTTTTGGTGCAGGACCTTCCAATTACAACAAGAAGTCCTGACATACACTGGAAAAATATATGCGTGTCATTTTTTAAAACTATTTTATCGTACAGGAAAACTATTGGTGGAGATTTGCAACTGGCAGCCTGTGGGCCACATGTGGCCCCACCTGCACTAATATGTGGCCCTATCATAATGATATTGATTTCTAGAAATGTCCGATATTGACTTTGTAACCGATATCCCGATATTGTCCAACTCTTAATTTTCGATACCAATATCAGCCGATATCAACTGATACAGATATATGCAGGCTTTTATGGTGGACAAAAAATAATAATGGGAGCATTCAGTGATTTGGGTGATTTGGGCCCCCCCCAATAGACCAACAGCACGTGCACCAAGGCCTGCCCCCACTCAATCATAATTGGAGCTCTATACATATCTATACATATGTACATTTGTGTAGCTCTGTACATTTCTCTAAATTGTGTTTTTCCCGATACCGATATTGATTTTTAAAGCCTTTATCTGCCGATAATATCTGTGTGGCCGATATATCTGCCCATCCCTATTGATTTCACCCAATGGGTGGTACTAAAACGTTATTGGCTTTTTATGTTTGTCTCCACCAGCATGGTGGAGAGTATGTTTTACCCCCCGTCCTTCCATGTGTCCGTCGTTACGTCTGTCCGTGCACGGTCCAGGTCGCACCTGATTGGCCAGAAAGGTGATCATTCTATTGGCTCTCTCTGCTCACATATGAGTAGGCCATGGCCTACTTGTTCTCTCCGCTCACGTACGCTCGCCCCGATGTCATCAGAGCCACAACCTGATCTGGCCTGGTGGAGACCTGGGCACTCATCTTGTTAATGTATTTGTATTTAATTCAAAACGTTAACTACAACTAAACACCTTTAAAAAAACAAAAAAAACAAAAAAACAATTTTAGTAGATCAGGCCATGGCCTACTTATGCATGAGCGGAGTAAGGTAATACTCATGACATTATAGCTATAAAGCTATAATGTCACCATCACCTAAACCGGCTAATCGGAGTACCGCGCACGGATCGCATAACTTGTAACAGTAAGTATACTGCAGAACATTAGATGATCTACAAGTCCATAACGCATTGCAGCAACACGATCGAACAAGTGTGGCCTGAGTCTGGAGGGACTATGGAACTATAGTGGTCCTCTGGAGTGAGTGTGGAACTACAATCACCCCCTGTATTACCAGGCTATGGGGTTGGATGTCAGGTCTCTCCAGGGCGATGGTGATGCAGTTCAAGAAGATGAACAGCAGGATGACATGATCAAACATCTTGTGTTCTATCACCCTCTGGCACCACAGCCTGAACCTGGAGACAGACAGACAGACAGACAGACAGACAGACAGACAGACAGACAGACAGACAGACAGACAGACAGACAGACAGACAGACAGACAGACAGACAGACAGACAGACAGACAGACAGACAGACAGACAGACAGACAGACAGACAGACAGACAGACAGACACACACACACACACACACACAACACACACACACACACACACACACACACACACACAGATTAGTTCTGCAACATTTAAATGGCACTTTGCATCAGGCATGTGATTTTTGTTTTTGTTATTTTTCAACTAATTTCAACCAGAGTCGAAAACACTGCAAACAACTCTTGGCAAACATTCTTATATCGCTAAAGTATGACATTCATTCTTACAGTATGAATGGTACAAATACAGTATTAAACAAAAATAAATAAAATAGTTAGTATACCATAAACAATACAAGGACAAACAAGCGAAATTACATTGATCTATTAAGTGTAGTAGACATAGTGTTTACGCATTTTCCCTCATTTTGTGGCAGGCTGATACGTATTTTGCTGATACGTAAGTAGGGGATTGCATGGATAGATTAGGTAGTACTGCTCTCCAATGTGTTTATATTTGTCACGTGCGGTCAAGAAGTGGAGCTCTGCCTCCACCACTCCCTGACTGTTATACCTTTCTCTCAGGCTCTGCTCACTTTGTACATTTTTAAGGCTTTTCTGAGTTTGTGCTCATTATATTCTGCCACAGTGTATTGTTTATTTAAGGCCAGGCAGCAATTACGTTTACATTGGGTTTTTATTGTTTCGAGCCAATAGTTTTAATATTTTTGTTCCTGTCGATTAGACTTGTTGTGAAATTATGTCACTGTCCTGGGGTTGGTTATTGGTTATTGTTGGCCGATGGTTTGTTGAGCATCAGGACCAGCTCACATGAGTCAGATAACTATGTCTATGTCACAGTTATCTGAGTCAGATAACTACAGTATGTGTCTGACTCACTGCGTTTGTGATGAATGAAACCCGTGGAACTCCATATTAGGAGTCCTGCGGGAACTCCTTTTTAGGGTAAGCATCTGACGTCACGATGGCAAGTGTCTGACGTCACGATGGCATATGATGATGTAAGCTCCGGCGAGCTTGCAACTACATTTGTTATTCTATTTACCAAGACATTTTAAAAGGAAATGTTTCGGCGGACAATGTAACATGATCAAGAATGCCAGTTCTCCTACTTTGACGCCAACACGAAGTATGAAACCTGCTTGACAACAGCAGAGCAGATTTGAACCCCCGAAGCCTTCGATACAACTGATCTTCACCAGCTCTTGAAACAATAGCTCTTCACCAGCCTTAACATAATTGATCTCAAAGCCTTTGATACAATTGATATCATTAAAGCCTTTGACACAACCAATCTACACCAGTGAGGTACCTTTTTAGTGCCTTTACTATGTCTTGGAGCCGCTCCACCATCGCTGTTGCGACCCCCGCCGCCACCACTGTCATCGACGAGCAGGCCCTGCGGGGGCTTGACCCGGGCGCCGATGCCGGCCAGCTGCAGCGCTCGGCCGCCTACTTTGAGCGCCTCACCGAGTCCCGGGACGCGTGGGAGGCGTGCGCCGAGGCGATACTGCAGGTCAAAGAACCTGTTTACCAAGATGACCAGGCGGACCGTGTCCAGTTCTTCTGCTTCCAGGTTCTGGAGCACCGCGTCCGGAACGGACACGCCGGCCTGACGCCGTCCCAGCACGAGCTCCTCAGGAACGCGCTGATGACATGGCTCCGGCGCCAGGCGGCAGACGACAGCGGGCACCACCTCCCGGAGGCGGCACCGCCACCCTGCGTCCGCAACAAGGCAGCCCAGGTGCTGGCGCTGACCTTTGTGGCCGAGTACCCGGCGCTCTGGCCCTCCTTCTTCTCGGACGTGGCGGCGCTTGCCCTCCGTCCCCGCGGTGTGGACATGTACCTGAGGACGCTGGCGGCCATCGGAGCCGAGCTGGCTGGCAACGTCCCCCGCTCGCCCGAGGAGACACGGCGCGTCGCTGCCCTCCGCGCCGCCATGTGGGACGGCTGCGTGCCTGGCCTGGCCGAGTCCTGGTTCCAGATCCTGAGTGTGTACGGTCCGCAACCCGCCGCAGGCTCCTCCTCCCACAGGTCCCACCGTCACCAACCCCACCCCGAGCTGGCGCGCCGCTGCTTGGACGTGGTGGCCTCCTTCGTCTCCTGGATCGACCTGGACCTGGTCGCCAACGAGCGCTTCGTGGGGCTCCTGCTGGCTCACATGCTGCCGCGGGACTCAGCGACGCGAGGGGAGGCGTGCGACTGCTTGCGTGAGATGATCGCACGGGGAACGGACCCCGCCTACAAGACTCGGATGGCGGAGTCCCTGTGCCGACTACTTCACACCGCCGGGCTCTTTAGCGTAGAACACAACGACGTGGCTTTCCTGGTCAAGTTCTCCAGGCTGGTGGGCAGCATGGGCCTGGCCCTGGTGCTTTCCTGGACCAAGCTAGTCAAGCTGAGCGGTGTTCAGGCGGGCGAGGAGACCCTGCGCGTCATGGAGTCCGGGCTGGTCCCCCCGGCACTGGCACTACTCCTGCACCACGACCGCGACGTCTCGAGCAACGCCGTTCCCTTCCTCTGCGACTACCTGCACCTCCTCCGGCAGCTTCCTCCTGTCCCGCCGCCGCTGACGGAGCGGCGGGTCGCGACCGTAAGGGAGTTCTCGCTGGCCGTCGGCATGAAACTTGCGTACGATACCGACAACAACAACTACGACGTCGAGGATGACAATGAGGACCTGGTGGACTACTGGAAGCAGCTCAAAGCGCTGTTCGACCGCGTCGTGCACCTCTCTCCCGACACGGCTGTGTGGGCTACGAGGCACCTCTTCACCGCCACCGTGCCAGGCTGGCGTGCCAGCGTCCCGTGGGCCAAGACAGAGGCGGCACTCAGACTGCTGTGCATGCTGGGAAAGGCCCTGCCTGCCGCATCCCCCCATGCCCGCTTCTCAAAGGATGACGCCACTGTTAGCACCCTCCAGGAGATGATGCAGACGCTGCTTTCCTGTGGCATGAGTGGCCACCCACACCCCGCCGTGTCGCTGGCCTTCCTGGAAGCCGCCGTCTACCACACCGGCTTCTTCGCGGCCGAGCCACGCCGCATTCCCGACGTCTTGTTGGCGTTCCTGGACAACGGACGGGGAGGTGCCCTCCGGAGCCCGTCGCCTCGAGTCCGCGGCGCTGCCGCCTGCCTCTTCGCCAGGTTTGCACGCGCTCAACGCGAACACCTGACTGGCTACGCCGAGAACGTACTGGCTGGGATGAGGGACCTGCTGGAGCTCGCCGGAGGTCCCACGGCGGCAGACGGCGACAACACCGAGCGACAGCTGTGCCTCTACGAGGCGGCCGGCGTGCTCGTTGCGTCTGTCGCGGTGCCCGAGCGAATGCAGGCCCTCCTAAGGAGCCTGCTGTCTCCACTGACAGACGCCTTCGCCACCCAGCTTGCCCGCCTCCCCCAGGAGGTTGCACCTGAGCGGCAGGCGGCGCTGGCGGCCCACCTGGTTCACGCCGTGGGCCTCGCCGGGCGCGCCAGCAAGGGCTTTTTCGTCGAGCCGGTGCGGCAGCGGTGCTGCATTGAGCTGTACCGCGACTGCCTGCACGTCTTCCTGCCCGCGCTGGCCTCCTGCCCTGTCCAGCAGCGGGTGCCGCTGAGGGCCGCCGTGCGCTCCTTCCTGCGCCGCATGGTGGACTGCCTGGAGGAGGAGGCGCTGCCCTTCGTGGCGGCTGCCGCCGAGCCCTTATTACTGACTGGCGGCGACTGTTGCGAAGACGCAGACCTGCAGGACTTCGTGCCGCTGCTGGCGCAGCTCGCGGTCAAGTTCCGAGAGCGCGTCTCCCCGTTCCTGCGGCAGGTGTTCGCGCCGCTCGTCGCAGCCGTGTTCGGGGCGCTGGCCCGGCCCACTGTCGAAGACGAGGGCTGCGAGAGGACGGTGGCGCTCCGCCGGAGCTACTTCTCATTCATCCACACGGTGGTAGTAGAGGTCCCCGGAGGCGCCAACGACATCTTAGCGGAGCAGGGTGCGGACGCCGTGCGGCAGGTGCTCCACACGCTGATACAGGGCGCCGCCGGTGACTCCCCCGAGGACCCCACAGCCCAGAGGATCTGCTTCATCGTACTGGCACGGCTGACGGAGCTCTGGGGCGGCGGCGGCCACTTCCCCCCTGACTTCCTCTACCAACAGGTGGTCCCGGCGTGTTTTACTGCCCCGCTCCGGCCCGCCTTCGACCCGTCAGCGCGGGCAGGTGACGCCGTGCTCTCGGAGGTCGCCCTGGCGCTGCGCGCCGTCGCCCAGACAGCGCGGGGCGGTGCCGACCTCGCACGTTTCCTGACGCAAGAGCTACACGTGCCTCTGCAGCCGGCGCAGGAGCTGCTCGGTGCGCTGCAGCAGCCCGACATCAAGGTCCTTAAGAGCGCCGTCAAGGACTTCTTCCAGAGAGCCAGAAATATAAACAAATATTAGCGTTTCTGTTTTTTTTTTTTTTTTTTTTTACTATTTGCGCTGTTAAGCGATGCCGTTTGTACATCACGTACATTTAACCTTTTAGTCTGGCCTCTCCTGCCAATCCCGGAGGTTTTATTTCAAAGTAGGGGCTGGACCGGCTGGATGGGGAAAATCCTTGGTGCTGCGCGACACAGTTTGTGTCAGAAACAAAACGCTGTATATTTCCAGAACACATCTTTTTTTACATATCACTAAAACAAAAAAATAAAGAAAAAGTGTAGCACTTGAGCTACTCTTTAATATACCTGGGGTGTGTTTTCCTGCACACACCAGGTTTTTTTTTCTACAGCAGGTGAAGCAAACGTAATAAGTTCACTTATTAAGGGGTCTGGACAGGAGTCAACCCACAGAGCCTAGTCCCTCCATGTGCCAGAGTATGGTGCCTCCCAGTACCGGCGGAATAGTTCTGGAGCAGTGGATTGTATGGCCTTGGGTCTTTCCCTAGTGGACTGACCGAGAGTAGCTACTGGGACGTAAGTCGGGACTTGATCAACCCCGGCTGGGTCGCCTGAGTGAGGGGTATGATGTTGCGAGACCCGAAACCCGATGACCTTGGGATACATCACTGAGGATACGTCCCAGTTGCATCCATGCGATGTATCTTTAAACCTTTAGTTTCTATTTATAGTGGCTCATAGGAATAGACTATGTGACAACCAGGGAAAGACTTGGTGACCACCGGAGAGACGGGTGACAGCCGGAATGTAGACGGCACTCGGGTGAGCAGTATGGGTTAGCGCCCCAGCCTGTGTCCTCCGTGAGGAGGAAGCCCAACAACTCTTGGTGAGGCCGTTAGGAGGGCCATTGTGATTCGCTGCTCCTGAATGAATTGCCGGTGCTGGGAGTCTGGTGCAACGCACAGGTCCTGTGCCAACCTGGTGAGAGCAGGAGCAGACCTGGTGAGACGTAGGAGGGGTCTGGACAGGAGTCAACCCACAGAGCCTAGTCCCTCCATGTGCCAGAGTATGGTGCCTCCCAGTACCGGCGGAATAGTTCTGGAGCAGTGGATTGTATGGCCTTGGGTCTTTCCCTAGTGGACTGACCGAGAGTAGCTACTGGGACGTAAGTCGGGACTTGATCAACCCCGGCTGGGTCGCCTGAGTGAGGGGTATGATGTTGCGAGACCCGAAAACCCGATGACCTTGGGATACATCACTGAGGATACGTCCCAGTTGCATCCATGCGATGTATCTTTAACCTTTAGTTTCTATTTATAGTGGCTCATAGGAATAGACTATGTGACAACCAGGGAAAGACTTGGTGACCACCGGAGAGACGGGTGACAGCCGGAATGTAGACGGCACTCGGGTGAGCAGTATGGGTTAGCGCCCCAGCCTGTGTCCTCCGTGAGGAGGAAGCCCAACAACTCTTGGTGAGGCCGTTAGGAGGGCCATTGTGATTCGCTGCTCCTGAATGAATTGCCGGTGCTGGGAGTCTGGTGCAACGCACAGGTCCTGTGCCAACCTGGTGAGAGCAGGAGCAGACCTGGTGAGACGTAGGAGGGGTCTGGACAGGAGTCAACCCACAGAGCCTAGTCCCTCCATGTGCCAGAGTATGGTGCCTCCCAGTACCGGCGGAATAGTTCTGGAGCAGTGGATTGTATGGCCTTGGGTCTTTCCCTAGTGGACTGACCGAGAGTAGCTACTGGGACGTAAGTCGGGACTTGATCAACCCCGGCTGGGTCGCCTGAGTGAGGGGTATGATGTTGCGAGACCCGAAACCCCGATGACCTTGGGATACATCACTGAGGATACGTCCCAGTTGCATCCATGCGATGTATCTTTAAACCTTTAGTTTCTATTTATAGTGGCTCATAGGAATAGACTATGTGACAACCAGGGAAAGACTTGGTGACCACCGGAGAGACGGGTGACAGCCGGAATGTAGACGGCACTCGGGTGAGCAGTATGGGTTAGCGCCCCAGCCTGTGTCCTCCGTGAGGAGGAAGCCCAACAACTCTTGGTGAGGCCGTTAGGAGGGCCATTGTGATTCGCTGCTCCTGAATGAATTGCCGGTGCTGGGAGTCTGGTGCAACGCACAGGTCCTGTGCCAACCTGGTGAGAGCAGGAGCAGACCTGGTGAGACGTAGGAGGGGTCTGGACAGGAGTCAACCCACAGAGCCTAGTCCCTCCATGTGCCAGAGTATGGTGCCTCCCAGTACCGGCGGAATAGTTCTGGAGCAGTGGATTGTATGGCCTTGGGTCTTTCCCTAGTGGACTGACCGAGAGTAGCTACTGGGACGTAAGTCGGGACTTGATCAACCCGGCTGGGTCGCCTGAGTGAGGGGTATGATGTTGCGAGACCCGAAACCCCGATGACCTTGGGATACATCACTGAGGATACGTCCCAGTTGCATCCATGCGATGTATCTTTAAACCAAACTCACCTGTTGCTTCTGTGATGTCACATTAACCAACCTGATATTCAGGCCATGCCTGAACTCCCTGACGTAATCCTGTGATACTGACAGTAGCAACAACAACAGCGAGCGAAACAACGCTAAATATGCTAACGGAAATTAGCATTATGACCCGAACAATCAGACAATAGGAGTGTACAGGCATGTTGCCAACAACAGTCACCAATGACATGTGTTAATAACATTGTGTGTGCTTAAATGGCTCTCATGTTGGAAACAGCAGCAAATCCAGCAGGTGCACAGCAGGCACTCTGAAGGCTTGATTTAGACGTGCAGCGGTCGTTATCCAGAAATAACACCCCGCTGAATTTTGACGACTGACCAATCAGAATTAATCATTCAAGGCAAGGCCGCCGCCTAATAAGTATGCACATCAACTCATCTAAGTGCAAATCGCACAGCGGGCGATACGCCCGTGGCTAATCTGCTAGGTTGAGCAGATTTCTGAAATGAATATCACTGTTTCTTTCCTCTTGTTTCCGCTTTGGGCGACAGTATACTCTGTGTTGTTGCCCGACTGTGCGATAGAAATAAGTAAATCAGGTCTTTGGAAACTAGTCATCCCAAATGAGCTACTGAATATACTGTGTATTACTGTAAATATAGCTCAAATATCTGTATAAATAGATATTAAGATGGGGGACCTTGGACTCCTGTATGACAATATTTGACTATGATCACAGAATCACGCACAACTTTGGGGAACAAGGGGAAATAATAATAATAATTAAAATAAAATAATAATAATAACAATAAAACACTTTACTGAAAAACAAGGCATATAAAAAGCAGACATGGCAACAACCAAGGCAGGAAGCTTTTTGGTGGCCCAAAATGAACAAGGACGTGATGCTCCATCACGGTCCTCAGCTACAAGAAGGGAGTCGTCAAATGTATATACAACTGGTTTAGGTGACGAGGTAATGTTGATAAGATAAGATTAACTCTCTCAGTGCCAGCCCTTTTTCATATTTTTGGAGGTCGCCAGTGCCAGCGATTTTCATCTAAAAGTCATATTTCATATTTCGGTCCATGTTTCCCGACGGACAAGTTAGTGGACGGACACACACTTTTGGTTCCGGGTTAGTCCGTCCCTTGTTATGGTCTAGCAATGGTCGCCGCGGTCGCTGCTAGCTGCTGTTAGCATGGGGATCGTATTAAACCGGCGCCGGTAAGTAACGTCACGTACAGTAGCGTTAACGTCAGCGGCATCAGTTGTTACTGTAAATCATAATGATAACGGGTGACGTAGATTCATTTCCACGGCACGAAAACTGTTAAGATATTTTAGTAGCTGCTGTTTTTTTTTTTTTTTTTTTTTTTTTTCAATTTTCTGTTCACATTCCAGTCAAACGTGCCAATAAAACAATATAGTGACATCACATTATCAGCCCCTCCCCTAACATTTTATGGTAGTGAAAGTGTTATGCAATAAGACATCACTCTGAATATATGGACTGTCAAGGCCAGTAAGTAGGCACTCCAGTAAAACATGATTACGCTATTGCAGAATCCTTTGCAGAATCAACCAAAAGGTGCATATTACGTGGGGATCAATTTATTTCTAAAAGGGTGCGCTATTTCCCACAATAATTGCATATTTCCATGCTGAGTGTGCAAATCATGCTGTGCTTTTATTATAATATCTGTTTTGCACTGGCTCTACCCATTCATGGAATCCCATCTGAAATCCCATCTGAAATTTCCCCATCTGAAATACATTTTTGTGTAAGCTTGTAGATATTTCACATTTGTTTTGCAACTTCAAACTTCAATTGCACGTAAAAAAAAAAAAACACTGCATTCTTCTGGATGGTCTAGTGCAGTTGATTTTTTCCACTCAGTGGGCATTTCTGCATAACTTATGGGCGTATGAATGCAGTATGCAGCATTCATACTGTACCTGGCTGGCAAGTGACAACAAAGGAGTCTACTTGCATTTGAATGAGAACGTAAAAGGGGACAGGTGTGCGTGTGCGCGCGTGCGTGTGTGTGTGTGTGTGTGTGTGTGTGTGTGTGTGTGTGTGTGTGTGTGTGTGTGTGTGTACCTGCTGTGAGGTGGTAACAGGTACAGACTCCAGTCTTCGTGGTCCTTGCACCACTGAGGTTTATAAGGCTCCATGAACCTATTCAGCTTGACACACACACTCTGAGGCGCGTGCACACACACACACACACACACACACACACACACACACACACACACACACACACACACAACACACACACACACACACACACACACACACACACACACACACACACACACACACACACACACACACACACACACACACACACACACACACGCCATTGTCATTGCTCAGATTTAAATGACAAAGAGGCTAATTACGGCACGCTTCTCAACACACACACAAAGGGCGTTGGGACAGCCCTAGAATAGACAGGGTTATGCGATTGATTGGGGCACAGAAACAGCCTGGTCACATGGTTGGTCACATGGTTAGTCACATGGTTCACGGAGAGCCTGATAGTGACTGCTGGGGTTGGAAATACCGGTACATTGTTTTCAATGTGAGCGGTGCAAATGAGAGCTATTTTACGTATGCATGCAAAATGACAACCAATAGTTTATTTACGGTAACAACTAATGTCTATGTAATGTTTTTGTTGTGGTATTACTAAAATATTACCTAAAATAAGACCATGCCTGTCTTTCACTGCTTCAGTTACTGAAGGGCAATGTATCTAGGCTAGATGGATCCATAAACACGCAGCCTAGATAGACCCATGGTGTCCTGTATGGATCCATTTGGTTTCATTTTACGCTCTCAGGAGTTAAAGGTGACAAGGTCTATAAGGGTCCATTTGGTAAAGAGTTATATATTGAAACTATGTGGGAGAAATCCCGCCACTTCCTCTCCATCCAATGTAATAACTCCATGGTTGGCTGTTATCGCAAGAAGCTAAGTTCTTAACTAATAGCACTGTAATTAGCCCTTCAATAAGTCCCTCCCCAATCTGGCCTTGTCCAATAGGCAAGTTAGCAGAGGAAAGCTTGACCAGGAAAGCTTGACCTGCATAGCAACAGTTGCTAAACTATTTGGATTGGCATTGGACAGTGACTAAACCCTGCCCCAAAGTATGTGAAAAAAATCTGACACGTCTTCTTACATTTGTACGCATCAAACAAAGTCATTAATTCAGGGTGTCCACCATATTCATTTATTGACAGGCACTTTCAGGAGAGTGTCCCTAGTGACATGCTCCAGTAGCGCGAGCATCTGCCATCAGACAGGCCCCATAGAGAGAGTTTGCGTAACTCTGTCTATTCTAAGGCTCTGGGACAGGCACGCACGCACGCACGCACGCACGCACGCACACACGCACACGCACGCACACGCACACACATACACACACACGCCCACCTCCTCCGGCTCCTCCTCTTCCTCCTGCGTCTCGTAACCGGGGTGCAGGGCGGTCGTTGTCGTCAGGGATGCGTTGTCATAGCAACCGTCGGCGGACAGGTGGAAGGTGGTGCCGTTGCAGTCCGGGAGGCGGAGCATGGGCACCTGCAGGTAATCTGATTGGTCCAGGGACTGCTCCATGCTGGAGCAGAGAGAGAGGGAGGAGTTATGAATTAAAAACCTTCACTTGCCGCAGAGGCATCTAGACCTTAGGTGTCAAACTCTGGCCCGCGGGCCAAATTTGGTCCGCCGTGTAATTTCATTTGGCCCTTGAGGCAATATCAAATTAGAGCCGGCCTGCTGATATACAGCGGTGGTGCCGCTGTAACACCGCATTCACCAGTAATACTACAAATCCCATAATGCTCTGCTGTTGTTTTGCAGTCTGCTCTGTAATGTTGCAAAAATAGAAAAGAGGCATTACATTTTATTTAAATTTTATTTAATATGCTATTGATGTTTTTTCTTTTGCTACTTGAATGTTTGATTCATTTATTACTATTTTATTTTCAAATTTATTATTGGCCTGTGGAAAAAGATTATATTAATATTTACCTAATTTAATATTTTGCAGGTCACTATAAAGTTATATAAGCCTTGCTTGTTCAATATTCAATGCAAAACTTGTTTGGGTTTTAAATTTGTCCCACTCCCTATTTGAGTTTTACACCCCTGATCTAGACGAATACGGGACAAAGCTCCCACATTTACAACTACACTAAAGATAATCGTGTGTAGTAGGTCAAACCCATATGCTATATCCAGGGGTGTAGTGGATGGGCGACGCGGGGGGGGCGGCGTCCCCCCCACTTCTCACATCTAAAATATTTTTTGGGGCAAAAGTAGGCCTATGTTTTTTTTGTCTTGTCATTTACTTCTATGGATACAATTGTAAACAATCTTTCTCAATATGCTATACTTTTAATATCGTGTCTGTGTGTGTTGCGCAGGTGCACGCAAATGCGCATGCAAATGCAAGTGTTCATGCACGTGTCGTTATTACGTCATTAATATACCTTAGAGATGTTATGTGGAGATGGTAAAAAAAAAAAGTTCCCCCCATTCTGTGTTTCCTAGAAATGGAGGTCTGAAAAAAATCATTAGCATGGTGAAATACATCTTGATGACATCATCAAGATGTTGTGAAGTATATACCTGCTGGGGTAGGAGGTGGAGTGCGTTTCGGACAGCAGGGACTCCCTCTCTCCCGATTGGCTCCTCATGCGGTGCAGGCTGGGAGCTCGACCAATGCTGGCCCAGCTGGAACGCCGGCTGCTCACGTCCCGCCCTCCTCCGGTCTCCCACGGAGACTGGAGGGACGACGACCGCATCCGCACAATCACAACAACAACAACAACAATGTCACCATTTCAGCTATTTCAATGAATTCACTATTGAATGAACATTTAATAATACATCTAGAACTTGCAATGTTTTGGGCTGCAAGGGGACATGGGTTGTTTTTTAAATGTTTTTAAATGTTGGAAAGTTCGTTAACCAGATCGCGTAGCGTTTCATGAAACCAAATGGACCCTTGCGGGTCCATTTGGTTTCATGTTTCATGTAAACATATTCATCATGTGAATTAGCCCCAAGTCTACACAACTAGAGAATGTAGAAGATTAATAGCCATTTTGATCTGTCTGTTGACTGTTTTGTTTCCCCAAATCCAGCCTGAAATTATGAACAAAAGCAAAATAAATCCTTAGTCTCGGGGTCTGTGAGGCTAAAATGTCATCAAACGGTGGTCCGTGGCTCAATTTTCTGAACAAATAGTGGGCCCTGGTATATGAAAAAGGTTGAAAACCCCTGCTACAGAACATGAAGAGAACAAGGCTCACCGGAGGTCTGGGCTCGGCCAGTGAGCCGGCGCTCGTCTCCACGGAGACGCCGCTGGGGCGCCGCGATTGGTTGGCGTGGAGGGTGGGCGTGGCAGCAGTGTGTGTGATGAGGGGGGGAGGCGGGGGAGGCAACGAGGCTCTGGGGTTGAGCGGACCGTTAGGACACAACGCCATGGACTGGAGCTTTAACTCTGTACAGACGCACGCACGCACCCACGCACGCACGGCGCGCGCACACACACACACACACACACACACACACAACACACACACACACACAACACACACACACACACACACACACACACAACAATTAAATAATATAAATATAAATAGTAAACAGTGTAGAGCTAGAACCAGAAAGAAAAGAAAAGAAAGAAAGAAAGAAAGAAAGAAAGAAAAGAAAGAAAGAAGAAAGAAAGAAAGAAAGAAAGAAAAGAAAGAAAGAAAGAAAGAAAGAAAGAAAGAAGGAAAAGAAAAAAATAGAAAAAGAAAGAAAGAAGAAAAAAAGAAAGAAAGAAAGAAAGAAAGAAAGAAAGAAAGAAAGAAAGAAATGTCACAATCCCTTTTACAAAACAAGTTGTCCCAAGACAGTTCAGAACACTGGCAGAGTTCCTCTACCCAGAGATAGAAATATTGCAACAATGGTAATGGAAAAACTCTCACTTTGAAAAAAAAATAAGAGGAAAACAACAGGACAGGGGGAGATACAGGCAAATAGAAGTACTTTTCTCAACAATATGGGTCTTATTTGTTACACCATCACTGAACATGGTTCATTGACACACTTCGGCTCAGAATGACCATAGACCATTTATTGCAAAGCTTTTGCATGTTAGTATGGCGGTGTGGCTCTGCTCGTGTGATATCAAATCTATGTAACGAGACATAGGTCTGATATCACATTTGATATCTCAGATTTCTGTGTCTCGGCACCGAGACAACAGGTCGGATATCAACAACCCCCCCCCGAGCAGAGCTAGCATAACATATTACAACAAAGACACAATCATTCCAAATACACAACGAACATATTACAGACCATAGAACACATGATGATCACAGATACCCATAACAGAACCAGACACCACAATGCTATATCCACGAATCATGATCATCTCAAAATTAGCCATCAGAGCTAGTGCCACAGGGAGGA
>CM076973.1:46560343-46567843 GCA_039105355.1 Benthosema pterotum
TGGTCTACCTGCAGCATAGAGCTCTCTCATCTTCTCCTCTTCCTCGTATGAGAGAGACTCTTCATCGTCTGCCTCTGAGCGGTTGGCATCTCCCTGCGCACACGCACACACACACACACGTACACACACGTACACACGTACACACACACCACCACACACACACACACACACCACACACACACACACACACACACACACACACACACACACACACACACACAGTTCATCGTTCATCAAATAACGTACATTTTTGATGCCAGCAGTTTTGCAAGTTCAGTCAAGTGCAAGTCGATTTCCAGACTTTACTCATACATTTACTTGTATTTCTACAGTACATTGATGCTTTTCCCACCTGTACCAGAGTAACCCTCTCTGCTGTGTGTGTGTGTTGTGTGTGTGTGTGTGTGTGTGTGTGTGTGTGTGTGTGTGCGTGTGGTGTGTGTGTGTGTGTGTGTGTGTGTGTCAATCACATCGTCAGGATCAGCGGTGTCTGTTTGCCTGCCATCTGTCTGACATGACGTACAAACAAGACGCGCACGCGCACACTCACACGCACGCACACACACACACCACACACACACACACACACACACACACACACACACACACACCCACACACACACACACACACACACCACACACCACACACACACACAACACACACCACACCACACACACACACACACACACACACTCACACAATTCTGAACAAGTATCTTTTACTGCAGCTTTCAAATACAGTACTTTACTAACAGGCGGAAAGGAAATTGACCTTGTTTCACTTTTGGAAACTGGTATTGAAGAAACTGCATGATGTTGTTTACCCAGACAGCATTGTTTAGCAGGTATCAATACACGTTTAGACCGGCATGTTTGTGCCACACCGTGGATGATTAGGCATTGTTTAACTCATATATAGCTGGATAAATACGTATTCAACTTATTTGCAAAGCGCATTCAGGCCAAATATCCTTTTAAAATGTTTTTTTGCACTGTCTGTAATGACATACATGTTAAATTTCAAATGCAGTTCTTATGAGGCTGGGATTACAAATTAAAGAAAAGTACATACACCTTGTGGATCGATATCGCCCTCTACCGATATTGACGACAGAGTTCGGCACTCTATTAACGCTCTATATAAGGTTCCAAACATGGCACTTTGTCCCATTTTGAGCTAAAACAAAGCAACAAAAAAAAAAAACTAAAAAAAAAACAAAAACACACCAATAATATCATGCTGGTGGTTAAAAAATGGGAGGCCTGAGGAGGCCAGCAAGCATGGAAGCTGACGCAAAATGAAATTCAATGTTAAAAGTTGAATAGGGACAGACAAGGAATTGTGTCGAAAGCTGAAAGTGCTATATTGTGTGTGTGTTGTGTGTGTGTGTGTGTGTGTGTGTGTGCGGCGCGCACGTGTGTGAGCGCACACGCCTCTCTAATCGTCGTCACAAACACGTCCTCACAGAGCTCTGTAATCCTCATGGAGGAGAAATATGGCAGCTTGTTCATTCCTTTTGTTAGAGTTGTGCTGAGCGAATCGCTTTCTATCCCTGACTGATTCTTTGATCTGTTTTTCCTCCACTTCAACCACCACCGCATGGCATCCGTACGCCAAACTGTTCAGCAGGAAAAGAAAAATAATTAGGCCTAGGAATATATTAATGAATGCAAACTATTTTGAGCTTGACTTGTCTGACGGCAAGATGCTTAATACAAGAGCTGCCAGCGGTAGCCGTCGGCGGTAGCCGTCAAGTAGGCTAATTGATACAAAACAATAGTCGCACCCCCCCCGCCATTGGCGATAATTTTCGACAAACACACCTAAATATTCCTATGATTGATTGGGTCATTATCATATAATCGCCATTAGCATCTTTAGCATTGTTTCATTTTGCCTGCAGTGGTCAGTGTTGCTCCATAGGCCTATCATAGACTCCCACTCAGAAACTTCCAGTGTTTTTTCCACTGAGAGTGAAACAGGAAGTAAACAAAGCAGCTCCCGAAGTTACGATGATTTGTTTGGACTCACATCAGTCGGTGGAAATTTTCTCCATGATGCTACAGTACAGTAATGGAGTATGCTTTTCACAAAAGAAAACCGTGTGAAATGTTTTTTTGTTATGAATGAATCCTACTGGAGTGGAGGAGGAGATTATGTATTACACGAAATGAAAGAGCCATGTGTCTAACAACCGGGATGTTCCATCGCTGAGTCCAGGCTGCCGGCCGCACGTTTACATACATAACACATAGCTGGACCTATACGCGGTTCTGGCGTTGAGCAGAGGTGATGCAACATAATAAATGATCGAACATCAGTTTCTACATGCTGGGGACCATGCATGCTCAACATTTCTAACATCAGTTTCAACATGCTGGGGACCCATGCATGCTCAACATTTCTAACATCAGTTTCTACATGCTGGGGGCCCATACCGAACATAATGAATTATCTAACACCAGTTTCTACATGCTGTTTACCCCTATCAACATTTCTAGCATCAGTTTCTACAATGTACATGGTTAGCCGTACTCAACATTTCTAACATCAATTTCTACATGCGGGGGACCCATACTCAGACAACATCCAGTCTAATAGACCAATTGCCAGAAGTCTTTATGTTAGAAATACTATGATTTGGGGTGATGGTTCTACTGTGAAATGGCATTAGGTGTAATAATATAAACATATAAATAATAGATTGTGGGAAAACCAGTATCGGCAGATACCTCCCACATCGTTTCCTTTGACTGCCGACAGGTCACCCATCTTTTTATTTTACAGGCAGCCATCATCTTTAAGAGCACGTCTTATGAAGCATTATCTTTATTGTTGGCACTGTGTTTCATTTTTCATTTCAGAGAGAGAGAGAGAGAGAGAGAGGGGGGGGGAGGGATTTAACATGTCTCATTTGGGGGGGCAAGAGAACATGTTGGAGGGCAAGAGAAAATGTATGTGGAGCGGCTTCATTGGCTCGTGTCGCTTCACGCCACGGCGATGAAGCCGCACCCATACTATTTTCAGTTACATGACTTTTATTAGTCAAGTAAAGCATCAATAATAACATCAGTTGTTGAAGTTGCAACAGACACGCAGCATGCATAAAGCTAAAGGTCTGACTCAGAGAGTTTTCTGTTTTCAATGATGAAATGCTGTTGGTTTAGTGGTGACACAGCTGTAGTTAGTAGCACTATAGTGTTTCAAATCATTTTAAAAATGAGCACTTTAATTTGAAATATCTTGGGTTGTTTTGTATGCCATCATGCCCCCCCATGCCCATGCCTAGATCCGCCCCTGGAGAGAGGTAAAGTGTATTTGGGGTGCAAGCTTGCCCGTTTCTTTTAAAGGTGAGTTACGGTTATGCGTTTGGCAGAGATCTCCTGTAGCCAGTAAAATGTTACATTGTTTCATTACTCTGTATGTGCGTGCGCGTGCGTGTGTGTGTGTTGTGTGTGTGTGTGTTGTGTGTGTGTGTGTGTGTGTGTTGTGTGTGTTGTGTGTGTGTGTATGTGTGCGTGCGCGTGCGTGCGTCTGTCAGCCTGTTCCCTCTGATGCTGATGATAAAAGATCGAACCGAACAACAAAAGGATTGCAGCTGTAAAAGCACTGAGCAGGAGAGAGAGAGAGAGAGAGAGAGAGAGAGAGAGATTGAGAGAGAGATTGATGGATTCACTCATTTATTTTTCAGAATGTTTGCTACATCCATTCAAACAATCAAAGAGACAGAGAGAGGCTGCACAGCAAACCGCTACACAGGCAAAACAATCTAACTCTTTAGAGCAGCACAGGTGCAGTACAATAGGGCTGACCTTGCTTAGTCTAGAACAGGGGTGCCCAAAAGGTAGATCGTGATCTACCAGTAGATCATACAGAATGTGCAGGTAGATCACAACAGTCCCCATAGATGTATAACTCTTGAGAGTGTTAAAATGAAACCAAATGGATCCTTACAGGTCCATTTGGTTTCACTCTCAAGAGTCCAGGCAATTAGAAAATTGAGAATAATTGTTATATTGACCATTATTTTCCCAGTTCTCTCTCCCAAATGTGGACAAAAGCGTGAAAGTTCTTAGTTTTGGGTGCAAGAGACTAAAGTCAACATTACAAACTGTCAACTCAAACCCCAAATACTGTTTTCAAATGTCATTAGAAGCATGTAAGGAAAACTTTCCAAGTCTCCCCTTCTATATTTCATTATAAGTGCATTATTCTTAAACACTATAACAGTAAGTAACACCATCACCACTATTTCAAAGCTCAAACTTTCTAGGGGGCCTTGAAATGGATTTTCAGTAGTGGAACAATCACATTTTTGATGTGCAGATCTTGTTGAGCCGTTCATTTTAAAAGTAGCTCTCAAGTCAAAAAAGTGTGGGCACCACTGATCTAGGATAACTGATCGAAATGAGAAGAGTTACTCATTCCAGGAATGTCCGATCTCTGCACGCCATACATGGCTGTCAAGGTGACTAATCAATGGTCCAAACGATTTAAGATACAATACCAATTGGTATTCTTAAGGTGGAGAAAATAATTTACAAAGTTAGGTTTTCCAAACTTATGTGGGCCTGTTTATAATTTAAAGATGGATGCCATGATTTTTTCTACACTAAAACATGATCATCAGGTATTAATTTTAAAATGAAAAGTAAGATTTATTCATTTATTTATTTATTTATTTATTTGAAAAAAGTGTACATTGTTTGTTAAACTGTCATTTTCATAATTCCACCCAGCCAGTTCATTAAGTATGCCTGGTTTGCCTGGTGGGTGGTGATGGGTGGAGATCCACCTGAACTGAAGCCACGCCCACATATTTAGTTGCATGATAAAGGGGGGGGAGTTAGGGGAGGGGCTAAGCACATGATGTCACTATATTGAAGTTTTTTCATTGGCACGTTTGACTGTAAAGGTTCAGCCCCCTGGAAGAAACCCTAAATACAAAGAGAAGACATCATTGATTGCACATAAAAAACACACCAAGGGGTCTATTTACATACTGTCACCTCTTAAACATGTACAAAATTGGAAAAAAAGACAAAAATCACGGCACCTCCCTCTCTCTCTCTCTCTCTCTCCTCTCTCTCTCTCTCTCTCTCTCTCTCTCTCTCTCTCTCTCTCTCTCTCTCTCTCTCTCTCTCTCTCTCTCTCTCTCTCTCTCTCTCTCTCTCTCTCTCTCTCTCTCTCTCTCTCTCTCTCTCCCCCTCCCTCCCTCCATGTGATTATCTATTACGGATCTCTGTCCAAACATATACTCCTCTGCTGTCATCAGCATTTTGGCAGGAGAGCACTCATCTATCACTCATCCATCACGGACCCATCACTCATCCAACCCTCTCAGGCTTTTCTGTCTGTCATGCTCTTAGATTTACATACAGTACATCTCTCTTTCGTCTGCTATACCCTTCTGACCCCCCATCTACCCCCCTGTTCTCTCCCCATCTCCCTGCCACATATCAATATGCAGTCATATAGTTGCGTATAGTTGCGTTGTGTGTCGTCAGAGGGGAACCTTCATGAATTTAAATACAAATTTACTATGCATTTTTTCCACTGTTGCCATTTTTTCTTCTTGTGACATTCCTTCAATAAAAAAGACATTTAAACAAATAATTTTCCAATTGCAATACCAAAAACTATCAGTGTAACGATGTGTAACTGTATCAAAGTATCAATTTTAATTTCAAAAATAGAAGTAGATCTCTCCGTGAACGCAAAATGTCGTATCGTATCGTATCGTTTGACTTTGTATCATATCGATATGCAATGTTAAGAATCGGTATCGAATCGAATCATTACCAATACGAAGCATTTGTGCACTGTACTTAGCCAAGAGAATTAAGAGGAAAAGCACATCACGTGTTCAAATACAATGTCCATGTTTTTTTTTACTTCATACATTACATTCATATCCATTATAATTTTATTGTTCCCTTAACAAGCCTGGAATGACCACATGTTTCACACATATTTAATGTATTTGCTAAATAGTTACTGTATTGATTTTAAATCATCGTATCGCCTTAAAGGGGAATTCCACCCATTTTCAACTTTTTTCTGAGAGCGTACAAATGCAACCAAATGAACCCTAACGGGTTCATTTGGTTCCATTTGTACGCCCCATATTACATACTTGCAGCAGTGACTTATACAGGATGTCCAATGTATTGCCATATTTTAGTGCTTACATTGTACAGTATATTGTCAATTCTGCTTAAATTGTAAACTTTTGCTATTGTACTACAATTGGACTGCAGTAAAGTTCTTATAGCCTATACGTAACATTTTTCCCTTTCTCCATGTAAATAAAAGTACAGTTACAGTGAAGGTCCAGTACTGGAGTATAATACTGAGTCACTGCAGTTTATCCTCAGTGACAGTCCAGAGATGTGCGAGGTTCATGAATAAATGATGCAGCACAAAGCCCTTCCATTTATAAAGGCCCCACATGGGAAATTGCAATCAGAACATAACAAGAAGTGTAAATTGCACTCGGCTGTGGGACGGTGTGGCCCCCGCGGCTGTGGGACGGTGTGGCCCCCGCTGGCTGCACAGGGCAGATCATTAGCTCATTATCTACTGGGAATCCCAACTTGACACTTAATTCTGGGAGTGCCGTGAATTTTTTCTACCCTAAAACATGATCATCAGGTATTAATGTTATATGAAAAGTAAGATTTTTTTCCCCAAAGTGTACAGTGTTTGTTAAACTGTCATTTTTATGATTCCACCCAGCCAGATCATTAAGTATGCCTGGTTTGCCTGGTGGGTGGTGATGGGTGGAGATCCAGCTGAACTGAAGCCACACCCACAGCTTTAGTTGCATGATAAAGGGGGAGGAGTTAGGGGAGGGGCTGAACACATGATGTCACTATAGTGAAGTTTTTTACTTTAAGAATAGCTATAGAGCTGAGCAGTCCTGCCCCTTGCATGACGTCGCCTGAAG
Source organism: Benthosema pterotum (assembly GCA_039105355.1). Taxonomy (NCBI): domain Eukaryota; kingdom Metazoa; phylum Chordata; class Actinopteri; order Myctophiformes; family Myctophidae; genus Benthosema; species Benthosema pterotum. The sequence goes on from CM076973.1 coordinate 46,567,294, forward strand.
CCCAGAAGTAATTTCCCCCCGTTCATATTCCTCATATACTTTTCAAAATCGAAAGACAATTATGCCATGGACAAAGCTAACTCGGGTTGTGAATCATGAACAAATCATGATGTCAAACACAATATTATCATACAATATCTTGTTGTCATGATTTGTCAGCAATATGTCTTTATCTGTGGTGTAATCATACTGCATGTAAAAAAAAAAAGAAAATTCTATGAGGAAAATCATTTCTGGGCCGCGGGCAATGTCATGTAAAGTGTTGCTTATTTTGCACCCACCCCCATTCTAAAAATCCAGGCAGAGCGTCAGCTTCTGTTGGAAGTTGTAATGTGCCCGTAAAGCCTTACTGAGACAACATGTAGCGTTGATGACATCAAAGACACCGCTAAAATCTAAAATATCTAAAATTCTCTACAAAACATAAGCTCTGAAAGACCATATTGAAAGATTTGAGCTTCATTCTCACATTCTTTCCAAAAATAGCAGGCGTTCACGGCTCATAGCGCGCCACAGAGTGGCGTGCTATGAGCCGTGAACGCCTGCTATT
>CM076973.1:46572843-46592843 GCA_039105355.1 Benthosema pterotum
ACACAGTGATGCACAGTTGTGTGGAGTACAGACAAAAACCCACATGTGAGTTAGACAGAAGTGTGAATTATGATACCCCCCCCCCCCCCCCCCCCTTGCGGGTCCATTTGGTTTCATTTTTACACTCTCAAGAGTTAAAATATTCATCATGTGAATTAGCCCAACTTAGTCTACACAACTAGAGAATGTAGAAGACTAATGGTCATTTTGATCTGTATGTTCCAGGCGAGCATCTAGCACATTCTAGTGCATTTTGGAAGTGCCACTAGTGCATTTTGGATCTTTTCCAGGCCACTAGGTGGCGCAGGCCACCGGGAAAACTCCCTGTACTCCAGATGGCCAATCCGCCCCTGCACACATACACACACTGACCTGAATATGAAGATGAAGAGCATGAGGAGCATGCAGAAGGTGGCCACGTTGTCCATGGTCTTCATGAGGACCACCAGCTGTCTCCTGAGCGCAGGTAGGAAGCGCACCAGCTTCAGCACGCGCAGCAGACGGAAGGTCCTCAACACCGACAGGCCGCCCTCTGCCTCGCACACGATCTCCCACACACTGACACACACGCACGCACGCACGCGCGCACGCACGCACGCACGCACGCACGCACGCACGCACGCACGCACACACACACACACACACACACACACACACACACACACACACACACACACACACACACACACACACACACACACACACACACACAGAAATTTAGCACAAAAGACATACAGTATATTGTACTGTATATATACTGTATATATACAGTATATACTAAATAGTAGAAATTGATTTCAGAAAGTGGTCCTCAAATTCAAATGTATTGCAGTTTGAGGACTGCGAGTTTAGTTTAGTTTAGTTTAGTTTAGTTTAGTTTAGTTTAGTTTAGTTAGTTTAGTTTAGTTTAGTTTAGTTTAGTTTAGTTTAGTTTAGTTTAGTTTAGTTTAGTTTAGTTTAAAGGCAGTGATGTCACTTCAAGGGGTATTCCACCCATTTTCAACATTCTACTATGTCATTAATATAGATGTTGTATGTCAATTATATAGATGTTGTGTGGACATGATACCCCCCCCCCCCCCCTTCATTCTATGTTTCCTAGGAATGGTGAAATACATATTGATGACATCATCAAGATGTATTTCACCATGTTAAAGATTTTTCTGTCAGACCCCTTTTTCCTGAGAGGGTACAAATGGAACCAAATGGACCCTAGCGGGTACATTTGCACCCCAGCGGGCCTTTATAAGTCTGTTCTGGTGCACTGTGCACAAGTGTTTTTGTTTTCCTTGATGAGAGTGACTTGCTCTAGCTCGTGTAATTAACAGAGCACAGTCACCTGTGTAGCAAACGTCTGTGTTAAGGCTCTTTCAGAGTCTGGAATTTCGGTGGCCACCGCGAGCACCGCGACCACCGCTATTCCATAGTCCACGACCACCGCCGCTCCCTGCTCCTGCCCGTCGTGCTGTGGTGTGGTGTGTTGTGTTTTCTTTCTTTCTTTTTTTTTTACCAGCCGTTAAAACAAGCAACCGCTGCGGTGCGGTGGTTAGTAAAATCCGAGAGGAGGGCTGGAAAGTGCGGTGGTTGCGGTGGTATGACGTCATATTGTAGGCAACGGAGGTTCGCGGTGCTTGCGGTGGGCACCGAAAATCCATCTCAGAATAGGCCTTAAGTCTGTGTTGGAAGACGGTGTGCTTGTCAGTAGAGAGAGGAGCACCATATTGTTTGACCACACATTTTTGTCAATTTGTTTCAAGTTTGTTGATTTACAAAGTTGTTTTTTGTTGCAAATAAATCCAATAAAGAAGGAACAGTGCGTCAGATTTTTTTTGTGCTTAGCTCGCACCTACTCAATGTGAATGTGTAAATTAAATGTGAAACACATCCTCTGTTGAGAAAACAACAACCACATATGTTGAAAAAGACACTTCATACATTAGCCTTCTGTTAATTTCAGTAGGCTAACTACAGTGGAATTTCAGGTTTTTGGTTTTGGTTCTCAAGAGTTACATCTGCTTAAACAACTTAGCTGGGGACCACCTGGAACCCTCTCAGGGACCACTGGTAGTCCCCAGACCACTGGTTGAAAACCTCTGTTTTAAATGTATCATCTTCACAGCAAAAATACAACTTGTTCCACAATAAAGGACTCTATTTATGCACCCTTAAGTGTGTTAGAATTGTTATTATTGTTTAGTTAGGAGTAGGGGGGGAGCAGCGAAAATACAGATCTCTTAATTATGTCACCATTACATCATCACCTAAACAAGCCAATCAAGCCAAGGCGACCGCAAACCGATCTCTTCATTCATTGGTTCAGGGTCATTTGGTTCCATTTGTACCCTCTCAGAAAAAAAGTGCCTGAAAGTAAAGTAATCCAGTTCTAAATACACTATCCAGGTATATAATGGCATAGTAAAATGTTGAAAATGGATGAAATGCTCCTTTAAAGGAACAATACAGTTGTTTGCAGAGTTGAGAGATTATGACTGATTGGCTGTTTCACTGCCTGTCATTGTTGGGAGTGCTAGAGAATGACAGCAATGTCCTTCAATCTTTCAGTTTGCACATGTAGGCACTAGGCAGCATGTGGAACAACACAAAGCCTTGTTCAGCATTATACCGTTATAGAAACTGACTGTATAATGCTGACCAAGTGTAGCCAAACATGTACTGGATGCTGCAACTGTCCATCCATCCATCCATCCATCCATCCATCCATCCATGCACTGGATGCTCCATCCATCCATCCATCCATCCACATGTTCTGTTTTCGTGGCAGTGGCTCAGGGAGCAAGCCGGATACCATGTTAAATCCCAGCCTGTTGCAATAAAAGCTTGTCTCTCTTCCTCTGTACCGTACAATAAAAGCTTGTCTCTCTTCCTCTGTACCGTACAATAAAAGCCTGTCTCTCGTTCTCTGTACTGTACAATAAAAGCCTGTCTCTCTTCCTCTGTACTGTACAATAAAAGCCTGTCTCTCGTCCACTGTACCGTAAAAGCCTGTCTCTCTCTCTGTTGTAGCGTACATTAAAAGCCTATCTCTCTTCCACTGTACCGAACAATAAAAGACTGTCTCTCTTCCTCTTACAGTACAACAAAAGCCTGTCTCTCTTCCTCTATAAAGTACAATAAAAGTCTGTCTCTCTTCCTCTTAAAGTACAATAAAAGCCTGTCTCTCTTCCTCCATAAAGTACAATAAAAGCCTGTCTCTCTTCCTCTTAAAGTACAACAAAAGCCTGTCTCTCTTCCTCTTAAAGTACAATAAAAGCCTGTCTCTCTTCCTTGCTTGTCTTTCTTCCTCTGTACCACACAATAAAAGCTTGTCTTTCTAAAGCCTGTCTATCTTCCACATACCGTTCAATAAAAGGCAAAATATAGCCCAAACAATATCTTTGGGAAAAAAGATAGTGTGTGATGAGGTGCTGACAGCAGAATAATAGTAACGGAGTGATAGAAGCCATGGCGGATGAATGGAACCAAGGTCCTGGAAGCACAATAATTGAGTTTCCATAGAAGGTTAATTCTCCCCTGGCCTGCCCGTCACAACGATGACCTACTTGTGGAGGAAAGGAGGCTCATCGCCATGGAAACCATAACCAATGCATCGTCTTCGTACGGTCGCTCGCTACACGGTCTGTCATCGGGCGGAGAGACCACGTATGTCCCGGAAAAAAAAAGCACGTCGGGGTTCGGGAAAAAATTACAATGTGTTCCAATTATGGTGCAGATTATTATGATTTAATCACAGGCTGATTGTTTGTACTTTGATTTCGTTGATTCGGCGTTTCGTTGTTTATTCTATTCAAATTTTAACTTTAGACGAACTCCGGACGATTTCCACCCCTCAGCCCAAATCACTTTCGCTTCAAACTATTCATAACAAACGATTTGGGTTGTCACCCTGAAGAGGTATCACGTATATACGTACGCCATCGTATCGTATTAAACTGTATCACTACACACCTAAAGACGATGATGTGATTGGGTCTAACGGTCCAGGTGCATGCCACATAATGTAGCCTCTTGCCTGACAGCGTGTTCGAGTCCCGTTCATGACACGTTTTGCTGCATGTCTCTCCCTTTCTCTCTGTCCCTCTTTCCTGTCTATCACTGTAACTATTAATAAAGGCACAAATGCCAAAGACAAATATTTTAAAATATATATTTATATATATGTTTGTGATGCTTGCCACTCGTATGCATAGCTACTGTAGGTATACACAGTGTGTGTGTTTACAAGTCAGATAGCCGGCCACAGCTGAAGTGGTTTACTGCTATGGAAAGCCCCTCTCATCCTGATGGGGCGAAAGGATTTTCTCATACAGCCCAAATTGATACTGGGGTTTTGTGATCCCAGGAGCTCACTGGAGATATGGAGGAATCCTTACATGGTCAGTACTGTACACCAGGGGTGCCAAAAGGTAGATGGTGATCTACCAGTAGATCACACAGGCCGTGCAGTAGATCACATGACAGTCCCCTAAAATGTATAGATCTGTAACTCTTGAGAGTGTAAAATGAAACCAAATGGACCCGTAAGGGTCCATTTGGTTTCATTTTAACGCTTTGTTTAAATTATATTTAAACATCATTACATAATTTCAAGAGTCCACACAATTAGAAAATGGAGAATAATTGTTATTTTGACCAACGTTTTGCCAGTTCCCTTTTGCAATTGTGGAGAAAAACATGAAAGTTATTCGCTTTGGGAGCAAGAGACTAAACTCAACATCACAAACTGTCAACTCAAACGTCAAATACTGTTTTCAAACGTCAGTAATAGCATATACAGGAAAACCTTCCAATTCTCCCCCTCTATTTTTCATTTTAAGTGCATTATTTTTAACCAATATTTCAAAGCTCAAACTTTCTAGGAGGCCTTGAAATTTTGAAAGTAGCTCTCAAGTCAAAAAAGTGTGAGCACCCCTGCTGTACACTATAGTAGGGAGGGTTAGCCAAAAAAGAAGAAAAATAATATTTGAATTAATTATCACTGAATATATATATATCTTTAAAAAGCTAGAAAAGAAAGAAAAAAGGCTGCTCTATGGAGATACAGGCTTTCACCTTGGCGCCACGGCAGCCTCATGGATTAATAACCGCTGCTCGTTGTTGGACACGGAAGCTCCGTGTTGTCATGAATGAAATATGACTTTTATATACATTATATATGTATGTATGGATATGAAACGCTTTGATGTACGCCGTGTCATTCTGCAAGGGAGGAAGGGGCGGAGGTCACTGTGCAACACACACACACAGGCCAGATACAAGGTTTGTCACACACACACACACACACACACACACACACACACACACACACACACACACACACACACACACACACACACACACACACACACACACACACACACACAGGCCAGATAATAGAACCAAGGTTTGTCATACACACACACACACACGCAGCAACACTCGATTGACTTGGCTATTCAGATTTACTTCAAGACCTTGGGCAGATCAGTCACCCTTTCCTTACAGGGCGGATGTAACATGTCCCTCTTGGGAGGGGGGGCAAGAGAAAATGGTATGGGGGCGGCTTCATGATGAAGTCGTACCCATACCATTTTCTGTTACAGGACTTTGATTAGGCAAGTAAAGTATCAACAATAACTTGCAACAGACACGCAGCTTGCATAAAGCTAAAGGTCTGACTCAGAGAGTTTTCTGTTTTCAATCATCGCAAAAAACTTTATTTGAGGCAACGTTTCGGTCAACGACCTTCTTCAAGCCAACGTTTCGTCGACCTTCTTCTTCGACGTTTCGTTAACCGAAACGTTACCTAAAATTAAGTTTTTTACAAGTATAGAGGGTGTGCGGGCCTCTATATGTACACTGGTACATTTATCCTGATGGTGTGCCTCTCTTCTTCTGTACATTAGACCAGAACAGTGGCCTTCTCATTAGTGTGCATTAGACTTTCTTACATACTGTTTTCAATGATGAAATGCTGTTGGTTTAGTGGTGCCACAGCTGTAGTTAGTTAGTAGCAGTAGTAGTGTTTCAAATCATTTTAAATATAGGCACTTTAATTTTTTGCAATATCTTGGGTTGTTTTACATGCCATCGTCTTTGGTGGGGCACACTGGGCATTTAGGGGGGGCTTGCCCCCCACATGCCCATGCCTAGATCCGCCCCTATGTCTTTAATAGTAGTAATAACCAGGTAATTACATGGCAATTACCATCTCTAATGGGAATTAGTTGCAGAGATGTGTGTAACTATAGTAGATTCTTTTTAACAAGTAATACAAGATCAGATCCCATACGAACCAGTAATAACATTACGGTTATTACTCCTACTCCATATTTCTAGCTACTTTCATCATTCTGCTGCTTTCAACAATATTGCGTTGGCTTTACTTTGACCAGAAAAATGTAATAATAATGCTGTGATAAACAGCATTATTTATTATTACGGTCAGACATACAAAGACATCTAGTGTCAGAGTTGTGATATTGAAACATAAAGAAACATCTTGTGTGTGTCCTCCTTATACTTTTGTATTAGGATTATGAAGATTTGTAAAGAGGGTGACTCTTCTTCTGACTAAAAAGATTGTGTTGTTGTCATACTTCAAAAGTAATAAATAAAAGTAATATGTAATATGTTACTCTTGAGTCCAAGTAATGCACTGTACTATTATTACTCTCCTAAATAAGTAATAATTAATCAGTAATATATTACTCTCCTAAGTAATACTGTCCAACACAGATGCCCAAGTAGTAATAAGTATTAGTAGTAGTAATAAGTAGCTACTAGGTAATTTTCTTGATGACTACCATGTAATTACCTTGTAAGTATGTGTATTTACCATGGTAAATGCCTAGTAATGTAACCAGTAATTACTAGGTAATTACAAGAAAATAGTTGGCAACTACAAGGTAATGACAAGGAGCATTTACTATGTTACTGTTGATAACTACAACTTAATTAACCATGTTACCTTGTAAATACATGGTAATTCATCTATAATACCGGTAATTACCATGCAAATGACTATCTGCTATTTTGATGACTGTTATGAACTAAGTCCTAAAAAAAGAAAGAAAAACACCCTTGTGTGAAGTGGCGGCACCCTTAGTGGGAGTATATGAATAAATACCAGTCACCGTATATAGTGTTTTAGTATGCTGTATTATGGTATCAAAAACACTGATGATGATTCAATGATTCATCACTCACAATACAATGGCAAGGAAAAAGTCCCAACAATCCTTCCATGTTGTAATGAAGAAATCTATTAAATTATAGCATATTAAACTCCTATCTATAGCAGTTCCACATAGCAGAAATTATACATACAAAACGTAAACGTATAGGCTATGTGCTTTTATTAAAAGCATTTGTGTGTGATTTGGCTCCAGGGCGCCAGAACAGCCCAGGCTGTTCCCCCTGTAGCTCAGATGCCTGAGTTGAGCTCCCATTAGCAGTATTTATAGGCCCGGGGCATGCATAGTTTTGAAGTTACAGCCAAGCCAAAGTGAAAGTGTCACCGACCCAAAACCCCCCACTGATCTAAGCCTGGAAACCCACTTTTGGTCCCATTTCGCTCCAGAGCGTAAACTCTTGATTCAATTCGAGTAGATTCTACCCAATTTCTAATAATGATTCTGATGCGCCAGGCCATCACAAGCTTAACTGCCAACCTGTGCCAACACCCACAGACCTGCAACAGTCTGACATATTGCATGGTTGAGCTACCTTGTAAGGGATAACACCCGATGATTTTGTTTCCTAATAACTGTTATTACATAGGCTTACATCAGTGGTTTTCAACCAATGGTCCGGGGACCACCAGTGGTCCTTGAGAGGGTTCCAGGTAGTCCCTAAGCTAAATAATGGAGACTTGGTTAACCAGATGTAACTCTTTGAGAGCAGAAACATGAAACCAAATGGATCAGCAACATAAACATGAAACCAAATGGACCGCAATAGAGGTCTGTTATAGTGCGGAGTGGTCCGTTATGATGACATGTGACTGCTCACGTGACCAGAACGTTGGCTTCTGATTGGAGAATTCATTCAAGCCAAATCCAGATAAAACTGACACAAGTCCAAAAACTCTTTATACGCATACGGAAGTCTGGGGTGGTGTGCAATATTGATTGACGTAATGATTATGTTTTTCGTACTACGTATTTCTTTTACGGTTTCCGTCCCGGAAAAGGCGGTGTCGTACAATTACTTTTAGTGTTAGAGATAGCTAGGGTTAGTAATTTGGCTCCACACACACACACACGCACACACACACACGCACACACCCACACGCACACACGCACACACACACACACACGGCTGACCTGATGATGACGATGACGCTGTCAAAGCCGTTGTAAGGGTTCTTGACGTATCCGAACAGGCCCAGAGCCAGCAGCTTGATGAGCATCTCCAGGCTGAAGAGGCTGGTGAACACCATGTTGGAGATCTCCAGGACGTCTGTCAGCTCCTGGGGCTGGAGAGGACACATTACAACATGTCTGTTAGGTCCTGGGGCTGGAGAGGACACATTACAGCATGTCTGTTAGCTCCTGGGGCTGGAGAGGACACATTACAGCATGTCTGTTAGCTCCTGGGGCTGGAGAGGACACATTACAGCATGTCTGTTAGCTCCTGGGGCTGGAGAGGACACATTACAGCATGTCTGTTAGCTCCTGGGGCTGGAGAGGACACATTACATTACAGCATGTCTGTTAGCTCCTGGGGCTGGAGAGGACACATTACAGCATGTTGGTTAGCTCCTATAGCTGCTGGTTAGGGACCAGGTTGTGAACTTACTAGTCGTGACCAGGCTGGTGAACATGCACTGCTCCATGCTTAGGGTATGTTATGTTTAGGGCTTAGTGTTATGTTTTAGGTTTAGGGTCTCCCATGACCATAAAGTAAACTGGTCACAGCCAGGTTGCAGCTAGTTGCTCACTACTGCAACTAACGTGACCGCAACTAGTGGGCAAGTGGTCGTGACTAGTTGCAAGTGGTCGCGACCTTGTTGCGACCGCTAGTGGATCTCGCCATCTGATTTCAGATTTGACTTAATCTTAAGGGGCGGCAGTGGTTCAGGGGTAGAGTCACTGGATGGTAACCGCAAGGTTGCCGGGCTCCTACTGTCGAAGTGTCCTTGAGCAAGAACCTGAACCCATAATTGCTCCTGATGTGCTAGTAAGGTACCTTGCATGGTTTCCACTGCCATCAGTGGATGAATGTACGTGTGAATGGGTGAATGTGATGCACAAGCTATGTAAAGTAATACACTTTACATACATAATGTAATGTGCCTTGGATAAAGGCACTATATAAATGCACCATTTACCATTCATCATTTACCATTTAATGTGACAGTATAAATAAACAGTATAAACAGTATAAATGAGGCCCATAGGACTAGATAGATGGGTGAATGCAGTGCACAATCAATGTAAAACGCTTTGGATAAAGTCTCTATAGAAATGCACCATTTACCTGGCAGTTTATTTTATTCTAGGATGCCTGCAGTGCTCAGAGGCTGGAGAGTGGCTTTGCCTTCCGGCTCAGCTCCCTCTGCATCACGACTCACGACGCTGGTGCACACACTAACTGAAGGATGAACTCATAATTGTGGAGACAACTCCTTCAAGAGATGCCTGACACATCCCACATTAGTCTAGTAATAATTTGATCTCAATGTAATTGCAAAAAAATGTGTATGCAATCTTATTTAGAGCAAACACTTACTGAATTCCATTCAGCATTATGCATAAGTAGCATACTTGCCATATCAATCTAGAGCAGGTGTAAAAATGAAACCAAATGGACCCTTGCGGGTCCATTTGGTTTCATTTTTACACTCTCAAGAGTTAAAATATTCATCATCTGAATTAGCACCACTTAATGAAGAAGTTTACACTGTTTCCTTGGCAAAATACAGCCTGGAATTGTGGACAAAATCAAAACGGTTCTTCTAATTTTAGGTCATTGGTGGGAAAATGTAATCAAATGGTGGTCCGTGGCTCAAACACTGAATAAATGGTGGTCCCTGGAGTCAAAAAGGTTGAAAACCCCTGAACTAGAGGAAAGATTACAACAGGTCTGTTAACTCCTGGTGTTGGAGAGGACACATTGCAAAGGAAGGCCCCATTTACACTGGTAGCCAAATCTAGCCTGAATCCAGCTTAGAATCAGATCTGTGTCACGTCCACACGGAATCTGGTTTGTTCAAATTGATTGCATTTGGTCAGGGACCAGGTCGCAACCAGTTGCTAACCAGTCGTGACCACTATGTTGTGAACATGCACTGCTCCGTGTGATCTCGCCGTCTCTCCCGTTTTGACTGAATGGGACTGCAGTCTAAATGAGGCAATGCATCTATGTAAAGTGCTTGGATGAAAGCGCTACAGAAATGCACTATTTACCATGCATTCATTTTATTCAAGGATGTCTATGCTTGGAGGATGGAGAGAGCTTTGCCTTCTGGCTCAGCTCTGAGTCACAATGGTGGTGCAAACACTAGCGGAAGAATAGACTCATAATTGCGATCGAAATGCCATCAAGGTGTAGCTGACACATCTCACTTTGGTCCAGCAATACTTACCTCAGTCTGAGGTGGACGCTTGGAATGGATTTGGCATCATGAAAAACTAGAGACAGCGAAATCAATTTGTGACTGTGACGTACGTCGCAACGGGTGGTAAAACGGCCGCGACCGTGAATTTGTCTCAACCGGTAAACCGTTGCAACCGTTGCAAACGGTCGACCATTTTGGCCATTCGACCCATTGCCAAACCGTTCCCTACGAAACCTAACCTTAGCCACAACCTCATCAAAACCTATGCCTAAACCTAACCGTTATGGCAACGGTCGAAACTGTTATGAAACGGTTATGAAAAATGGTCCCAACCGTTATTGCTGCAGTTGCAAAATGATATCACAGAAATTGAAGAATAACATAAAGTTGCCACGAACGCGACCAATGTTTTGACGTACGCCGTGTTCACGAATTGATTTCGCCCCTCCTGTGAAAAGTTTGATATGTCTTACTTGACTTGTTTACTATAGAGCTGCGCAGTCCCACCCCATTCATGACGTCGCCCGTGATCCAGAAACTGAATCCTCATTCATTTTCCTCATGGTCTTTTCAAAAATGGTTATTAGAAACATGATTACGCCACAGACACAGCCAACTCGGGTTGTGACAAATCATGACAACAAAGACAAAATTATCATTATAATAAATGATTCTTTCTGCAATATCTAATTAGCAAGAAGTAGAAAACGTCAGGTTACAACACCCTTTGTTTCATTTATATCTTACAAATTTTTTTATTGTCCCAAAAGATTGTGCGTGTCATCATGATTTGTCACAAACCGAGTTGGCTTTGTCCGAGGCGTAATTGTCTTTATATGGACCATTTTTGAAAAGTCTACGAGAAAAAAAAATGAATGCAGAATTGGTTTCTGGAGCAGGGGTCATGAGGGGTTGGGACTGTGCAGCTCTGTAGTTGCTACTATAAGGATAATGGAGCTTAGAAAATATTTCCCTTATATGGAATGTCAACGATGGCAGCTACATCCATCCCCTCAGACAATTCCAGGCATTCTTTTTCAGTAAGTTACACAATCAGGTGTTGCTCCTGTAGGTTCCATACAATATTCTTATTATGCTACATTTACAGTGTCTCCACTGTCTAGACCAGGGCTGCCCAAAAGGTAGATTGTGATCTACCAGTAGATCATACAGACCGTGCAGGTAGATCACGACAGTCCCCATAGATCTGTAACTCTTGAGAGCGTTAAAACGAAACCAAATTGACACTTACGGGTCCATTTGGTTTCGTTTTACACTCTCAAGAGTTACACTCTCAAGAGTCCATACAATTAGAAAATGGAGAATAATTGTTTTGCCAGTTCTCTTTCCCAGTTGTGGGCAAAAGCATGAAAGTTCTTAGTTTTGGGTGCAAGAGACTAAATTCAACATTACAAACTGTCAACTCAAACCACAAATTCTGTTTTCAAACGTTAGTACCGGTCGTAGCAACTTCAACGGAATTGGGGTTATACAAGAAAACCTTCCAATTCTCTCCCTCTATTTTTCATTTTAAGCGCATTATTCTTAAACACTATAACAGTAAGTAACACCATCACCACTATTTCAAAGCTCAAACTGTCTAGGGGGCCTTGAAATGGATTTTCATTAATGGAATAATCACATTTTTGATGTGTAGATCTTGTTGAGACGGTAATTTTGAAAGTAGCTCTCAAGTCAAAAAAGTGTGGGCAGCTCTGGTCTAGACGTACAGTTTATACGGAGGGAGATACGGATGCGTAATGATAGCTGGAACTGACAAGTGACGACCCAGACACAACCCTCTGTCAGCCCCCCGTCTGTCTGTCTGTCTGTCTGTCTGTCTGTCTGTCTGTCTGTCTGTCTGTCTGTCTGTCTGTCTGTCTGTCTGTCTGTCTGTCTGTCTGTCTGTCTGTCTCTGCTTGCCACCACAGCGCTGTCAAAGCTGCCAGTCGTGTCAACAATGGAGACTGCACTTCTCATGACTACACGTACACAGTATACTTCATCTTCATCTGCACTGTAGACCTGCCAGGTTCAAAGGCAGGTCAGTTTTAGGAGAGAGTGAAGTCACTGTCGTGACGTCCCCCATCTGTTGCCAGTGTTGCCAACTCCCAAGCAGCAGAGGGCGCTAGATGCACTTCCAAAGTGCGCTAGAATGCGCTAGGGGTTAATATATATATATATATATATATATTATATATATATATATATATATATATATATATATATATATATATATATATATATATATATATATATATATATATATATATATATATATATATATATATATATATATGAGAGAGAGAGAGAGAGAGAGAGAGAGAGAGAGAGAGAGAAACAATTGAACTTTTATTTTTCAGAAGAAATAGCTGGTTGGACGTTAAAAGGGGTGTGGTTATGGGTAGGGGTTCGCGGAGACAGCTCATTTCGTCCCCACTCCCCAGCTTGAGCCTGCTGCTGCTCTGCTCGGCTAGTTGCTGCAGCTGGTTCCTGAGTCGTCCTCCTGAGTACAAGTGTTGCGATATTGAAGGGACAGAAACAGCCCGGCCACGTGGTGTATGTAGTTGTGCGATTTGTCCCTATTGTCAATACAAGTCTATGTAGAATAGCCGCCATTGGACTGGCGGCTGGCGTACGGGGTTGGCGTAACTCCGTCTATACTCGAATGATCTGCACATTGGCGCTCCGTGCTGACAGTGCTGGAGGCAAGAGAGAGGGGGGAAAAAAAAAAAAAAAATATATATATATATATATATAGGGATTTATATCTGGCGCCTGCCAACCAATTTCGCGCCAACTCACTCGCAAAAAAGCGCTAGATTTTCCGCCAGGAGTTTTTCACTAATTTGGGCGCTAGGGGGGTCTGAAAAAGCGCTAAATCTAGCGACAAATGCGCCAAGTTGGCAACAGTGTCTGTTGCACCTGCTGTGGGCAACCGTGTCAACAAAACGCTTGATTTACTTGCAGCCAGTGTGGACTTCTTCACAGCGGAAATGCAAATTGTACGGTAAATGTGCAAGTTGGATTTCCCCCACAAGGCATGGAGGCTAGTTCACCCAAAGTTAATTATTTTTCTATTAATCACACTCCACAGGAAGGCTTGAGTCCGTGTGGTTTCAATTGACCTGCAATATTGAGTCAGGCCAGCAGCCTAATAGAAACAGAGTATGCCGTTTATCGGTTACTCTTGAAATCCAGATGTGGAATTGCTTCGAACACTCTAACCGGAAGAGTGGGAGCAACATGACAAGCCCATACAATTTATGGAATAGTCTGAAACAATCTGAAGTACAGTATGCAGTATGCTAACCGGTTACACAACAATAGCCAATATACAGTATACACTTTAGGCAGCTTAAAAGGAACCCTGTCAGATGAGACAAATATGGATAATACATTATACTTTCCCTCTATAACTAGAATTGAACATTTAAAACACATAGAATTAGCTCTTCAGTTTAAAAATAGTTTTTATCCCAAGGGGGATAAAAACAGACCATGCCTGACGCATGGTCTGTCATATCGATGACGTCACAGAACATCGCTCCGCAGTAGAAGTAAATGGGATGCATTAAACAATTACATATTTTCTCGGTCCATCCTGTCTGTTTTACAGTTCTTTATTTCACCAGCGGGGGTCGCCATTGTCATTACAAACAGAACAGTGTATATACGTCGATGTTTTACATTTTAATCCTGGATAATCATGGAACGTTGCGTACTATGTTCTATACTACAGATCTTCTGTGACGTCATCCATATGACATTTCATGTGACAGGCACAGTAAAATGGCAGCCCCCTTGGGATAAAAACATTAACTATTTTAAAAACTGAAGAGCTCATTCTATGTGTTTTAAATGTTCAATTCTTGTTATAGAGGGCAAGTATAATGTACGTTGTATTATCCATATTTGTCTCATTAGACAGGGTTCCTTTTAAAGCTTTGTAGTAGGTGTGATGTTTACGCGCATCCATGTGCGTGCATTCCAGACAGACACGTTTCACACTTTTGCTATAAACCATCAACAGCATATCCTCTGCGTAGTACTGTATGTAACAACCTGCCATCCTAAACCCATCGACATCAACATGCTATTCACTCTAGGATTCCTTCCTTGTGAATCGCTTGTCAGTAAACTCCGGATGTTTTTCATCTATACTTTATTCATTATTTTTCTTTCTTGCTCTCATACACCTGGCCTGTGGCTCAGGAAATCACAAGTACCGTAACGATGCTGTATAGTCTGTCTGTCTGTCTGTCTGTCTGTCTGTCTGTCTGTCTACCTGTCTGTCTGTCTGTCTGTATAGTCTGTCTGTCTGTCTGTCTGTCCTTCTGTCTGTCTGTCTACCTTGTGTTCTTGACAAGAACCTATTGAACTGTTGTTCTTTGTGTTGTGTTGCTCCACCAGTTACTGTATACCGGTGTCTTTTGTTATTCTTTTATTTTTCTGCAATTGTGACAGCCGCAGGAAAACATTAGAACTAGGAGGATGTGGACTAGAGGGTGTAAACAACAGCCCACCCACCTGCGCTGCATCAGGGTCGCAATCCCACCCTCACCCGCACAACCTGTCATGATGGACATGTTGTCGGTAAACAACTCGCAGTCCGTCTATTATTAACCCATTGTGTCCTGATCAGATTCTAGTTTCTCATGCTAGATTCTAGTTCCTATGCTAGATTCTAGTCCCCCACAACAGATTCTAGTTCCTCTCAGTAGATTGTAGTTTCTGAAGTTAGATTCCAGTTTCTGACATTAGATTCTAGTTCCCGACACTAGATTCTAGTCCATGACACAAAATTCGAGTCCATGACACTAAATTCTAGTTTGTGACACTAAATTCTAGTCCATGACATTAAATTCTAGTTTGTGACACTAAATTCTAGTCCCTGGCGCGAGATTCTAGTTTTTCCTGGAAAAATCCCTTTCTGTGTCAGTGATGCTTACCATATTTCATAGGAAGGACCCCCCAGAAATATCTATTATTTGGCTGTGGACCTCCATCTGAAAACATGTTATTCTAGGGATCCCCCAGAAGCAAAGATTTGAGTTAAAAATGTTCAAAGATTTGCACCACATTTTCACAATATTTCAAAAATAGCAGAACTACAAGCTCATATTGTGCCACTCGGTGGCGATATGAGCTTGTAGATCTGCTATTTTTCAACAGCTAAAACACCAAATCAGTACAGAAAGGGGTAAAACCCAGAGCACCGGCAGCATCTCGATCAGTGTGTGGATCATTTCCTTCTAAATGTCAACGGAGACATCTGAGCGCATGTTTCCTTTCATGTCTCGAATAGGTTTTACAAAAAAAAAAACTTAACTATATTTCTGTCAATAATGACATCTTTTTCAGTTGTTTAATTTCCCAGTGAAATGAAAAATATGTCTTTTCACACTTTTGGACAGTATCTGTGCAATATTTAACAAGGGAAGCCTGTTCCTGGAAACAAAAACGTACTGTGTGATGACGTGCCGAGGCCCACGTCAATAGAAATGAAGCTGACATACCCTACTTTTACTCCCATTTCTGAATCGTCCTCCAAACACATGCACACAGTGAGTTATTTGGTATAAAAAACGTAACCCTGCAGTACCCAGTCTACTTGCAGAAACGTGATTTCAAAGTTACTACTACTAACTTTCGTCCGTCAATCATTCTTCAATGTGACTGTCAGCCTCCGTCAGACTTGATGATGTTGGGAGACGAGGCTCCGACACCAAGCGGGAACAAATTGTAGCCCAATTGTGTCAGCTCAAATGGGCCAGCGCTGTCACGCTGATGTGACTGACACGACTGATTACAGAGCAGATTACAAACACTTGAAGACGAATCACATCAGCAAGTCTGTACTGTATGTCTTTGCTTCTTCGTATTGCTATTTTAAACTACATTTCCCGGTCGGCTGGGGGACTCTATAAGCCAGGAATTGGAGCTGGAGCATTAACACTTTGCGACCCGCTCACAAGTTAGCAACGTTTTTCATTGTTTTATTTGTCTTGTTGATACATTTTAAGAGTTTAACATAAGTCGTGCTGGCATGCAAAGCGTTCTGGGAAATTGAGGCCCAATGCATAGATTATCCACAGGCTACAGCGTCGGCGTGAGCATCGGGCGTACCGGGAGATCTCCCGGTGGGCCGCGAGCCACGTGGGCCGGTCCAACGGCCGCTCAAAATATATATAAAAAATACTGTCCCAAAATTAGAATCGCTACGGTACTAATGTCCGACGGTGCGCCGCTTTTTTTAACACATGGCTTACCACCGGCCCACGGGGTGGATGGGCCGGCCCACATCATGTGCTTACAAACACGGCCCGGCCTCGGGGCGACCACCAGAGAATTAAAGCTATCTGGCTTCGCACCATCATACCAGCTAGTAGCCTCTCCAGGCTCGAGGCTCTAGGCTCTGGGCTGCGCTGCACGCCACAGCTGTGGCTGGCATGCTGCCAGCACACGCCATGAAACCAAATGGACCCTTGCGGGTCCATTTAGGTTGTTCTTTAAAGGATAACAATAGGTGTAGATGATTTAGTCTGCTGCATCATAATAATATAAAATTTAATTAACATTACATCTGGCTGCTACTACTAGTAATAATACTAATAACAGATATTGCGCACTCTTTCTCTCCTATCTTCTCTCCATCTTGTGGTATTTGTTTTAATCTAATGTTTGTGAAAATGTCATTGAGCCATTAAGCCATATAGTCAGACTATGGGGGGGGGGGGGGGGGGGGGGGGGGGGGGGGGGGGGGGGGGGGGGGGGGGGGGGGGGGGGGCATCACAATATTACTGGCCTTTCAGTTTCATCCATGATAACTATTAAACACTGAATAGTTATAAAACAGCACATGTTTCCTCTTGCTGTGTGTAATGTATATACAGTATACTGCATATTTAGCCATCACATTCATAGCCCCTTGTTTGCCCAATTGTCAGATCATTAATCCCTGCTCTTGTTTTCCATTCATTGGCTAACTAACCAAAGTTCTGATTACATGCAGACACATTTTTGCAAATAATCATGTTCATGCTTCATCAATTCATAACAGTCAGGCCTCTGCTACTTCTCATCTTCTGTCTAGCTTTGTGATATTCAGTCACCCTGGATATTGTTCTATGGCTATTAGTCTATTATATTGTTCTTAATTTGTATATTATGTTCGGTTTGTGCTGTTTGCTCCTGTGCCTTTTTGGGGGGGAACTACCTTGCTGCCATTCTGCCAGTGCCATCATGATAATTTCATTGTACCTGTATCAGTGAGTGACAAATGACTCTTCTATCTTGGATCCTTTTGCCAGCATCATCATTGTGAGAGCAACAAAGGGTTGTGCAGTCGTCTGTTGCTTCGTATCGTTTATATTGTTGTGTAAAAGTAGTGGTATTATGCCTTGTTTGTTTGTGTGTGTACGCTGACAGAGCGGAGGGTAGAGTTCCTGCTATTTGCACGCTGGTTGTGGTGGGCCGGTCTGGGCCAAATTCGCGCTAAAATGTCCGGGCCGAATTTTTCCCCCATTCCACCCCTGACAGGCTATACTGTACGTTCCTCCTCGACTTCTGTTGCTGTTTGTCCCTTAAGATTACGACAAAAAAACACTGATATAAAGTGTATTTGAATAGGGAATGTCCTAGTGGGGTCCCTGGAACATCCAGATCCACATGAACACAACCGGGGGAGGCGGTCAGGTTCTGGCGAGCCTCAGCAGGTGATATGTTGTTCCCTCTGTGCCGTTTATGGCGAATTACTGTATGTCGGCAGGGTAGCGTCATAGCGTGTAATGGAAAGAAAAGCTCAAGAACACCATTTTGGTGGAACCAAATGGACCCGCTAGGGTCCATTTGGTTCCATTTGTACACTCTCAGAAAAAAGGAAACTCATTAACTGTTTACCATGCCCACACAACATCTCTAAGGTATATTAATGACATAGTAAAATATTGAAAATGAGTGGAATTCCCCTTTAAGACACGTGCTGCATGCACACTTGCATTTGCATGTGCATTTGCGTGCACCTGCGCAACACACACAGTACAGACATGCTATTAAAACAAGTATAGCATATTGAGAAAGATTGTTTTGTTTACAGTGCCAAATTGTACCCATAAAAGTAAATGACAAGACAAAAAAACATAGGCATCTAAATATTTTAGATGTGAGAAGTGGGGGGACGCCGTCCCCCCGCGTCCCCCCTCCACTACACCCCTGCTGGTTACCAATGCAGGGCGGAGTGTTTTCCAAATCACCCGAAACACAGAATGCCCCTTTAACAGGCCCTGACTCTAGAATGGAGTATCGCTGGTGGCACACAGCTGTTTTCCACCAACCCTGCGAGACTGCTTCTTTCAAAGCGAACCGGCAGGTGGTTTCGGTGTGAAGAATAATTGTCTATGATATTTCAAAGGTTAGTGAAAACACTTTGGACACGCCGCTGGCGGCAGGGGCAGCTATCGACCTCGGTGATATGTCTGCTGGTCAAAGGCCTGTTATTTTTCCACACGTTAACCACAGTGAAATCTACGCTCATTTCGATCTCTTGAAGCGGTGAGCTGCAGCTGTGCCGCACTCCCATTGGGAATCATTGTAGTTGATCCCCCCCATATGCGATCCCTCATGCTGAGTGCCAAGCAGGGAGGCATTGTTGGTTCCCATTTTTACAGTCTTTCAAACTCCCAACCTAGTTTGGTGGCAGATACTGTAACCACAAGGCTGGTATGAGTTCACATGCAGGAAGCGACAGCTTGTTCGCATCCAATATGGAGTTCTCCATAGGTGAGGTCCTTATTTGGGTGTGGATTGGAGTGTGTGATGCATGCACGTAACCTTGACTCCACCATCTGGGGGCAGCAGTGCGTTCCTTCTACTGCTCCCATCTGGAAACTCTATGGCAGACCCAATGCACTCCGGTCAAAATCTGATCGGAGCTCTACGCATCCGCATGTGGCTGCTAGAGGCGGGATCAATGTGAGACTGATGACATATTGAAGCTGTGCCACTGCTCTAATGTAAACAACAACCTAACAATACTACAACTACTAATTATTTTGTCTATCTTTGTCTGTGTGTGTGTATGCCTTTGTATGCGACACACTCCATATGGGCATGTCTGACCAAAAAATGGATAACTCCATAGGCGAAAAGCATTTGCTACGGGTAATCATTCTCGCTGTGTTCGCAATTAAATGGCATTAAGAATGAAATCATACTGTTCCTGGATCCTAGTGGGGTCATATGCTGTATATGTTAAATTAATAATAAAAAAAAGAGATGTCTCATGACGTGTCTCAAATGAAGGCAGAAAGTCTAGCGAAGTGCACTGCTGCAAGCTTTTTTTACCCTACGTTTTAAAATACAACATCAGAGCCAGAGGGGATTTCAGGAAAACACAGAAAACAAAGAGCAAACTTATTTCTTATTTACAAGTGCTGAA